>JARKHS020036652.1:43142-195656 GCA_030143305.2 Amblyomma americanum
GACTCATATATCTTTGGACACCTGAACCGCGCCGTAAGGGAAGGGTAAAGGAGGTAGTGAAAGAAGAGAGGAAGAATAGGTGCCGTAGTGGAGGGCTCCGGAATAATTTCGACCACCTGGGGATCTTTAACGTGCACTGACATCGCACAGCACACGGGCGCCTTAGTGTTTTTCCTCCATAAAAACGCAGCCGCCGCGGTCGGTTTCGAACCCGGGAACTCCGGATCAGTAGTCGAGCGCCCTAACCACTGAGCCACCGCGGCGGGGCCGGCTACTGCAGCCTATTCATCCGCCACAAGTCCCCTTCCAGCAAGTCGGCATGGACATACTCGGCCCATTTCCGGAGTCCTCGCTGGGTAACTGCTACATTGTGGTCGCCACCGACTACCTCAGCCGGTACTGTGAAACTAAAGCTCTCCCAGGTGAGGTTATAATAAATTGCACGTCTCCAAACAAAAATGTTAACTTTAACCCGAGGTGAAGTTATGCAACTTAGCGGCACAAGTCACCGCAAAACAACAGCTTACACCCCTCAAACGAACGGACTAACCGAACGGCTCAACAAGACGATCGCCGACATGATTTTCATGTATGTTGACGCAGACCACCGCAATTGGGACGCGTTACTCCGTTACGTCACATTTGCCTATAACACTGCTCTACAAGAAACGATACGCTTCCATTTCGTTTAGCGCACGGTCGCGAAGCCACAACCATGCTGGACGCCATGTTGCTTCCGACTAGTAGTACCTCATCTGTTATGGGTGCTGCCCAATTCGTTCGCCACGCCGAGGCCACCCGCCAACTCGCCCGACGGCGCACCCGGCACCAGCAAGCACTCGACGCTCGACGCTATAATCTCCGCCACCGAGCTGTTAGTTACCAGCCCGGCGAACAAGTCTGGGTTTGGAGCCCAATCCGCATGCGTAGGTGCTCTGAAAAGCTTCTGCGCCGATATTGTGGCCCCTACTAGGTACTCCGCCAAGTCAGTGAGGTGAACTATGAAGTTCTCTCCCAGGGAACACTTCGCTTCATTAGACGGCCGACCCCCGAATTCATTCATGTCGCACGGATGAAGCCGTACCACGCCCGCTAGCGCTTCAGGCGTGTCTACACCAGCCGCCAGAACATTGGCCGTCCCTTGCCTTCCTGCTTCTCATTGTTGCGGCACCTAGTCATTGCCCTTCAGAGAGGGGGAGTAATGCCACAGTACCAAGCAATCCAGTGGCGCCATACCGCGTCCGAACTGTTTTAGATGGGACTTGCCATGCATTGTGCACTCGAGGGGCTAGAGCGCTTTGTTTTCTTCCTCGCTTGAGCTCCCTGCTTTCTTGCACTCCCAGCACGTCTAATTAAACCTGGTTTGAGTGCTTCGACTATTTATCGGTGACAATATGTATTGAGTGGGTAAAACTTAATAGATAGGACTGATAAGATCTACATACTAAGTGATGTTTGACCCGCTTGCTGTGATAAACAGGAAAAAGAAGCCCTTTCTTAGATTGTTAGACCTTTGCCGAGACGCGGTTGTTGCGTCTGTACCGTGGAGCATCCGGAAACTGCCGATTTGTTGACTTCACAAACGTGACAGTGATTCCTAGAGATGTTGGGGGTTGCCTCAATGTGCCGCTAAAAGATAGCGTTATGGCAATGTTGGATTTCTCGTCGTATGTGCATTTTCTATGTTGCTTAGTCTTTCAAGCACGTTCCGGTCCATGACATCAATGGTGACAACATTCCTAAAACGATTCACCTTCACATCTTTAATTGTTCCCGGGACGCGAGCCTCCAGGGATGCAGACGTGGCTTGCCTGTTGATGCGGTCAAAAATTGTCGGTAGGAGTCTCTGGCACCAACAGGACAGTATATGTGCCGATGATCCTCGCACCGTAGTGATCGTGGACGTACTCGACGTCGACCAGTCCTCACCTTTGCGCAGTCTCCGATTGGCCTTCTTGCTCACGACTCTGATGAAGCCTTCGTCAGCCTAAGAGTCAACACTGCTGGCCGAGTACGCCAAGGTGGCCTGGTTGCTTGCGTCATTCCGGAGGCCAAGACGTTTGCTCTGGGCGGCAGCGGTTGACCCAGCGGACTGAAGTCCAACAGCGCCCGCTTCCATCGCTGTCACCAAAAAAGAAACAGTGGTTTCATTATAATGTCGTAAATCAGGGAAAAACTGAAGAGGCGAAAGGACAGCGTTCTGATCTAGAGCCATTTAATCGTCTTCCCTGATGATGATGATGATGATGATGATGATGATGATAGGTCGGTAGCTGTAGGCAGGCACACGAGTGGGTGGGAAGGCAAGCAAGCGGGCATGCAGGCAAGTGTTCAAACTACGCGCAGTTTTCACACGCACATTATGGCAGCATCAATGGCAGCATCAATCCCCAGTGATTCTGACGATGTATCGCTGGAAGAAAATGAATGCTCAGCCGGACTGACTAAGGGAACGACTATGCATGGCAATGGGCCAAGCGAAGCTCAATTTTGGAAATGGCCTTGCAGGGCAAAGATAGCAACACATGTTACTGCACATAAGCCATTTCCAAAACATAGTTAGGACTGCTTGAAATACAAACACAGAATGACTTTGACCTATTTTGCGACATTTGAGACGCCGAGAAAACCTCAATTTGTGGATCCCCCTACACGATAAGGATGAGAACATATTGTTTGGCCCCTTAGGCATGTCATAAACATGATAGGACACTTAATTGGATATGAAATTTCCGCCGTTCTTTCCGCAGCGCGCGGGAGCAGGCGCGCAAATTTCTTCTGTCTTCCTCACTCCCTTTCCTCCAACAATATTAAAACAAGTGGCCTGAAACTAGAAGTGTTCGTTACTTCTCACCCGCCGCAGTGGCTCAGTGGTTAGAGGCTCGACTACTGATCCGGAGTACCCGGGTTCCAACCCGACCGCGGCGGCTGCGTTTTTATGAAGGAAAAACGCTAAGGCGCCCGTGTGCTGTGCGATGTCAGTGCACGTTAAAGATCCCCAGGTGGTCGAAATTCTTCCGGAGCCCTCCACTACGGCACACCTCCTACCTTTCTTCTCTCACTCCCTCCTTTATCCCTTCCCTTACGGCGCGGTTCAGGTGTCCAACGATATATGAGACAGATACTGCGCCATTTCCTTTCCCCAAAAAAACAATTATTATTATTATTATTCGTTACTTCTCACCCTATCCGCTATTCCTGTCCCCTCACCTCTTTCATTTCATTTCTCCATTCTGCCTGCTATCCTTTATTGCCGCTGCACAGCTCAGTTGCTTCAGTATCGATGGCAGATGCCGGGGCTAGCAAAAATCTTTTCCTTTTTACTATCGTTTTAATAAAAAACCACTACCACCACACCGGAAAGGAAACATCCGGAGATGTCTGGATTTGGTGTTCTCCACGTTTTATGAGCACACCGACATAAACAACAGAAGGTTCCGTGGTTAGCGATCTTAAGTGCAACACTGAGGCAGTGTTGGCGGAGAAATATGGCCATTCGATTCCGACCGACTGCGTCGTGCTCGCCCAAGCACAGTATCTGGACGATGGTGGTAGTTGTTTTATTAAAAAAATACTAGTAAAAAGGAAGGAAAAGATTTTTGCTAGCCCCGGCATCTGCCATCGATACTGAAGCAGCTGAGCTGGGGCAGCGGAAATAAAGGACAGCAGGCAGAATGGAGAAATGAAACGAAAGAGTTGAGGGGACAGGAATAGAGGATAGGGGGAGAAGTAATATGTACAAACTATTCACACAATAAGAAATGTGTCCAGGTTGTACGCGTGATTAGTTCGTTTTAGAGGAATTAAAACAAACGCGCACAGCACTGTGTGGGCTACGACTGGAGAGGGCCTCCAGTTATTAATCGTTCAAGGTCGAACTCGCGGAGCGTTCGGTCACTGCTTGTAACTACCTGACGGAGAACAGACGGGACGTCAAGCCCGTGTGTTCGAGGAATGCACAGAGGCTCACCAAAGTTCGCTCACGAGTGCGCGCACTGCTCTGCGGCCACAATAGCGTCTTGATGGAGTCTGGTAGTATGCCCTGCGCCCTATAGGCCGCGAGCATATCGCGACGAGCATCGGCGAACGCGGAACAGCGAAGGAGCAGGTGTTTTAGTGTTGCCACTGCACCGCACCCGTCACACACATCACTCGTCGCGATTCCGTGACGCACCCGTCGTTCCCCGGGCCACACGCAGCCAGTACGCGCGCGGAGGACCATTACACGTTGCGACCGTGTAAGTGCGCGACAGCCGGTGAAACTTTCGATGCGCTCACCTCCTGCGATGCGTGGGTCGGGGTGCTGCTTTCGGAGATGGTCGTGGATGGCCGCACGCACGTCCTCCAGCGCAAGGGGCAGATCGCTGGCAAGTAGTTGATGTGCAGCGGTCGCGAGGTCGTCAGTTTCTTCGTTGCCGGCAATGCCGCAGTGTCCGGACACCCACTGTGCACGCACGGCACAGCCTCTCTGTGCGAGGCGCTCGATCCGCGAGCGAATGTCCCGCACAAGGGGGGTACCGGAAATATGCCTTCTAAGATTTATGCACCTTCGCTATACCCGGTGCATTTCCCCTTTGTTATAAATAATGAATGGTACGAACGTGTGCGTCATAACGCAACAAATCGTTCCCACCATCCGGAACGCCCTGCGACGAATGGTCGTGTGAAGGTCCTCGGAAGGCAAGGGTTGGGGTAGGAAATGTCGTCAGTGCGAATCCCGTACATATCTTGGGGTTTGCCTCAATCAGTATTTTTATTCTGAGGAGCATGCCAAGTCATTTGACGTCACTTCAAACATTCCTCTTCAAATGGGTGGCCGCGAAGTTTTACGCAAATGGTGGAAGTGGTAGAAGGTGTTATACTGGGCGCTATACTATGATCGTTGCTACACTCGCCCATATAAGGCGGATTGAAATTACAGGCGTCAATAGACGTGCTACGCACCCACTGTTGCTTTGTGTCAGGTGTGAACTGTTTTGGTGAGTTTGACTTTCATTGCAGACAGACGCACCCTTGACAACTGTAAACAGTAAGAGTTAACGCTCCTAAAACTCCCGTGACCAGACAGTTTTTCTGGAGTTCACGTGGCAGGGCACGGTTATGCGCATTTTGGTGCTCTTTTAAGAGCTTTAGCTCTTCCTACTTATATCCGCTCGATTCGCGTCCCTTTCTCCATCCGCTCTCAGATTTCAATAATGTGGGTAAATCACGTGATCATAGCCGTAACACCTTAGGTCAGCACGTGACATGCCACCACGTGACCGCGCGAGCACGGACACAGTAGTCGGGCTGGCACGGCGGCCAGATTACACCCTATGCTGGTGTTCCGCTTTATATATGTACCCTCTGAGCGGGTGCCGAGACTGGGGTCGCTTGGGATCACCATTGGTGACAGAATTGTGGCCCACCTTTTTGGCGCACGGGGTTAAGACTTCTGGCAAACGAATTGGCTTGATTTGGCGCACAGAGCTGTCAGTCGAGTTGAAGCCTAATGAGTTTGAGAGCAGGCAGCGACGGCGTAGAGGTAGAGCGTCCGCCTCACGTGCATGAGGACTGGGGCTCGAATCCCGGTGCGACGCGATCCTCCACCGGGTTTGAAAAAAAAAACTCCAAGTGCCGATGGAATTGCATAACCAGGCTTGTGGTGCGACCTGATCTCGGTGACCAGCACTGACAACGCGCTGCCTCACCAGAAGAGGATTAGGCGAAACCGGTGTAGTACTTGGCCAAAAGCTATGAACTAACGAATTAACCCCCTGCCCTGAATCCCCAGCGACTGCGGACCAACTGACGAAGGCGGCGGTAAGACCTGTGACGCAGCGGAGGGTGCTAAGAATCTGTAGCTCCGCAGAGGCCCCTATTGGAAGCAGAACCTGGCAACGTTTTACGCTAGAACCTTATCCATTGAGGCTAGCCATGCAGGGCTGTTCAAAGAACTAGCGGGCATTAAATGGGATGTCATAGGGTTTAGTAGAGTTAGGGGGAATGGTGATACATATACAGTACTACAGGACGGGCACATACTGTGCTATCGAGGATTAGCGGATAGGCGATACCTAGGTGTGGGATTCCTCATTAATCAGGATATAGCTGGTAAAGTAGAGGAGTTGTATAGTATTTTATTTATTTTCCAATACATATGGCTGATGAAGAACGTCACAGGGTGGAGGAAAAAAACAATCTTTTCCACCTCAAAAAGAAACTTTCTAAGAAAATAAAAAAAAAACAAGAATACAAACGTGAGTACAAAGTTGCCATATATACAAAAAGCATTTTATAGGTTCAGGTTAATACCGGTTTCGAATGATGACAATGCGTCTGTTAGTGAAAAAGCAGCTGGTAGGTTATTCCACTGGGCTCTAATTCTAGGGAAACATGAGTAGGCGTAAGCATTATTGCGTGATTGTGGAGCGTGATATTTATTGTCATGCCTTCTTTAATTCAATTGCTCCGCTAAATTTAAGTATTCTGTTGCGTCAATATTAAAGACGTTCTTTGGTAATAAATAGAGAAATCCCAGCCTTGCCGATTTCCGACGGCCTGCTAAAGAAGACAACTCCAGTCGACTCAGCATTTGTGTAACTGAATCTTTGTGTGAATATTTTGATGACTTAAATCTGGCTGCTCTGTGTTGCATTACTTCTAGCCTTTGAGATAGCGCGATTTAGATGGACCCCCAGATAACAGTATCATACTCTAAAGGAGGTGTTACGGATGTTAAATACGCTATAAGTTTTGCAGATTGAAAGGGGAATTTTAATTTCCGACGCAAGAACCACAGTTTTTTTTCTGCAGTTGAACAAATCTGGTTAATGGGGGTGCTTCAACTTTAGTCATTAGCTATGGTTACTCCTAAGTATTTGGCTCTATCAACTGTCTTTAGTACGGGGAAACGCAGCATGTAAATATAATGAAGTACCTGTTTAATCTTTTTAATTATTTTTACGACGACTATTTATTCCTCATTAATTTTTATTTTCCACTAGTCGCACCATAGTTAACCGTAATCAACGCATCACTTAGAAATTTTTTATCGTCTTTAATCCTTATTTCATGATAAAGTAAACAGTCATCAGCGAAAAGACGTACGGCAGCTTTTTTACCAATATTAGTAGCGATGTCGTTGATATAGATTAAAAACAAAACTGGTGCCAGGACAGATCCCTGCGGGACACGGGAAGTTACGTTTAAGCATTCTGATCTGCAACTTTTAATGCCTACATACTGTGCTCGATTTGACAAGTACGCGCTTATCCAAGGCATCACATCACGATTGATTCCAGCCATTTTTCGTTTTTAAATAAGATCAGGATGGCTCACTATGTCGAGTGCCTTAGACAAGTAGAGACAAATCGCATCGACCTGTCCTCTATTATCCAATGCCCTGATTAAGTCGTCCGTTGTTTGTAGCAGTTGTGTTACAGTGTGTATCCTATCAGGTATCAGTACTTACCTCTCATCAACAGCCGGTTGAGTGCAACGACCTCCATTCCCCTCTCCTATTAGTACCTTTGTTGCAACCACGCAGCAATGTTAGATGAGCCAACCGTTATACGAGCGGAGTGTCGCGCCAGTCGGCATCAATGCAGCAATGCGCAGCTTGCGGTACAGTGAGAAGGGTATGCTGTTGGCTTGTAAACCGGTGTCGACTTTAAACACAACTTCTCTGCCGCAAATTTTCGCCGTGACCCGCCAGTCGCGGTGGTTGTCGATGGTCTCAAAAGCGACGTTTAGCACTTCGAAGTCCTCTTCATGCTGAGTCTCGTTTACGCCTGTTGATCTGCAACAATATGCGACGTGGTTGAGCCCCTGGCATGTGTGGCATGTTTTCCCATACGCTGGGCAACGGCGTGGGGCGTGTACTCGGCTACAGCGGGTATGTACATCTGCTATCCCGTTGATGACGCCTCGGTACTTTCGGCGTTTGCCTGCTCGAACTAATCGCATCCACTTAAGTCTCGTCCTTTAATGTGTTCCAACCTTCGCTTTGACGGACTGTAGTCTCTGCCGTCCTGCATAGCTTGACAGCTTTTTCCAGCGTCAGCTTTTTGTCCCTTAGATACTTCTCCCGTAGCTTGGGGGAGTTCGTGCCAAAAACGGTTTGGTCACACATCATGTCGACGACCATGTTGCCGGAGTTGCAGTACCTGGCTTGTTTCTTCCGGTACCGCAGAAACTGCTCGAAGGATTCCCATTCAGCTTGAAGGCGCGTCTGAAAGATGTATCTCTCATGCTCGCCGTTTTTCTGGTCGACGCAGTACGACTCGAACTTGGCGACCACCGTGTCATAGTCCTCTTTGGTTTCTCCCGCGGAAAAACTGAAATTATTGAAGACTTCTAAAGCGCCTTCACCCGCCAGGCTGAGAAGCTGTGCTGTTTTCACCGCGCTGGATCTTGGCTTTTCGGCGCACGACGTTGCTTGCCAAAAAATTTCAAATATTTGTTTTAAGAGGCTCTAGCTCTTACCGCGTCTCCGTTGATAGTGGGGTACTGTGGGAGACTGTGACGTAACCGCCGACTTTTTCGTGGTAAAAAAGAGCCACCAAGCGATAGTAAGACTCGAGACAAGCGAGCGATTGGGCCTGATCCAACGAGCGATAGACTCAGTCCCGGCCACAGTGGGAGACGTAGCCCAGCAGTTTCCTGGACCGTTCAAACGAACTGGGTGTCTTCAGCGAATACACAGAATAATACTTCGCAAGTACGCCGTCCCTGTCGTCCGGCCAGCGCGAAGGGAGCCCCTCTCTCTTCAGCAGCCGCTGCGTGCCGAATTGGACAGAATGGAACAAGAGGGCACCGTACGGAAAATTAGCAAAACGACCGACTGGGTAAGCCCATTAGTCATCGTGCGCAAAACTGACGGCAAGCTGAGAGTATGTCTTGACCCTACGCAAATTAACGAAGCCTGAAGCGCGAATATTGTCAGATGCCTCGTCGAGAGGACATTGAGGCGGAGCTGACAGCTGGAAAAATTTTTCCACCCCTGGACGCGAATGCTGGGTTCCATCAAATTCTGTTAGAAGACGAGTCGTCTAAAATATGCCTGGTTACAACGCCCTTTGGACGTTATCGTTCTCAGCGGCTCCCTGTCGACATTGCGTCGTCCAGCGATGTGTTCCAGAAAACCTTGAAATATATTTGATGGCCTTCCGGGTGTGCGCGTCTTCGTCGATGATGTACTGATTTGGGGCGCAACTAGGGCAGAGCATGACGAAAGGCTGCGAAGTGTTCTATTCGCGGCTGCATGGGCAGGCCTAGTCTTCAATGCGGCAACATGCCAGTTCGGCGCTGAAAAAAAGCGCATTTTTAGCAGCAGAGGCATATGACCATACCCCGCTCTAATAGAGAGCCTTGTTGAAATGCCAAAACCGAAAGATAAATATTCGGTGCATAGAATGCTTGGCTGTATGAAATACTTCATTAAATACCTGCCAGCACTACCTGAGCGACCAACTGCATTGCATTCCTGTATAAAACAGGGCGTGCAGCTTGAGTGGAAAACTAACCACGAGAGGGACTGGGCGTAAATTGGCAAAGCATTGACCGAAGCACTGTTCCTGGCAATATTTGACCCAACCAAAGAAACGAAACTGACACCAGACGCCCCACAAGCTTTCATGGACTCAGCCTTGCTGCAGCGTCAGGGTGCCACCTTCAAGTCTGTGGCATATGCGTCACGAGTGTTTACAGAAACCGAACAGCGATATTCGCAAATCGAGAATGAAGCACTTGCTCTTGTCTATGGATGCG
The DNA here is from genome assembly GCA_030143305.2 of Amblyomma americanum. Classification (NCBI taxonomy): domain Eukaryota; kingdom Metazoa; phylum Arthropoda; class Arachnida; order Ixodida; family Ixodidae; genus Amblyomma; species Amblyomma americanum. The sequence goes on from JARKHS020036652.1 coordinate 52,893, forward strand.
AGAAAATTCATCACTTTGTGTTCGGCCGCCCGGTTTTCATGGAAAGTGGCCACCGGCCGCTAATGAATATCGCGAAAAAAGCAATTGAGGATATGCAGCCCAGAGTTCAGTGTTTTTTTTCGACTACTAAAGCACAACTGCACACTATCATACGTTCCTCGAAAACAGTTGGACCTGACCGATATGCTGTGAAGGTCCCCGATCCCTGAGGACGCCACCACGGAGGACACGGGTGACGTTGAAGTGCACGCCATCAAGATACTGTCGTAACAAATGAACTGTAGCGCGACCAAGACGAACACAAGACAGAGGCACACAGGACTAGTGCTAAACTTCATCTAACTTTATTCACTGGCAGCGCAGCAAATATAAGGAAAAAAACCCGATCACGTGCAGATACCAGGTCACACACACACCACTATCAACAGAACCATTCAAGATATGCCATCTCCGATTTGTATAGATTCACAGACCTATCGCTAACACAATATACGCCTCTCTTCCTTATATGAAATGCCTCCAGTAGTTCCGTTGCCCTAGTATCTTTGCTTTTGCCCAAAATCTTTATCTCATGGAACCGTGGTTGACACTTTTTGCAGGACTGGCATCTATCCTGCGGCAAATGTTCTGCCACTCGAGGGCAGTCAAAACACTCAGTGCAGTGCTGAGGAAGATGCGCACCACTTAGGTCTTTCAGTGAGCGCGCGTGCTCACCTGCCCTTTCATTTATGCACCGCACTGTTTGGCCCACATAGACCTTCCCGCATGACAGCGGTATCTGATATACCACCCCGATGCAGCAATCCGTAAACTTCTTTGCATGTCTGACGCGGCAACCACTCTTGTCTTTGCTCGCAATTCGCGGGCAGAGCTGTGCCATCTTGCGTGGGGCCGAGAAGGCAACCGGCACGCCATGTTTGTTAGCCACTTTTTTCAAGTGGTGGGCTACCTTGTGCACATATGGCACAACCTCCGGTTTGACAGCAGTTTCTCAGCTGACACATGGCTGCTGCAACTTGATGGTTTCTATCTTCTGTAAGAGGGCTTCAGCAAACGCTGTGATGACAGTGCCTGGGAACCCTGCCGAAGGTAATATGTCAACCTGCGTGTCATAGCTCCCTCTCATAGTATGACAACACGATTTCAGGAGAGCCGATTCAAGGCAAAGCTTGGCAATGGCGCGTTTCACTGTTTTCGACTGAGCCGAAGCACACGAAGGTAACTGCTTCTGTGCTCGCGGTGCGTATTGCCAACATGCATGATATACACCCACATTGATGTTTATGTCTAAGAACTGTAAAGAACCCCGCACAGGCAGCTCATGCGTGAAACGCAGTCCCCCTCCCATATCTTTAAAGGTACTTAACACAGTGCTCACAGCATCTGTGTACGTCAACTCATTCTGTTTTTTAAAAACTACCAGGAAGTCGTCAACATACCTAAAAACTTTCAGAACCCAGCATGTCCCATTATCGCCATCGGACCCTGCAGGAACTAGTGCGACGGCACAGCCCCCACTGCCGAGGCGGTCCACGCGACCCACAAGGCCACCCATGCGGTTACCCTACAACATGGACTTTCAACAAATTACCAATGGCCAATAACGAACATCAAAAGGGGGGGGGGGGTGCAATGTATCATATCAGGTATCAGTACTTCCCTGTTATCGACAGCCGGCTGAGTGCACCGTGCTCCATTCCCAACGGACCTATGAATGTACGGACCGCCGTAAACCAGATTGATTGTTCCCTGAGTTCGTGCCGTTCGTCGTTTCGATACACAGTGGAAATTTTCTGCCTTAATCAGTGACGGTTAGAAAAAAAAGCATTTGTTTCTTCCCTATACGCCTATATGGAAGAAAAAAAGCATTTGTTTCTTCCCTATACGCGTATATGGAATGGCAAATGATGTGCTCCAGAAGCTTGCAACCGACGCATGTCAGTGAGATCGGCCGATAATATTCGACATTTTGTCAATCTCCTGATTTTTGTATTGGCGCTACCTTAGCTAAATGCCAGTCATCCGGTACCTGTTTCTGTTTAAGTGAGGTATCAAAAATAACCAGCAGATAGGGCGGAATCCATTCCGCGTATCTCCTTAAAAATGCAATCGGTATTCCGTCTGGACCAACCGATTTCTTTTTGTCAACATTGAGCAGGAGGGACATTCTTCCCTCGTACGTTATTTTTATGTCAGGCATTCCTGAACATGGCACATATGATGGCGGTACCTCGGGTTCAGAATTCTGTTTTGGTGACACAGAAAATACAGAGTGAAAGGCTTGTAGCTGGACGCTACACGTGCACTATCAGTTATGGTTTCATTGCTAACAACAATCACCTGGTTAAAAGGATCAAGCCGTGACAGATGACGCCAGAACCGATGAGGAGATCTCTTGATGAAACTTGGCAGCACTTCATCGTAGTATTTCGCGTCTGCTTCTGTTAGCTTAATACGCAAGAGACTTCACAAAGTTGATATAACGACGGGATCTCTTGTTAGTTTCTTTCGTTGGTGGCTGACCTTTTTTTCACACGAAAGATCTCTTTATTAATCTATGAATTATCTTGATTCCTGTTCTTTAAAAATGGTACAGATGTATCTGTGCAATAGAAAATAATGGTCTTGAAACGCATCCACAGCGCTTTGGCTTCAGCCTCACTGCGAAATCCTTGGAGTGAAAATAACAGATAGTCAATAATAATTGTGTCATCGGCTCTCTAGAAGTCGGGGACAGATGGAAAAGTTTCATTGAAGCACGATAGTACAGCAGTTCTTAATCAAGCGAACTCAAGTTCGTGATATGATAGGCCATGTTCGATTGTCACTTCATCGCTTTCAATTCGCCGTCGACGAACTCCAGATCCAGCGTAGAGAGACCTGTTTCCCATAACGGAAGGATGGCAGCTATCGTAACTAGGCTTAATAAGAGATACAAGCTGAAGGTGATGCAGGCGTACGCGCCTACATCCAATCCTGACGACCAGACTGTTGAAAGCTTTTATGAAGGCGTGGAATGGGCAATGAACCAAGTAAAATCACAATACACTGCACTCAAGGGTGGCTTCACTGCGAATGTGGGCAAGAAGCCGGCTGGCGACCGGGCTGTAGGCAACTATTGGATAGGTTCTAGGAATAGCTGGGGAGAGCTATTAGAGTTCGCAGATGGAAATAATTTACAGATCATGGATACCTTCTTCCCCAAGCGAGAAGACCAACTGGACCTTGACGAGCCCCAATGGTGAGACTAAAAATTTCATTGACTTCATACTATGCGCTCAACCTGGCATCGTTCAGGATGTGGACGTCCTGGAAAAGGTGCGTTGTAACGACCACACAATGGTATAGTCTCGGATTCGTTTGACTTGAGCAGGGAACGAAAGAAGCTGGTGAAGAAGAATTGCATTAACGAGTTGGCGGTAAGAGGGAAAATAGAGGAATTCAGAATATCGCTGCAGAACAAATATTCAGCTTTAACTCAGGAAGACGTTATTAATGTTCATACAGTGAACGATAATTTGACAGATATCATTAAAGAGTTCGCGGTAGAAGTAGGCGGTAAGACGGTACGACAGGATACCGGCAAGCTATCTGAGGAGAGGAAAGATCTGATTAAGAAACGTCAAAGCATGAGGGTGTCTTACCCTACAGACAGGATAGAACTAGGAGATGTATAGAAATTAATAAATAAGCGCAAGTGGGTAGCCGACGTACGGAAGTCTAATATGCAGAGAATCGAGCATGCGCTAAAGAACGGAGGTAGCCTGAAAGCGGTGAAGAGGAAATTAGGTATAGGTAAAAACCAGATGTGTCCGTTTAAGAGACAAGGAGTACAATATCATTAGCAATATGGATAAGATGGTTAATGTTACCGACGAATTCTACACAAGTCTATACAGTAACCAACGCAATCAAAACGTTAATGATAGAGACATTAGAGCACAGCAATGCGCCATCCTGCCAGTCAGGAAAGAGGAAGTAAAGAAACCCTTAAGAGAAATGGAAAGGGGGAAAGCAGCTGGGGAGAATAAGGTAACAGGAGATCTGCTGAAGACGGAGGGGAGATTGTGCTTGAAAAGCTCGCCCCCTGTATAGGCAATGCCTTATTACCTCGACCGTACCTGAAGCTTGGAAGAACGCGAACATTGTCTTAATTCTTAAGAAATGAGACGCCAAGGACATAAAAAAATACAGACTCATCAGCTTACTGTCCGTTGCCTACAACGCATTTACTACTGTAACCGCTAATAGAGTCAGGGCAACCTTACAATTTAATCAACAAAATCATAAGGCAGGCTTCCGTGAAGGATATTGCACAAAAGATCATATTCATACTATCAATCAGGCGATAGAGAAATGCACAGAATATTACCAGCCCTTATATATATGTATATCCTTCATTGATTACGAGAAAGCATTTGACTCAGTAGAAAACTCTGCAGTCATAGAGGCATTGCGCAATTAGGGAGTAAATGAGCCTTATCTCAAAATACTGGAAGATATATATATAGAAACTGCACAGCTACCGTAGGCTTCCATAAAGTCAGGAACAAAATTTGAATAAGGAAGGGCGTCAGGCAAGGAGACACGATGTCGCCAATGCTATTCACCGCCTGTTTACAGGAGGTATAATAATAATAACGATTGGGTTTTGAAAAAGGAAATGGCGCAGTATCTGTCTCGTATATCGTTGGACACCTGAACCGCGCCGTAATAAAATAGAAAAAGGAGGGAGTGAAAGACGAAAGAAAGAAAGAGGTGCCGTAGTAGAGGGCTTCGGAATAACTTCGACCATCTGGGGATCTTTAACGTGCACTGGCATCGCACAGCACACGGGCGTCTTAGCGTTTTTCCTTCATAAAAAGCAGCTGCCGTGGTTGGTCCCGCGAAACTCCGGATCCCCATCCGAGCGCCCTAACCAATGAGCCACCGCGGCGGGTACAGGAGGTATGCTGAGGCCTTAATTGGCAAGAGCTGGAGATAAGAGTTAATGACAATACCTAAATAATCTGCGATTCGCTTATGACTTTGCCTTGCGGAGTCACTCCGGAGGTGAACTGCAAATCATGATCAATGAGTTACACAGACAGAGCAGAACGCTGGGTCTAAAATTAACATACAGAAAACTAAATTAATGCTGAACAGTGTAGCAAGGAAACAGCAGTTCACAATTCGCAGCGAGTGGCTGGAAGTAGTAAAGGTCTACTTAGGGCACGCAGTGACAGCTGATCCGGATCATGAGAGGGAAAAAAAACTAGAAGGATAAGACGGGGAAGGAGCGCATATGGCAGGTTCTCTCAGATCAAGAATTCGAGTTTACCAATAGATCCCTCAAGAGTAAAGTGTACAACAGCTGTATCTTACCGTTACTTACCTGCGGGGAAAAAACGTGGAAGCTAACGTAAATGGTTCAGCATAAATTAAAAGAACGCAGCGAGCGAAGGAAAGAAAAAGGATAAGTGCAACATTAAAACACCGGAAGTGGGCAGATTGTGTGCGGAAACAAACGCGGATTAATGACATCCTAGTGGAAATCAAGGGGAAGAAATGGGCTTGGGCAGGACATGTAATGCGAAGGCAAGATAACCGCTGGTCCTTAAGGGTAGTGGAGTGCATTCCAAGAGAAGGCAAGCGTAGCAGGGGCGGAAGAAGGTTAGGTGGGCGGATGAGATTAAGAAGTTTGCAGGCATAGTGTGGGCGCAGCTGGCAAAGGAGAGGGTTAATTGGAGAGACATGGGAGAGGCCTTTGCCCTGCAGTGAATGTAGTCAGTCTGATGATTCTGATGATGATGTTTGAGGGATTCGTTCCGACGACCTTTGGTCCTCGAAACCGTACTGGATCGACCTTCAGAGGGCCGTGGCAGGCGAACCATTAGTAGCAGAGAGATGCGCGTGGTACCATACGAATGGCCGTCTTTTGATCTACATATCGGTATCCAAATATGTTGAAAGCATAGGTGGAAACAACTTAGCTAACGCTAATTTGATTTCGCAATCGCGAATCATACTTTCTTTTAAAGTGCGCTAGCTCTTATTCTTCACCTTTCTCGATTTCTGGGGGTCAGCTACCACCTCCCTTCGGCGCGAAATTTTGTGTCCGAGGAATTCGAGATGGCGGTCCCCATTGTAAATCGATATAGCAACCCAACTGGTGATTGAGTGGTGGCGTGATTAGTATACAGAACTTGTGATTGATTGAAGGCGTCACTGATTTGATGACGCCATAAGTAACTAGTCACGTGATTATGTTTAATCGCCTATAATTTGGTCATTGATCAGGCCATCATAAAACGATTTAGATATTTGAAATCCTCTTGAATCGCAGAGCGTGTTTGACACCAATACTAACTAATAAAGTTAATATTTAGTTATGGTTATGCTAAAATGTATTTTCTGTGTGAAGAAGAAGGGCATTGTCCCAGCCTCACTGCCATCGCTCAGAGCGAGCGCTTGCTGACCTGATAAGACCAGAGACTGCCGCCACTGTGGTTTCGCCGCCGCCTGAGCGTTAAACTAAGTCCCCGTTACATCTGGTAGAGGTTCGGTATAAAATCCCCTTACCGCCCTGGATCTGCGCAGTCGCACACTACCTCCCCCCGCTAACGCCGCTATGCCCGAAGCCGCCAGCCACCAACCCGTGCAGGTGGGGTTGAGTTGAGTTGAGTGGTTGTAAGCTACCGGTGGGATTAGCCTTGCAGTTGCTGCCGGCGATTGCTCCACCGTAGCGACACTTAAATAGAAATCACAGAAACACTGTCCGCAAAAACCCAAATAGACACTCCTGAGGTCACCATGTGGAGGCCAAATCCGTGTGCTGCAGGTGAAGTAGAAGAAGGCGAGAAGCATCCCTTCTACTCGACTGGCTCTCGCGCGGGAAAACAATGTCCTGAAGAGAACTGTGAGGAACTCCTGCCTTCTTGAGGGATCCGAATAACACAGCCCGTTCCGCGTTGTACAATGTACAGCACAAGAGGTAATGTTCTATGTCACCACACACACCACACGTTGGAGACAATGGTGACAACGCTAGGCCAGTCTTATACATCCACGCCTTCGTACGAGCAGAATCCGTGCGAACGCAGTGCAGCAAAGTAGCTTGGTACCTTTTGAGACCCTTGGTCACACATGGCTGATGAGGAGAGCTCCACAAAGAACTGAAGTGGCACAACACTACATCTCTGAACATTTGCTTGAATTCACGAGGGACTCTATGTACTGGAATCCCGGAGAGAGCTGTATGGGCGAGGTTGTCTGCTCTCTCGTTGCCTAAGACACCTATGTGCGAGGGCACCCATTGAAAACGTATAGAGAAGATTTGCTATGGAGATTCTGCGCCAAACGTAGGGATCTAAGACTCAAGGCATCAGTGGGGAACCCGTACTCTAACCTTTGAAGGGCAGATTTTGAATCCGTAATTATGACAGTAGGTTGAGGCGTACAACACCGTAGCTTCTTTAGAGCTGCCTCAATGGCAACGCTTTCGGCCATTGTGGAGGACACGACTTTAGTAAAACGAACAGACCAATCATACTTCAAAGACGGAATATGAAAAGCAGCTGCACTAGATCCTCTGACCTTGTCCACAGAGCCGTCTGTAAAAATTTGAAGATGACTGGCATATTCGGTCTCAAGATGTTCCAGTACGAGCGAACGCATTGCCGCTAAAGGAGAATTCCGCTTAGCGCGAACGTGGGGAATTGTCAAGGAACAATCGAGGCTCGGAAAGGACCAAGGTGGCCTAAACGTCTTAGGTCGATCTCGAAGGTCGAGACCCAGAGAACGAAGAGTATTTAAAGCCAAGTACGCCCGGGACTCAGATCTCTTTCGAAGGCGCTGTAGAAGCGCTCTTTTGGCAACAGTCTCTCTGAGGCGGCCAATTTGCAGCAAAAGTCTTTGTGAAGCGGCTAGCCGAAGAGGTTTCGATTGAGACTCATACAGTATTGCATTGTTTGGAGCAGCCTGCGGAACGCGGAGAGCCCTCCTTAGTCCCATTGCGTGCAAAACCTCAATGCGTTCCAGCTGCGATACCGAGGGGGAAATTAAAGGGAGCTGGTACATTATGCGGCTTGTCACCAGGGCATCGTGAAGCCTGATCATTGAAGCAGGATGGTTTCCCCATTGCTCACTAGCAACTCTACGAAGCACATTGAGACGCGAAGATAGTGAAGCCACAATCGAGTCCACAGCTCGTCGCCACTGTAGACGTGAGTCAATAGTGACGCCCAAAAAACGTATGTGGTTAACCTGACGAAGGCAAGACTGATCAAGGTCTATGCTCAGCCGCGCATACCGTCGTCCCCTACCTGGAAACAGGACGAAGCCAGATTTTTCCACCGAGAGAGTCAACCCAACACCTTGAAGGTAACTTTTAACTGAAAGCACGGCCTGTCGCGCTAATAGAGCTCAGCGTTTGTGTTGATATCCGGTTAACCAAAGACAAATGTCGTCTGCATATATCGACATATGGACATGCCTACAATGTTTTTGCACTTTTGCGGGAAGACCAGCCATGATAACATTAAAGAGCGTTGGGGACAGGACACTACCCTGAGGTACCCCTCGCGATACCGCCCTTTCGGAGCTCATTGTACTGCCTAACCGCACTCGAAATTTACGATCACTGAGAAATGAGTGAATGAATCGCAGAAGATAGCCCTGTACGCCTATGACCTGTAGACTATTCAGTATTGAGCTCTGGAGGACGCTATCATAAGCCTTTGATACGTCTAGGAAAATAGCTAGTGTTGAAAGTCCAAAAGCACTCTGATGTTCAATGTGGCTTATCAAGTCCAGGACGCTATCTTGCGCGCTTAAACCTGTGCGGAATCCAGTCATGCATGTTGGTAGTGCCCTTCTATCCTCAAGCCACCAAGAAAAACGCTTACTTGCCATCTTCTCCATGAGCTTAGCCACACACGACGTCAGCGATACAAGACGATACGAGGCCGCGTCTGTCATCTCTTTGCTGGCCTTCAACAGTGGGACTACACAAGCCACCTTCCATGAAGGAGGAACGTCACCAGACTCCCACACTCGATTGAGATAGGTTAGGAGCATCTTCCGGTGTTCCAGAGGCAGGTTCTGTAACATTTGATTGGTAATGCCATCAGGACCTGGTGCACAGCGACGCCGGATGCTGCGGAGCGCTGTCTGTAGTTCTCGAAGTGTGAACGGCGCGTCCATAACAGACGGAGGCATAGCAGGTAGAGCGCAGGGATGAATGCCTGGTCTGGAATTTACAAATGCATCCGCAGATTCCTCTGCCAAGCACACGAGATGTTTCTGCGTGCGCAATGCAAGCGCCTCGAAAGGTTTACTCGGACGAGAGCCACGAGCGAAACTGCCAACGACACGCCAAATTCTCGTTATCGGTGAGAAAACAGTCAAACTAGCGCATAAGGATGCCCACTGGGACCTACAGAGCTTGTTCGCATGACGTCTAATGGCAGAGTTGAGCCTGTTGAAAGTTGTCTTCAAGGCTCTGTCGTCCTTCTTCCGCAACAGTTGTTGCTCCGCCCTTCTGCGCGCTGCGCAGAGGTTCCTGAGTTTTAAATCCGGAGTCGGAAATTGATCAGGTAGCTTGAGCGCCGTGGTAACAGCCATCTTAGCATAAATCATTTTGTCTGTCACATCACCGGAAACACAGGCTAAGTGCTCCCTGTATTTGTCCCAATTAACAACATGGCAAACTTTAGGACCACGCAGATGGAAGTCGGCAGTAAACACAAATATCGGGTAGTGATCACTTCCCATTCGGTCAGCTCTAGTTTACCACTGCACACGGACGTCAGGTGAATGTAAGGTTAGGTCTATAGATGTGGGTGAGGTTGGAGGCCGAAAGAAAGTGGGGCTTCCGTCATTGGCCACGCACAGGTCCAAACTGTCGATGACTTTTCCAAGTTGGCGTCCGCGAGGATCTGTGTTCCTGTCACCCCAGGCAGGGTGGTGGGCGTTGAAGTCACCGCAGATGATTCTGGGTGCTGGGCAGCGGTCACAAAGTTGCTGGAGAAACAAACCCATATCGAACTTCTTCCGCGGGGACACGTATACTGATGCAATGGACAGAGTTCGGAAGGTGAGCCGAATCCTCACAGCCACTACCTCAATACTGTCGGTGCAAAATCGGTGACGTTCAAAGCCACATGAGGAATCTTCCTTCGTATGTAAAGGGCGGCACTTCCTGCGGGAAAAGGCTTGATGCTGCAATTCTTGTGGGCGACGTATCCCGGCAAAGACCTCCCGCTTGGCAAGCCAGCCTCCGAGAGGGCCAGTACTGGAACACAGTTCTCTTTCAAGAACAAGTTTAGTTCTGCTAATCGACTTATAATCCCAGCGCAGTTGCAATGCATGATAAACGGCATTTTTATAGGGTTTTTAGTTGCAACAGTTTGAAGAAAACTAGACATCTAGGAGTTGAAGTTCTCTGCGAAGGCGGTGATCAAGGTCTCAAAGGAAAGCACCAGCTGTATAAAGTTCTTCAAAGTGCCAGGCTGCATCGCTTGGCTATATGAACGCAGGACATCAAACAAAACGTGTAGAAGGTCGGAGAGATTCCGGCTTTTGAGCTCCTTATTTTGCTGCACGCACTGGCGCACCACTTAGACAAAAGACGGGGACTGGGACCCACTCTTGGCCACGGTAGCTGGTGTCTGCATCTCTTTTAAGGCAAGGGGATGTCCTCCATGTTGTCGAGTCTTGCTGTGATCTGGTCGCTGAGGAACATGGACACTTTTTGCAGAAGCAGATCGAACAGCCAACTCACCCTCGGAGGCCGTTGCCGACTTGCTCGGATCAGGTCGTGCAGCGACGTCGCTTGCTACCACGTCCCGAGCTTGCGACTCGAGCGCAGCGAACTCTTCACTTCCATGTATCGGCTTGTCAGTAGGTTGTGGTTTGGGGCCACTAATGAAGGACTTGCGACGGTGTAAGGCGCTTACACGGAATGTGCAGCCACTGACTCGCTGGATGGTCACCTCCACAATTAGCGCAAGCAAAATCTGCCTTGCACTCTTTGTAATCATGGCCACCACCACACCGCTTGCAACGTTGATCTTTGTTGCAAACTCTCGCTACATGTCCAAAGCGTTGGCACCTGAAGCACCGGGGAGGAGCTTCAACGAACTCGTGGACTGCATGTTTTCTGAAACCAAGGTCAATTATTCCAGGGCGCTCGATGTTGGGAGCAAACGTCAGCACAATAGAGTTTGTAGGCTTCGCTGCCCATTGTTGTTCTCCAGGCTCCACCCGGCGCATTAACCGTCGCACGTGCAGAACTCCTTGCGGTTTCAAGTAGTCAAGAAGGGCACTTTCCGAATACCACACTGGTACTCCCCTTATAACACATGTGTTAGTCATGTAGGAGTGTGGCAACCGGGCTTGAACTCGTATGCCACCGATCTGAGAGCACCGCAGAAGAATGTCTACTTGCTCTTCTGTTGAGATATCTAGATGAAGAGCCCCTTGCGTTGTGAAGCGACTGCGAATCGGAGCAGATCCCAGTAGTACTTTAATATCATCGAACAGCCTGTTAGGGTTCCACTCTCTGAAGTCAACACCTTTCTCTTTTGGCTGAACTATCGATGGGATGCCAACTGTTCGGTGCTTCCGATGACTCACCACTTTGAAGCCATCGTTGTCCATTTCCGCCATGTCAGCCACTTCCTCGTCAGAGGCGACGATAGTTGAGTCGTCCCCACTGAGCGATGATGACGCACTGCACTGCTGGACGTCCGTGATGACTGGCAGATCCCCGCCATGTGATGCCATGGCCGCCTCCGCCCCACTGGGCCCCTTCGGATGGCGCTGTCCCTTTAAGGATACCGGCGCCGGAGCTGCCGTACCCTTCCCGTAGGGACAGTACCGCCTTAAAGACGCGGCCGTCTTCCAAGGATGGAAATAACCTAGTTAATAACTAGAACACAAGGCAAAATTACTGAGCTGAGGTGACAACAGATCGAGCAGCGTCGTCTTCCTCCGAAGCAGTCCCGTGCAGGTGGGCTCACCAGTCCAATGTTCCGGTTCCCTCCGGCTGCTGGGACAATGCCCTTCTTCACAGCTTATAATCATTTAACCAATGGCGTCATGATCTAACTAATTGAGTATTCGTAACGGCCTCGATAAGTAAAACTTGTTATCAAACCAATATCGCCTAATTAAGTTTGTATTTATTTATGGTTAGGCTTAACATGACGGCCGTGATGTCAGCACTCGGCAGCTCACAAATTCATACGTCATGGCGACCGGGCAACTATTGCCTTGACATAAGGAAAAATGATTCTCCAAAAAAGTCGAAAAAATTTTCGGCCTAAATTGGTCTAAAATATGCGTGAGGTATGGAAAAGTAGCCCAATCAGGTGGTAATACATAGCATAAACGATAGATTGCGCTACCAAACAGCTAACTCTGCAGCAAGGAAACATCTGCGCAATGAAAAATCTGCAGTCATGATATTTAATGATGAGGTCGGCGAGCACACAATACAGGCGTTCACGCTAGAAATAGTGGATCAGTACAAGTATCTTGGGGTGTGGATGAATAACGGCGCTGAGTATCTGGCAGAACGTGAAAAATATATAATGAATAAAACTAGTAGGACTGCTGCTGTCATGAAAAATATGGCACTGTGGAACTACAATACGTTTGAAGTGGTAAGAGGGATCTGGAAAGGGGTGATGGTTCCTAGCCTGACTTTCGGTAATACGGTCCTCTGCATGAGACCAGATGTTCAAGCAAGGTTAGAAATTAAACATCGCGGCGTAGGAAGGATAGCTTCGGGAGCACATGGCAATACACCAAGTCGGCGGGTACAGGGTGATATGGGTTGAGCGTCGTTCGAGAGCAGAGAAGCTAGCAGTAAGATAGCATTTGAGGAGCGATTGATAAAAATGTGGGAAAAGCAGAAGGCTAGGAAAGTTTTCAGATACCTGTATATAAGGAATTTTCATACGAAATGAAGAATGCGAACTAGAAAATTGACAAGCAAATATCTGGACAGCAGTAGGGAGAAAATCAGCAATTATCAGTTAAGAAAAAGGTTAAAGAAACAGAGAGAGCTCTGTGGAAAACAGGGATGCTGACCAAATCAGGACTGGGAACATACAGGATTTTTAAGCAGGAAATTGCCAAAGAAAATATCTATGATAAGTGTAGGGGAAGCTCTTTGTTTTTTGAGGCCAGGACAGGAGTTTTGCGGACTAAGACATATAGAACCAGTTACCATGAGATAGACACGTTGTGCGTTGCGTGCGGAGAGGAGGAGGAAACGGCTGAACACTTGATACTTTTCTGTAAAGGCTTCACCCAACAGTGGAAAGCAGCGGGGCTGATTTATCCAAGGCATTAGTGTTTGAGGACAGTGAAGGGTAAGTAGATTTTAAGCGGGTAGCAGTAACCAAGCGAAGGTTAAATGATTGGTGGCTAAAATCAAGATAAGATTAAAATTTCATGTCATGGCTAGGTTGCTTCAGCCACCGCCCGATTTAAAGGGTTCTGCCGTATCCATCCATCCATACATCCATCCATCTCATTATCTCAACGTCTTCCAGTCGGTTGCGGCATATATTTTTGACAGGGCTAGTTTTATAAGTGAAAAAAAATGAATGTGCATTATCTCTGCTATTCCAGGATATACAACGACAAAGCTGTGAGCATTCATTGTGTTCACTGGCGCTGGCGTTGACATTTCGCACGTCGAAGATTTTGAGGAAAGAAAGGGCACATAACTGGATCTCTGGGTCAGTGGAAGCTTCAATCGCGCTTTGAGGTACTACGTGGTGGTGGTGAGAGAGATGTGGCCTGCATGCATTAGTGCAGACATCGTTCTGGCAGACGCGCGACGTTGCCGCAATAGGCCACAGCGTTCGTTGGGCCACCATGATGACTGCACGGAAGAGAAATGAAGGGAACTGGTGCTACGCATGGGTGAGGGGATTCAAAATGTTTGCGCACAAAATGGAAACCTCTTGTGTGCCACACGTTACATGCGAAGCCGACTTGGCAAAGATTATGCGGTCATTTCCTAACTATCAGTTCGGTCATTCTCGTTGTTTTCGATGATCACGCCACGTGACTTCGTCTGCCCAGGCAGCTCCTCCCCTATACTTTAAAGTATAAAGAAAGCGCTGGCCCAGGTGATAGTACTTATATCTCATTTTTGCACTGCAATGTACAGCCGGCTAGGAACAAGCATGATGAGCGGACGGTGTTTATTTCTCAATTGTATTTCAAAGTTTAGTTGATCAAGTTCACAGAAACGTGGCACGCATCTGAAGAGAATTGTAAAACGGGTTTTAAAACCTTTTCCTTGAAAAGACCGCATCAGGGTGGCGGGAGAGTATTACAACTTGTATCTGAGCGCATGCCGTGCAGTTTACTGCGGTTAAAAACCGGAGCTATGAAAACGGAGAGTTTAAATTGAAATTTTTCATGAAACAATCAAAGGGCAAGACTTGGGGGAAAAGTTTAATTAATGTTTTATAAATCCAGTTGAAAGCATCCACTACGAAACTGATGCAAGCTTCCTGGACGCTGAGGTTAGAAATAGTGCTTTTCTCAAGCCAGCATCACCAGAAGACACATTCTCAGTGTTCCTTTCACTAAGAAATAGTAAAGGAAGTGATATGTATGGACTCCAAATTGGGCTAATAAAGTTTGTGCTCAATCTTCTTATACCAATTCTCAGTCATCTGTTTAATATATGTTTATCTACAGGTGCTTCTCCAGACAAAATGAAGCTTGTGAAAGTTACAGTGATGTATAAGTTCGATGAAAAAAATTGAATTGGATTGAACTGACTGTTGAGGAAAAAAAATGGCGCAGCATCTGTCTCAAATATCGGCGGACTCCTGAACTGTGCTGTAAAGGAAGGGATAAATGAGGGAGTGATTTCAGAAAGACGTTCCCGATTGAATGGCTCCCGAATAATTTCGACCACCTGGGGATCTTTAACGTGCACTGACATCGCACAGCTCACGGGCGCCTTGCGTTTCGCCTCCATCTAAACACAGCCGCTGCTGTCGGGTTAGAACCCGGGTTCTCCGGATCAGTAGCCGAGCGCACTAACCACTGAGCCACCGCGGCGGGTACAGCAAACATTTTACTGACCAGCAGCAATACTGCCCCCTTTTTCAAAAGGTTTGGAAAAAGTAATGAGGATTGTTGGTCACTGGCCAAAGTCAAAAGATGAAAAGACGTTTCGGGAGCACTACGGCTCACTTGTTCACTATGAAGCAATCGGCGCACGGATCCGTTCTTTTGTAGCACCCAGTAGCGTTTTTATGATTTATCATAGATAGGATGCAGAGTTCCGTCGTTCCTGTTTAATGTGTTAGACGATGTCTGTATGATAAGGGACTCAAGATTCTGCCGCGCTGATGGGTTCTTTTCTGTTGTCAATATCTTTACTTGATCCCAGTTAATCTCGTGGCACATGCTCGGCGATGGCGTTAGATGCCGCTTCCTGGTTTCGGACGTCGTTCTGGTGCTCTCTCAGGCGTCTCCTGAAGTCCTTTGTTTCACCGATATATATTGATGAGCAATCGGCGCAGTCAATTTCATACACAACGCCTGGAAATCTTTCACGAGGGAGCTTTTCCTTCACATTCACCAGTTCTGGTCGCACCTTGCCAGCGGGGACGTTCGCGATGTTGACGTAATGCTTACGGAAAATACGTGCGAGCGCTTCCCTAATTCCCGCTACGTATGGGACATCAGCTCGTTTTTCTTTCGGTTTTTCTCATGCTCTCGCTTTTTTTGGAGGCCGGCTGTTTCGCTGGCATTCTTCTTTCGGTATTCCTGATGAAGGAAAGAGGGTAGCCGTTTCTTCGAAGATCAGACTCTATTCTTTTCATTTCGATCTTTCGATTGGCGTCTTTACTGCAGACCTTTCTGGCACGGTTTGTCAAGGAGACAACCACAGACCGTTTGTGAGCTACTGGGTGCACAGAACTGAAATGTAGTATCTTTCAGAGTGCGTAGGTTTGCATAAACATTAAATATAAGACCAGTCGGAATACGCGTTACCGTGGTGTCCAGCAATGGGAGGCAGCCTTCGGCAAGAAAGCCCTAACCATTTTACAGCCGCAAGAAATAATATTTTTAAGGTACGTGGACAACTGTTTCTGTGTGTAGAGGACAAGCACATGGCCCTTTTTCTGGACAACCTGAAGGCCATGGAACCCTTAATAAAGTTCACAGTTGAGGAAGAAACCGACGGCTGCCTCCCATTCCAACATCCTACATCATATCTATGCTAAATCATTAAAAACGCTACTGGGTGCTACAAAAGAACGGATTCGTGCGCCGATTGCTTCATAGTGAACAAGGGAGCCCCAGTGCTCCCGAAACGCCATTTCCTCTTTTGCCCTTTTCATCGCGTTTTCATCTTTTTAAAGATGGCGGCTTTGTTGTTTTGTATAAAGATGCGTATGTGTCGAAAGCATCAGATGCTGTCAATGCCGTGTTTGACAAATGTAACAGTTTGTCAAAGGCTAAAGTGAAGACTAAGGCGAAAAGACTTCTGAATAGGCTAAATTTGACCTAGCTAGCAAGTGTGATAGAAAGTAGCCACAAAATTTGCCCGAAGATGTTTTTCACACCGAAAATCCCTCAAGCCGTAGTGGCCGTTTCGTGTATTAATTTCTGAAACTTGAACATGGTAGAAAGATGTCGCGAAATTTTTGAAAGGAAAACTAAAGGTGTTAACATTTAACAACCCTTTCAGGGTGAAACAAGTTCAGACGAAGGAATAGCTTTTCTAAAACGCAATTACAGATGAAACTTTGGAGATTTTCTATTATTCTGAAAGACCTTTACTACACTTTTCCTCAGTTTGAAATTATGTCTTGTGTTAGTCACTTCATTGACCAGTATGGCGCCGTTGCATGAATGAGTGCGGGATTTACACAGGCAGCTTTCTCGCACTGCAATCATGTTACCTAGAGACCACTTTAGCTCAATGCAATGGTAATGTTTACATTCAAAAAGATGGTGTCTGTATTGGTTCTTGCCTTGCAGCAATCATTAGTGACATGTTCCTGGCTTTTCGCGACAAAATATTAAATGATCGGTTCATAGGGTCCCGCGATTGTGGCATTTTAGGTTTGTAGAAGACTTCTTCGTGTTTTTAGAATGTGACAATGACAACCTCGAATTAGAGCAGCAGTTCCTTCCTGTTTTTTCAGTATTTCCTGAGTGCCTGAAACCGTTCATTTCAACGCACGAAGTACCATTTAACGTTTTGACATTTTCAGAAGCGCTAAAACACCGAGGACGCAGAGGGAACAGACAGGGACGAGCGCTACTTCCAACTGTTTATTTCGTAAAACCGCAAGTGCTTTAAACAGTTCTCGAACGCTTTTATGACACGGCAGTAAACTACACGTGCGAGAATACACAGTATAGCTACCGAGACTAAAAGAACCAAGGAGATAAGTGCACGATTACGTTGATACCCTGAGGAAGGCAAGTTCTTTTTTTGACAATGAAATGGACGGTGAGCTTACACAAGTGCTACCCAGTGATGCTATGTTCTGTGCTTCTATAATCTCTCGGGTTAGTTGATCACGACTACGTCCGATGATGTGGCACTGATTTAACAATGGAGCACAATTGCGGCACTTACTGCAGTGAATGGCTAGGTTGCTTCCGTAGGAATTTTTAACATTGTTGTTGTGCTGGCGTAGCCGGTCATTGAGACAACAGCCCGTTTGCCCGACATACTTTTTGCCACAAGATAGAGGGATGCAGTACACAACACAGTCCACACAGTCCACGTACGCTGTTTGGTGTTTGATACCACATAATTGTTTGCCAGAAGAGTAGGGTTTCGTCAGCTTGCAAAGCTTGTTCAGCTTGTTAGGGGCCGTGAAAACAACTCTAACATCTGCTTTCTGCGCTACCTTTTTTAGGTTGTGTGAAACAGTGTGCACGTAAGGGAGCACAGCAACCTTTTTTCTCTCACTAGACTTATTTGCGATTTCGTCGCGACCGTTCAGGTTCCTAAGGACGCGTTCTGCTACCGAGATCTGAAGTGGAACCGGGTAACCAGCGGCGGATAACCGGTTCACTTGTTTATGAAAACTACGGGGCATGCAGTGGTGGCAAGATTTCGTCAATGCATTCCTGAAACAAAGTGCAATCACTCCTCGCTTAACCAGCTTAGAGTGGGCGGAGCGGAAAGCTAAGAGGGGTTTATTGCCGCGAGGTTCGTAGCTCCAGCAAACGTGGTTGTCGGTGAGTGAGAAGTTTATATCGAGGAAGCGGATTTCCCCGCCAGATGGTAGTTCATGGGTTAGTTTTAGTGGGCTGAGATTATTCTGGAAGGCTACTAAAGTCTGGCTAGCTTCGTGTTGAAGGGCTTTCTGGTCACAGTCAATAAAAACTAAAAAATCATCCACAAATCTAAACACCTTAAAAACCTTTGACCCCTCCAGGCACCGCTGGAGGGCTCTGTCATGGTAGCTTAAAAACAGATCGCTGAGCACCGGTGCTATACAGGAGCCTATACATACACCTTCCTTTTGTAGGAAGGGTTGGTTGTTCCAGGAAATAAAAGTATTTTTCAGGTAAAACTGCAAAAGTTCAAGAAAGCCACTACATGAAACCCCGGCATCATTTTGGAAGGGGACAACACCGAAGTGGTCGATGCTGTCTTGAACATATTCTAGTAAAGAAGCATGTGGCAGTGAGTAGTATAAGTCTTTAACATCGATTGAAAATGCCTGAAGGCTCTTGTCGGGATGGGATGAAACAAAGTCTAATACTTCTTCTGAGTTCTTAACCACAAAGGGGTCGTCAATGCTTAGCAGATTTAGCTTTTCTTGAAGAAACAAGGCCACACACTTCTGCCACGCCCCATTCTCTGAAATAATCACCCTTAAGGGCACGTCAATCTTATGCGTTTTAGCACTGAAAAAAACATCGAGGTGGTTCCGCGGACAATTCTGAATGCCCCTGGTTAGTTTATCTAGGCTGAGCCTGGTGCACAATTTTTTCGCTTCGGTTTTCCGCCTAGAGAGCGAGATCTCACCGTGGGAATTGAAGGTGGCGGAGATAGCCTCCAGCGCTTTCGCGTTGAAACTGTCGTGGGAGAAGACAGCAAAGCCGCCTTCCTTATCTGCCGGTATAACACACATGGACTGTTCCAACAAAAAATTTGCAACGCGTTTCAGGGGAAGTTTGGATGGATTCGGTCTGCTGTGGTTGAGGACGTCAATGCCGTCCAAGGTGCAACGGCTGGCCTCGTCGGAGTCTGGAGCTAACTTGGAAACCCGACGTACCATGGACAGAAGCTCATGACCTGACTTCTTCGTTTCGTAGGCGAACTTGGGGCCAAGGGCCAGGACGTTCTTGATGTCTTCTGGCAAAGCCAATCCCTCGGGGTTATGCAGGGTGCCCTTCGCTTGTGCTCGGGCGGTGACCTGCAACCGTAGAATCTTCAGTTGCTGCTGCCAGATGGCCTCGGTAGCTCGAGAAGCCAGGCGCCGGTATTCCCGTAGAAGGCGAGCAGATTTTGACGAATCCGTTGGGTCAAGCAGCTGCATGGCCAGGTGGCTTCTGTAAAGCCGAGCTTGTCGATGACATTCTGCCCGCAGGATCTTGCATATCCTTCCGGAGTGCCCAACAGAAGGAACAAAGCCTCCGAGCACGGTGATGACGTCCTGGGGAAGGATTTTTTCTCTGATGCAGAAGGCAAGCGAGCGTGCTCTGCATGTCACTGCGGCGATGAGGGACACTGTCGCACTTGGGGAACACAAAACATTGAAGAAGGGGCCCGTTGAACTAGAAATGAAGTTCAGAAGGGTAGCGGATCGGGCTAGTTGGTGCAGATTTGACATTTTCAGAAGCGCTAAAACACCGAGGACGCAGAGGGAACAGACAGGGACGAGCGCTACTTCCAACTGTTTATTTCGTAAAACCGCAAGTGCTTTAAACAGTTCTCGAACGCTTTTATGACACGGCAGTAAACTACACGTGCAGATCACCTTGCCCGAGCAAAAGCCAAGGCGTAAGGGCACCACGTGCATAACCCCGAGGAAGGCAGTCTGGCTTTGCCAGAAGACATCAAGAACGTCCTGGCCCTTGGCCCCAAGTTCGCCTACGAAACGAAGAAGTCAGGTCATGAGCTTCTGTCCATGGTACGTCGGGTTTCCAAGTTAGCTCCAGACTCCGACGAGGCCAGCCGTTGCACCTTGGACGGCATTGACGTCCTCAACCACAGCAGACCGAATCCATCCAAACTTCCCCTGAAACGCGTTGCAAATTTTTTGTTGGAACAGTCCATGTGTGTTATACCGGCAGATAAGGAAGGCGGCTTTGCTGTCTTCTCCCACGACAGTTTCAACGCGAAAGCGCTGGAGGCTATCTCCGCCACCTTCAATTCCCACGGTGAGATCTCGCTCTCTAGGCGGAAAACCGAAGCGAAAAAATTGTGCACCAGGCTCAGCCTAGATAAACTAACCAGGGGCATTCAGAATTGTCCGCGGAACCACCTCGATGTTTTTTTCAGTGCTAAAACGCATAAGATTGACGTGCCCTTAAGGGTGATTATTTCAGAGAATGGGGCGTGGCAGAAGTGTGTGGCCTTGTTTCTTCAAGAAAAGCTAAATCTGCTAAGCATTGACGACCCCTTTGTGGTTAAGAACTCAGAAGAAGTATTAGACTTTGTTTCATCCCATCCCGACAAGAGCCTTCAGGCCTTTTCAATCGATGTTAAAGACTTATACTACTCACTGCCACATGCTTCTTTACTAGAATATGTTCAAGACAGCATCGACCACTTCGGTGTTGTCCCCTTCCAAAATGATGCCGGGGTTTCATGTAGTGGCTTTCTTGAACTTTTGCAGTTTTACCTGAAAAATACTTTTATTTCCTGGAACAACCAACCCTTCCTACAAAAGGAAGGTGTATGTATAGGCTCCTGTATAGCACCGGTGCTCAGCGATCTGTTTTTAAGCTACCATGACAGAGCCCTCCAGCGGTGCCTGGAGGGGTCAAAGGTTTTTAAGGTGTTTAGATTTGTGGATGATTTTTTAGTTTTTATTGACTGTGACCAGAAAGCCCTTCAACACGAAGCTAGCCAGACTTTAGTAGCCTTCCAGAATAATCTCAGCCCACTAAAACTAACCCATGAACTACCATCTGGCGGGGAAATCCGCTTCCTCGATATAAACTTCTCACTCACCGACAACCACGTTTGCTGGAGCTACGAACCTCGCGGCAATAAACCCCTCTTAGCTTTCCGCTCCGCCCACTCTAAGCTGGTTAAGCGAGGAGTGATTGCACTTTGTTTCAGGAATGCATTGACGAAATCTTGCCACCACTGCATGCCCCGTAGTTTTCATAAACAAGTGAACCGGTTATCCGCCGCTGGTTACCCGGTTCCACTTCAGATCTCGGTAGCAGAACGCGTCCTTAGGAACCTGAACGGTCGCGACGAAATCGCAAATAAGTCTAGTGAGAGAAAAAAGGTTGCTGTGCTCCCTTACGTGCACACTGTTTCACACAACCTAAAAAAGGTAGCGCAGAAAGCAGATGTTAGAGTTGTTTTCACGGCCCCTAACAAGCTGAACAAGCTTTGCAAGCTGACGAAACCCTACTCTTCTGGCAAACAATTATGTGGTATCAAACACCAAACAGCGTACGTGGACTGTGTGGACTGTGTTGTGTACTGCATCCCTCTATCTTGTGGCAAAAAGTATGTCGGGCAAACGGGCTGTTGTCTCAATGACCGGCTACGCCAGCACAACAACAATGTTAAAAATTCCTACGGAAGCAACCTAGCCATTCACTGCAGTAAGTGCCGCAATTGTGCTCCATTGTTAAATCAGTGCCACATCATCGGACGTAGTCGTGATCAACTAACCCGAGAGATTATAGAAGCACAGAACATAGCATCACTGGGTAGCACTTGTGTAAGCTCACCGTCCATTTCATTGTCAAAAAAAGAACTTGCCTTCCTCAGGGTATCAACGTAATCGTGCACTTATCTCCTTGGTTCTTTTAGTCTCGGTAGCTATACTGTGTATTCTCGCACGTGTAGTTTACTGCCGTGTCATAAAAGCGTTCGAGAACTGTTTAAAGCACTTGCGGTTTTACGAAATAAACAGTTGGAAGTAGCGCTCGTCCCTGTCTGTTCCCTCTGCGTCCTCGGTGTTTTAGCGCTTCTGAAAATGTCAAATCTGCACCAACTAGCCCGATCCGCTACCCTTCTGAATACCATTTAACGATTTTAAAATGTTTTAAGATCTCTAACTGCAATTCACTTCATCCCATGTATGTTGGGCTTTTGAGCCCCGTTGTGAAAAACCCATCCTGCCACATTTTACAGCCCATTAGAAGCTCGTGAAAAGAGCAATTGTGCATTCAGTTTTTAGAATGTTTTACAGAAATCATGTGAACACAGGTTGGAGCAAAGTTTTCACAACCAAGTAGACCGTTGGACGCAGGCTGGTTACCCTTAACTGCTGGTTTCAGTCGGCGAAAAACCGCAGAAATTGTTGAGGTCTGATGTCAATAGCAAAACTAACAAGGAGAAAAAGAGAAAAGTTCCCGTTGTTCCATATCTGCATCAGGTCTCGCACAACCTGAAGAGAATTGGAAAGCATGTGGGGGCTGATGTTGTGTTTTCGGCACCTATTCGATTGTCCAGCCTGGTGAAGAAAGTTAATTCGGCCAACAGTGAACCACACGGCTGCTTGAAAAGGCATGCAAAACAATTTGTCCTCTGCCAGGAGAGAGTCATCTACTCTTTGCCGCTATTATGCGGGAAGCAATTCATCGGCCAAACCGGCTCATGTATAAACGAAAGATTAAAAGAGCATGACTATAATGTCTCACGTTGCTCCATAGTAGGCCACGTAGCCAAAACACTGCATAAACTGAAAACGTGATGATGATGATGACGAAGATGACATCGATGACTGCAAGCCACTGTACTACGAGTGCGTTGTGATAGGTAGGAACCGCTACTCGCTGACAAGAGAAATTTTAGAAGCACAGATGAGAGCAAGGTTCCCAAAACATTGTATAAGCGCACCCTCCGTATCGCTATCAGAAAAGAAAAAGAATACCTCGACTGCGAATGCTGACACGCATTTGCTTTATTTCGAGTTTTTTATATATTTGTGACTAGTGTACATTGCCTTCCATTTCTGGCCGCCAGTCGGGTGCTCATTCCGGCTGGCAGCTAATAAAGATTTCATTTGTGAGTCAGCGCTGTGTTGTGTCCTTGCCTGTGTCCTTCTTATACGTCCCGTTCGTTGCGCTCTGCTTATGAAATATAGAATCCAACTCGCCCAACAACTTACCTTGTCGAACTTCCTCTTTCGACTTTGGCCAGTGACCAGCAATCCTCATCACCATGATTCCTAACCAGACGGTATTGCGTCAAATCATCGACTACTTTGTAAAAAAAAAATTTGCAGATGGGTGAAAAAATATTGTGACAGGTTTTCTATAATGACCCCTCAACGTTATAGTTTCCGAAAACAGATGCCACCTCAGTTGGCTCTCCTGGCGCAAAAACAATACATACTTACTGGATTTGAAGAAACAATGTTTACCTTGACCGTTTTCGTGGACTTCTCGACGGCGTTCAATAGAATTATTCATGTTACATTATTATGCAAAAATGGCACATAACGGATTTCCTCGAACACCTCTCGCATTAACAACATCCTATTTACTACAAAGAAAACAGGCCGTCGCTATTAAAGGCCAATATTCATCTTTACTTCCTGTGAAGGCCAGGGTTCCGCTCTGTTGAGGGCATATATTATTGGATCTATATATTTATGATTTAATAATCATTGGCAATAAAGCATATTTTGTTATTTATCCAGACGATAACAGCATCTTTTTCAGTCCAAGGACATTGACATTAAACGATTTGAAAACGTAGTTAATATTACCCTTAATAGACTTTTTCAGTGGAGGACAGTGAATTCGCTGCAGATACACAGCAACCGAAAATCGGTTTTATTCGCCTCGCTGCAGAAACAAATAATTTTTAATTTGCATATATCTTTTGGTGCCTTTAAAATAGAGCTTGTGAAAGAGGTCAAACGCTAGGAGTCGCTTTTTAGGAATACTTATCTTCGCAAGCTCTTGTTGGCCTATTGGCTAAAAAATTGGCGAGCGCCCGTGGAATGATCCGCAGTCTGCAGTAGGTGTTTCCACCCAGGCTCAAACTTCTTTTAAGCAATACAATATTCCTCCCGCATATGAACTGTTCGAATCTTATTCGCGCCACAACCACAAACACAAACATTCACAGACTACTTTGAATACGTAAAAAAGTTCGCCAAATCAAAATGAAAATTCCCCATATGATGCCCACACACGTGATTAGTTCCAATCCCTTAAGTTGATTTATGTTATGCATGCATATTTAATCTGTTTATAAAGTATAAAGCCAGCCTAAAACACGCATATGAGTATATTCTTCGAATGTGCAAGCTCGAAAAATCATTTCAACTACTTATTGCAGACGGCAAAAAGAAGTATAGTAATTGCCATTTTTCTCGAACAAATAACCGGTTTGACAGATTGCAATATCGTATACCATGCCTATTAAACAGCCTTGAGAAACGACATATAGACTTGAGCACTATGACCAGAAAACAATGGAAAGAATTTTTAAAGGGCAACCAGAGGTCACTAAATATAAAAATTCGCAGTGGCTTAGTTCGGCTATGCCAGCATATACGTATCGAAAGCTAAGGCATAGCTTAGTTAGCCTGGTTAATCTTGATTGCATGTCCAGGTTAGTCTGGTTGCCTGCCTAGTTGTTGTCACGTTTGTCACGAAACCAGCCACATTATGCGGTCACGTGGTGCGGTGCGACAACGGTTGAAATGGGAACATCACGAAACTGCGAATTGGTGTACAATTTAGAGTTCGCTACAAAATGCGTAAATTGCAACGTACACGTTCTATTTTTTTTCAGTACAGTAGTGTTGTATGAAATATTGCGTATAAGATTGTTCTGTATGCATTCCATGACATGATCAAAATTAGTTAGACAAGAAATACGTTCCTTTTAAGAGCGTTAGCTCTTACTCATCACGTTTTGAGATTTCGTGGGGTCTGCTACTACCCTTGATTACAGCGCCATCTGTGGCAACAACTACTCATCACGCTTGAAAATTTCGTGAGGTCTCTTACCACACTGAGATGAAAGCGCCATCGGTTGCTGCAACTAAATAAAAGCGCATCTCGCATTGATACTTGTAGCGCCATCTACAAAAGCATTGTAGACACGAACACCTGCCGCGTGCCAATGATGACGTCACGGTCCAATATTGTCGATAGAGCTTGAACTATATGAGTATGACGTCAGCGGACGAAATGGGGCATAGTTTCGGTTTTTCGAATCCAAGATGCCGGCTTTTAAAAATGGTTGTGAGTCTCATTCCCCGCCCCCCCCTCGCCAAAAAATATCCTAAAACGGGTAAGAAAACTGTCCTGTTACGGAACCGCTCTACATGCATACATTCCTTTCGCGATATATATTCCAACAACAACTGGCATCCATCCAGGAACAGTTGTACACGGCATTTGGTAGGCAAATAAAACCACAATTGCATAATAGGTAAAAATTGTATACATGTAATTACGAATTGAAGCGCACAGCAGAATATTGCTCAGCAAGCCGAACTCTACGCCCACTTGATCCCCCAAACGAAGCACATTCCGTTTGGGACATACCTTGAGGGGGTGCAACTCGACAATGGGTAGACGTGCATCATAATTTCTTTGATAGATGGTGTTAGGCGGCAATCGTTCCTCTAGGCGGCGTGCGTGCACGCGTAGCCAAGCATGGTGGCAATCCACCCAGTTTCAATGGGTATTACGTCCCGTTTCTCGAGACGAGCGCGCCGGCGCGTTCTTATTCGCTTTCTTCATCTGGTAAACCAAGCAGCTAAGGCTCGTTACTGCAACGCCTTCTAGAAGGTGGCGGCCTGTTTTTTTTCCTTTGCTTAATATGGTATTAAACATGTTGGTGAGTGTGTGGGGTGTTATGGCAGGCGAGTAAGTTTGTCTTGCTGTTGTCTGCGAGATGCAGCATACATGTTGAAATGTGCACGAGATTTTGTATACCAGCAGAGGATAAAGGAGGGAGTGAAAGAAGAAAGTAAGAAAGCGGTGCCCTATTGGACGGCTCCGGAATAATTTCGACCCCCTGGGGATCTTTAACGTGCACTGACAACGCACAGCACAAGGGCGCCTTTGTGTTTCTCCTCCATCGAAACGCGGCCGCTGCGGTGTATATTACCTTTCCCCCATATGCTCTCTCCCTGTCCCCTCACCTGTTTCATTTCATTTCTCCATTCTGCCCGCTATCCTTTATTTCCGCTGCCTCAGCTCAGGTGCTCCAGTATCGTTGGCTGATGCCGATGTGGCAAAAATCGTTTCCTTCCTTTTTATTATTATTTTAATAAAACCACTTAGTACTACTGTTGGGATCGAACTCAGGCACTCCGGCTGAGTAGCCGAGCAACCAAACCCGGGTGCTCCAGCTGAGATGAATTGGAGAGAGTCGCCTTTGCGGTGTGCTTCGAATTTCGGCTGTCTCAGCTTTTTACCAAAGTCGTTCAAATCCCTACGGGAATGAGTGTTATTTGGGTTTGGTTAGTTTATCGCGATGTAACCTCCCGAAGCAACTCAGGCTATGAGGGACGTCGTAGTGAAGGGCTCCGGATATTTCGACTACCTGGGGTACTTTACAGTGCTATGACATCTTGCGCAGTATACGGGCCTCTGGAATTTCTCCTCCATCGAAAGTCGACCCCCGCAGCCGGGATCGAGCCCGCGTCTTTCGGATCAGCAGCTGAGTGCTATAACCACTGAGCCAGAGCGGCGGCTTTTAAAGAGAAAGCATTACTGGCCGCGAACTTGGGATTTCGCCATAGCCGCACTCCGAGGAGGCACATGATGTCACAACGCGCGCCTCACATATCTCGGTGCACACCCGTACAGGTCTTTCCCTCCTTCCTTTATCGCTTCTTTACGGCGCGGTTCCGGTAGCCAAGCTCGAAAACATGGTGTACACGGACGCAACATTACACCCGTGGAACAGGAATTCAACATGCATTACAGCAATAGCCGTAGTGGTAGACAACTTAGGCAAGCTTATTACCTGCGCAACCTCCGGAAGCTCCACGGTAGCTGAGGCGGAGGAGGTCGCCGTGGCGCTGGCGGCTGCTGAAAGCTGCCGGAGAAACAAGTCACTATACATCCTTACGGACTCAAAAGAAGCATGCAGAAACTACACGACAGGTAGAATCTCCAGAGCCGCCGTAAATATCCTCCGTAAAGAAGGGCCGAGATATGTCCACCAAGATATGTGAGACGGTTACTGAGCTTCACGCACTCGCCGCTCCACCTGGAATGACGTCACACCGCGCGGCTCACTGCCGCCGCCGCTTGTTATGACGTCACACCGCGTTCCTCGTCGTTGCGCTCGCTTCCGCTCTCTTCGCTAGCTTCGTCGCATGCCTGATAACATGTCGGAGGACTGAAAAGGAGAGCTCGTGTGCGCCGCAACCACAGTTGTGTCGTCTTTAATGCGACAAGAACATAGCTAGGCAACCAGACTATCCTGGACTTGCAATCAAGATTAACCAAGGCTAACCATGCTATGCCTTAGCTTTCGCTACGTATGTCCTTGCATCGCCGAGCTAAGCCACTGCCAATTTTTTTCGATTCTCATTCCATCACAGCGCGTCGTCCGCGGCCGGGATTTGAGTAGTAGTAGTAGTAAGTGGTTTTATTAAAATAATAGCAAGGAGGGAAAAAATTTCTGCTAACCTCAGCAACTGCCATCGATACTGAAGAACCTGAGCTGGGGCAGCGGTAATAAAGGATAAAATGTAGAATGGAGAAACGAAATGAAAGAGGTACGCAGACAGGGAGAGAGGATATGGGGAGAGGTAAAATACACAAACTATTCACACAGTAATAAATGTGTGCAGGCTGTTCGCGTGATTAGTTCATCATGGAGCAGTAAAAACACACGCGCACACCACTATGTTGACTTCCACTGGGGTGGGGCGTCCAGTTGTTAACCGTCCAAGGTTGAACTGGCGAAGCGTTTGGTCACTGCGTGCAACTACCTGGCGGAGAACAGACGGGACGTCAAGCCCGTCAGTTCGAGGAATGCACTGAGGCTCACCAAGGTTCGCTCACGGGTGCACGCACTGCCTTGCGGCCACAATAGCGTCTTTAGGGAGTCAGGTATTATGCCCAGCGCCCTATAGGCCGCAAGCATATCGCCACGAGAATCGGCGAACGCAGCATAGTGGAGGAGCAGGTGCTCTAGTTTTTCCACTGCACTGCATCCGTCACACACATCACTCGTCGCGATTCCGTGACGCTCCCGCCGTTCCCTGGGCAACACGCAGCCAATTATATCACGATTATTGATTGGGATTTGAGTCCGTAGCCTTGGCCTCGGGTGCTGGACGGTGTAGTCACCCCACCACCGCGGAGTATCGAGTGCAAGCGTATATCATGCATGCCTTAGGACATGCATTGGTTTTTCCAGCATAGAGTCTTTGGAAAATATATACAACCCAAGGGGTTTGCTCCCATGGCAGGATTGAGGACTTAAATACTTTCCGCCTTCGTGAGATTACGATTCCTGAGTATGCATGAGGAGCCGTGCTGAAGGGCTCAGAAGAAGGACCCTTGGGATGTATGCTTTTTACAGAGATTGTAGCTGTGCACGGGAGCATACTTTCGCAACGACACACACGCGCGGGCACGGAAAATGAAAATGAAAATTGATTGTTGGGGAAAGTAAAGGACGCAGTATCTATCTCACGCCTCGGCTCACACCTGAAACGCGCAGTCAGGGAAGGGATAAAGGAGCGACTGAGAGAAGAAATGAAGTGGTGCCGTAGTTGAGGGCTCAGAAATAATTTCGACTGCCTGGGGATCTTTAAGGTGCAGTGGCATCGCACAGCACAAGGGTGCCCTATCGTTTTGCCTCCATCGAAAAGCTAAGGCGCCCGTGTGTTGTGCGATGTCAGTCCACGTTAAAGGTCCCCAGGTTATTCTGGAGCCCTCCACTACGGCACCTAAATACCGCTAAAGCGCAACTGGAACCTCCTTTGCTTGCTGCTGTTTTAACGGGACAGCTTTGAGGCGGTCGTGTCGCAGATAAGCCGGTGTCGTCGGCCTCCTTGGCCGTGAGCGAAAAATGGCGCATCTCGGTGGACACCTGAACCGCGCCGTAAAGGAAGGGATTTTCCTTCCCTTATGCCGTGGTACGGAGGTCCAGCGAGAATTGTGACCAGCGTCATTTCCTTTTTTTACAACCAATTTTCATTTCAATTTCCTTCCCTTACGGCCTGGTGCGGCTGTCCACCGCGATATGTGAGACAGGCGTTCCTTCCTTTCTTTAAAAATTTTATTTTCATGTTCCTTGCCTTACGGCGCGGTTTCGGTGTCCACGAAGATATGTTTCCTTACCTTAAGTTGTCGGGACAAGGGGTCGCACCGCAGGAGGAGGGCGTTCCGTGGATTCCTTGGCAATGCTGCAACACGCTGTCGCGTCCTGCTGTTAAAGGCGAAGCTTAAGCGTCCTCCAAATTTTAAGTTCGACTCTTCAGAGTTCCTAGCAATAACGTGTTTCTCGTCCCATTCCGCTTGAATTGCAGGTTTTGTTTATATCCCTGCGCAGGCTGCGGAATGGAATGCTTATTATAGTCCTCATATTGGTTCACGCTAAAGTTATAATTTTCGGGAGCGCTTTTGCTTCAACGAGCGCACTTTAACGCGTTCTGCAGGATAGGGCGCAAGTTTGGTACGTCGGAACGGTCAGCTTTATTAGCGGTAGGTACCGTATGACTGGGAGCGCTAGCTACGAGGAATAGCAATGTGGATGCCGTTTTCCCAGTGTTTCATAGCATCAGGCAATGCTGCGCCAATCAAAGACCAAAGTTTCTATAAGGCAAGCAGCGCCATCTACGTCATGGATTTAGCACTCTCATTGCGATTAGCAGCCACCTTCGCTCTATCCGGTTTATTTCCGGATTATATCATTTAATCAATTTTACAAACGTGTGCATCACAACACGACGAATCGTTTGACACACATTTGTAACCTCCTGCGACAAATGCTTCGGCCGTAATGGCCGTCTGAAGTTGATCGGAATACATTGTTTGGGGGCGGAAAAGTCTTCGTTGCGAATCCCGCACATAGTTTGGCTTCATCTCAATTAGCAATTTTATCCTCAGGAGCATGTCAATTCATTTCACACCAATTCGAAACATTCGTCGTCAAACGGGTGGCCCTCAAATTTTATGTAAATGGATGCACCGGGCAAAGAAGGATGGGCGGTAGGGGGTTCTACTTCGATGGCCGCTGTACAGGTACATATGTATATAAGCTATCGAAAGTAGGTAGCCATTGAGGCGCTACGCCCCCACTGTTGCTATGTGAGAGCCCGGTTTCATTAAAGAGAGGGGCGTCCTTGACAAACGGAATTAGAGCTAACGCTCTATAAGTCTCCGCTGCATTTATTTCTGTTGTAACTCTGACCACTTATGTGCGGCCACGAGCTGGGTTCAGTTCTGCAGGCTGCTTAAGCGTTATAAAAAGGCATCTCTACTGAAGCAGAACTTGGCGATACGGTATACAGTAGCCGCATTTCTACGGAGGAGACAGGCACAACATCAGAGGGCAGTTATAATTACTTCCTCGGTTTGAATGCGAAAGCATTGTTGTATAGCGTTCGCTCAAGTGGTCGCGTTACGATCCTGCGACGTATGCTGATTCCACGGATATAACCCAAGATGGCAGCCTCCTTAGCAACGACATATCACAATGGTTGCCATAGAAACCGAGGTGGTTACATAATGGAATGAAATAGTAACATGTGGCAGCGTGCTGCTTGGTCCCCACGACGCGAAACTGAGCTATGTACATCCGGTATATACGAGTATATCCGTCTGGCAGGCGTCAAAGCAAGGCCACTTAGTCTCGACATTCGTGTAAAATTTACGGGCCAACCGTTTGTGGGCCAAACGATTCAGCGTTTCGTACAGCATAAACGTATTAATTATGTCGGAGCCTAGCTCGCGGCAGGGATTCGAACAGGAGACCGATGTCATGGGCTGTTAACCGCCTTTCGATGGAGGCGAAACGCGAAGGCGGCATGTGCTGTGCGATGTAGTAAGTGCCCGCTAAAGATCCCCAGGTGGTCGAAATTATTCCGGAGCCCTCCACTACGGCACCTCTTTCTTTTTTCACTCCAACCTTCCTCTCTTTCCTTACGGCGTCGTTCCGGTGCACCCGCCATTTTCTTTCTTCAAGAGCGAGAGAGGAATAATATTTATTAGCAGCCGTCGAAAGGTTGACGAAGATCCGAAGCGCACCCCAGTCCCAGCCATGTCCTCCCCCTTAGACGTGGACCCAGATCTCCAGGGTCTCAACAGCAGCCAGAGACCAATTTTCCTTTTCCAAAACGTGTTGGCGTTAATACCATTGTTGCAGAAACACTACACTTAAGCAACGACAAACCCGAGCCGACTCACTCTGTTGTGAGATGGATAGCGCGTGTGGGCCTTCGCAGGAACGAGAGATGGCGTTGGTGTCCATCTCTAAAGGCCAGCTTTGGCGCAATATTTCGTGATTAGCAGTGCTAAATCACCATCATTTTTTAGGAGTGCCTTCAGCGGCACCTACAGCGTTCGCGCGTATGAATAGCGCCGAAGTCAAAAGCGGGGTGCAGCAATGCGTATTGAACGCAGTTGTATATATAGCCTGAGTCAAAAGCCTTCAGGCCACACTGCCTGCTTCTCCGCCATGCAGTGAGGCACCGAAGAGACTCCTGGAAGTCAAAGCTTGAGGAGGATGACGAGAACTCTCTTCCTATCATTTCAAGACCGTTAGGCCTTTATATATACTCCACGTGCTCCAATGTATACTCTCAGGAGCAGCGTGGTCCGAAGGCTTGCGTCCAAGGTTGCATATACCCATGAAGTAGAGCTTGGGTGGTTTGATCGAACCCTCTTGAGCTCAACACAGTGGTGTCCCTGGTCACCGTTCGCACGCGCTCTGGAGGCATTTCGTCGCGGGTCGATACCGTGGGCAGTAGAGTAAGGCAATGGCCGCTGTTACAGAGCCCGTTACGTAGCGTTACATATAGCGTTATAAAGCGTTACAGAGCCCGTGTCACTGAACAGCCGACGTCGTCATCGGCGTCCCTTCTCGACGTCTTTGACCCTGAGTGAAGAATCCATGAATAATGCCCAGAGAAGCAAACTACCTAGGTGTCCCACCTAGTTTGCTGCTGGGTCACCCAGAGCATCAACCTACCTGGGTGGCAGGAAAAATTCAAAGCGGTAAGAATGGGACAAAGTTAAAAGAGACACACACGGCTTTCACTTTGTCCCGTCTTTAGCGCTTTGAATGTTTCTTGCCATGCACCAACTGGCCCGGCTGATTTTCCTCTTAGATCTACCTGGGTGGCCCACTTGCCACCTGTCTTTAGTCACGTGACCTCGTGGCGTCTGAGAACCTTTCCACCGGATAGTGAGCAAACTGCCCACCGTGGCAGTTACATTAATCATTTTGGGTGGAAAAAAACAGCGCGAAAGGGACGGAAGACAAAGAAGAAGGAAACCACACGGACAGCGCTGACTCACAACTATTTTTTATTCAGAAAAAAACAGACATTTATATTTAAAAAGTCACATGACCTGACGTCACTCGCGCACATGCCCAGAAATACAACAGTCTAAGACTATATCATGAGTCAAGATTAAAACCTTACAACGCGATTTCAGAACTCTGTGATTAACCGAAAAAAACACGAGACAGCCAAAAAAAAAAACAAAGGCACTAAAAAACAAAGGTACTAAAAAAACAAAACACAAATCACGTGTTGTCAAGAAAAGCGACCTCTTTATCGACCATCAATAAGGAAGGCTGACTGGTGCATTCATCCCGTCTTTTCCGAATGTGATATGCCTCAATGAGCTCCCTTGTCGTCTTATCTCTATGGCGGAATAAAATACGTGTGCGCGCGACTAGAGGTCTGCATACTTTTTTATTTTCAATCTTGCATGCTTCGCAGTGCTCTCTTAGATGCGAATAGTTTGAATCTGATAGTGAACGAAGATGCTCCCTAAGTCGAATATTTATACATCGGCCGGTCTGTCCTATATATACTTTTTTACATGAAAGAGGAAGTTCATACACAACTGAACATGCGCACTCTACACACCTTGATCTATGGGAAACCAAACACCGAAATGGGCTAATTCTTGATATATTGTCATGGCGGTTCCCTATCATGCGACAAAGCCCCCCCAACTTGTGTGGCGCAGTAAACACCACATTCACGTCAAATCTGCCCGCCACCTTTTTTAGATTATGAGCCGTTTGGTGCATATACGGAATAACAGCAAATTTTTTTCCTGTTCTGTCCAATTTTGTATTCAAGAAATCTTTTCGCACTACCCTCACCAGCTTCTCGCAAGTTGCTGAAATCACCACCTGTGGAAACCCTGCGGCTTCTAATCTACTTACTTGTAACATCAGACTGTCGGCTATGCAGTGATGGCATGAATTTGTGAGGCTTGAACGTAAGGTAGTCATTGCAATTCCATTCTTTACTAGCTTTGAGTGCCCCGAGGTAAAACTTAACACCGGTTTTTGGGATCGGGGTGAATGCATCCAGCAGATGTGCTCTTCCCTAAAAAACATCTTCAAACTTAAAAACTGCAGCGCATTTTCTGACGGCAACTCGAAAGTGAAGGACAGTCCTTTACCACATTCTTTAAAAACCTTTAGAATGTCATTCACTCTTGTATTGAAACTGTCCCTGTCTACTAAAACTAAAAAATCATCAAAAAATCTTGAAATATGCATTGCAAGACCCCCAATTTTGTTTTTTATTTCCTTGTCTACCTGGGAAAGATAAATGCTGCTTAGGGCTGGAGCAACCTTCGAACCTATGCATATGCCCTTTCTTTGAACATATACATCTCCTCGCCATCCCACGTATGTTGATTGCAAATAGAAAGCCAAAATCTCAAGAAAAGCAGACACCGAAATGCCGCACCGACTCACAAACCTAGCTTCGTCATTTTCTTCATCTGTGCACTTGCGTACCGCTTTTAACATGCCTTTATGCGGAAGAGAATAATAAAGGTCTTGTATGTCTATGCTGAAGCCGGTACACCTTCCCGGATTTTCTTGCCTTAGGAACTTGACAAGAACATCGGCATTTTTCACAGCAAGAGGATCGTCAACTGTCAATCCTGAAATGTGTTCCTGTAGGTAACTAGAGATTAAATACTGCCAAGTGCCGTCTTCGGAAACTATAGCCCTAAAAGGGACATCGATCTTGTGGGGTTTTGCCGAAAAAAATAAGTCCAATTCCGTTCCCTGTGATTTCTGAACCGAGGTGGCTAATGCTTTCAAATTAAACTCATTCAACAATGAAAACACCCGCTCTTTCACAACCACGTGATCTACGTTGACCCGTTTAAAACACTTTTTGACAGCCGCCAAAGCCTTTTTATTGAACATCCCTTCCGGAATCACAACAAAATGCCCTTCCTTATCTGATAACACAAGTTTTAAATCGGCATTGTGGAAATAATCTACGAGGCCACGCAAGTCCTTACTCCGTTTCGGTCTGTCCGGTGACACACCCAAGGCGTTGACGCTCTCCTCCAGGAACCTTGGCCGAAGTTCATCCTTGACTTTTCTGGAGATACTTCTGGAAATGGCTAGCCTCTCCACCGGTGATAGGATTGGCTCCTGGGAGTACTTCGGTCCGTGTTCAAGGGTCTTACGGTTTTGCGGAAGAGTGCAGCTTCTGGGCGAAGCACATCTTCCACCGCAACACCGTAAGACCCTTGAACACGGACCGAAGTACTCCCAGGAGCCAATCCTATCACCGGTGGAGAGGCTAGCCATTTCCAGAAGTATCTCCAGAAAAGTCAAGGATGAACTTCGGCCAAGGTTCCTGGAGGAGAGCGTCAACGCCTTGGGTGTGTCACCGGACAGACCGAAACGGAGTAAGGACTTGCGTGGCCTCGTAGATTATTTCCACAATGCCGATTTAAGACTTGTGTTATCAGATAAGGAAGGGCATTTTGTTGTGATTCCGGAAGGGATGTTCAATGAAAAGGCTTTGGCGGCTGTCAAAAAGTGTTTTAAACGGGTCAACGTAGATCACGTGGTTGTGAAAGAGCGGGTGTTTTCATTGTTGAATGAGTTTAATTTGAAAGCATTAGCCACCTCGGTTCAGAAATCACAGGGAACGGAATTGGACTTATTTTTTTCGGCAAAAACCCACACGATCGATGTCCCTTTTAGGGCTATAGTTTCCGAAGGCGGCACTTGGCAGTATTTAATCTCTAGTTACCTACAGGAACACATTTCAGGATTGACAGTTGACGATCCTTTTGCTGTGAAAAATGCCGATGTTCTTGTCAAGTTCCTAAGGCAAGAAAATCCGGGAAGGTGTACCGGTTTCAGCATAGACATACAAGACCTTTATTATTCTCTTCCGCATAAAGGCATGTTAAAAGCGGTACGCAAGTGCATAGATGAAGAAAATGACGAAGCTAGGTTTGTGAGTCGGTGCGGCATTTCGGTGTCTGCTTTTCTTGAGATTTTGGCTTTCTATTTGCAATCAACATACGTGGGATGGCGAGGAGATGTATATGTTCAAAGAAAGGGCATATGCATAGGTTCGAAGGTTGCTCCAGCCCTAAGCAGCATTTATCTTTCCCAGGTAGACAAGGAAATAAAAAACAAAATTGGGGGTCTTGCAATGCATATTTCAAGATTTGTTGATGATTTTTTAGTTTTAGTAGACAGGGACAGTTTCAATACAAGAGTGAATGACATTCTAAAGGTTTTTCAAGAATGTGGTAAAGGACTGTCCTTCACTTTCGAGTTGCCGTCAGAAAATGCACTGCAGTTTTTAAGTTTGAAGTTGTTTTTTAGGGAAGAGCACATCTGCTGGATGCATTCACCCCGATCCCAAAAACCGGTGTTAAGTTTTACCTCGGGGCACTCAAAGCTAGTAAAGAATGGAATTGCAATGACTACCTTACGTTCAAGCCTCACAAATTCATGCCATCACTGCATAGCCGACAGTCTGATGTTACAAGTAAGTAGATTAGAAGCCGCAGGGTTTCCACAGGGGGTGATTTCAGCAACTTGCGAGAAGCTGGTGAGGGTAGTGCGAAAAGATTTCTTGAATACAAAATTGGACAGAACAGGAAAAAAATTTGCTGTTATTCCGTATATGCACCAAACGGCTCATAATCTAAAAAAGGTGGCGGGCAGATTTGACGTGAATGTGGTGTTTTCTGCGCCACACAAGTTGGGGGGGCTTTGTCGCATGATAGGGAACCGCCATGACAATATATCAAGAATTAGCCCATTTCGGTGTTTGGTTTCCCATAGATCAAGGTGTGTAGAGTGCGCATGTTCAGTTGTGTATGAACTTCCTCTTTCATGTAAAAAAGTATATATAGGACAGACCGGCCGATGTATAAATATTCGACTTAGGGAGCATCTTCGTTCACTATCAGATTCAAACTATTCGCATCTAAGAGAGCACTGCGAAGCATGCAAGATTGAAAATAAAAAAGTATGCAGACCTCTAGTCGCGCGCACACGTATTTTATTCCGCCATAGAGATAAGACGACAAGGGAGCTCATTGAGGCATATCACATTCGGAAAAGACAGGATGAATGCACCAGTCAGCCTTCCTTATTGATGGTCGATAAAGAGGTCGCTTTTCTTGACAACACGTGATTTGTGTTTTGTTTTTTTAGTACCTTTGTTTTTTAGTACCTTTGTTTTTTTCTGGCTGTCTCGTGTTTTTTCGGTTAATCACAGAGTTCTGAAATCGCGTTGTAAGGTTTTAATCTTGACTCATGATATAGTCTTAGACTGTTGTATTTCTGGGCATATGCGCGAGTGACGTCAGGTCATGTGACTTTTTAAATATAAATGTCTGTTTTTTTCTGAATAAAAAATAGTTGTGAGTCAGCGCTGTCCGTGTGGTTTCCTTCTTCTTTGTCTTCCGTCCCTTTCGCGCTGTTTTTTTCCACCCAAAATGAACGCATACAAACTCGCCCAACTTTCCATTCTAGTTACATTAATGATTGGTCGCAAGAGGTTACGCGGGAAAAGCAATCTTTCTCCCACAAGCCCCACAAGTCGAAGCACTTGCCATCGTGGGGCAGTGGCGCATGGCTTAACCGCTGCGCCACTGCGCCAGGAGTGGTTTGAAGACTCACAGGGATCTTTGAAGGTAAAGTACCGAATGGCCAATCCTTCATATATGGGCATTAACCCCTTAACGTTATCGCGTTATGGGCTTGAGGTGTACCTTAAGTGTCCACCTCGAGCCAATTTGCATTCCTCTCTCGCAGTGCTCGAACGACACCGAGCAGGCCGAGGTGATT
This sequence comes from Amblyomma americanum, assembly GCA_030143305.2. Lineage (NCBI taxonomy): Eukaryota > Metazoa > Arthropoda > Arachnida > Ixodida > Ixodidae > Amblyomma > Amblyomma americanum. The sequence goes on from JARKHS020036652.1 coordinate 90,346, forward strand.
GTTCCTCTCATGGAAGTCGACAGGCTGGAGGAGAATCCCTCGGAACACATGCTGGAGCTTCAAGAACCTAAGCAGGTAAGCCGGGCATGCATATATATAGCCAACACCTGAACTGTGTAGCGCCTCAAGACACTGCATAAGGAGCAGAACAAGCCTGGGACAGTTCGTTGCTTAGAACACAGTGAGACCCATAAACAGTGGTCACAAGGCAAATAGTAGTTTTAAATAACGTCATAATGCTACACATTTAGCAATATCACTTGTCTTATAATTGACGGATGAGAAACATTGAGCAGGTAAGAGAAGGGAAAAGAGGAGCTCGTTATGACATACATGCCGGAAGCCGACAGTCACCGAAACCAAGGAGCATAGGATATGTTTTTTTTTTAATTTGTGGTGTGCACCAATGAGAGATTACTGGGGTAATTACTTTAAACGTAATTCATTAAAAAGCAGACGAACCAACAACCACCTGCAGCCGGTGGGATCTGAACACACGACTTCAGATTTTTCTTGTGCACTGCTCTACGAACTGAGCTATGGCGATGGTGTTCAATCTTCTGCTTTCGGGGGTATCTATATGAAGTGTAACCGAACCTTGACAGTGCTCACCAGCACACCTCCGTCCATAGCGGTGGACGTAGTACGTCCAGTATTATCGCGAGTGTCACGTGGGAACGTGATCGTCCGATCAGGTTTCTATGTGGCACTCGTCTAAGGACGTGACCCATGTAGGAACCCACGTAGGAACGTGATAGATCAATCACCTTACTACGTGGCACTCGCGTTAATGCAGGACGTACTGCGTACGCCGCTATGGACGACGGTGGCGCTGGTGAACACTCTCAAGGCTCGCTTATACTACACATAAATATCTCCGAAAGCAGAAGTCAGCCGTCGTGGTATCTCAGTTGATAGAGCACCGGACGCGAAATTCGTGGGTCGTGAATCGGATCCCACCGGTGGTATGTGGTTTTCGTTCTGCATTATGATCAATTATCTGTAAAATAATTACCTCATTAACCTTTCATTGATGCACAAAAAATATAATAATATCCTGTTTTGGTCACTCTTGGCTTCCGTCATGAATGAGAAAGATGCCGTTCGATACGCGCGCCTTTTTGTTTGCTATCTCGTGGCTTCGCGCGCGAATAGTTAGCTATGCGCAAATATGCAAACCACAAGAATGTGGTCGAATCAGTCAATATTCACGTTGTACCGCGATGGGTCACGTGCGTCGCCTCTTAAAACCTTCTGCTATGGAAGCTTCGGTGCCGAAGTATGTGAATGGACAGAGTTTTTCTCAAGACCACCATCATACGAGTACTGATGTGTTGTTTGATATATGGCCAATCTTAACAGTGGAGGTCCGCCTCTATCGTGTGGCCTTTCTGATGTATCATATGGGCCAGCCAGTCACCTAAAATGCGACGCCTTCTATTTAGTGATGCAACGGATTCATGAAGTTTAAAACTACATGGTGAGTACAGAGGGCGAAGTACTCACCCGCAGAGAAGAAAACTACAGACAACGTTGATTTGTGTGGTTAGTTGATGTGCGTAATTAAGTAAATGGTAATAATAGACAAAACAAGAGTATGGGGCTTTAGATACGACGTTTCAACGTCGTATTCACCCAACCAGTTTTGAGATAAATCTCAATAAAGTTTTACCAACCTATCCACCGAAGGATATTAAACGTGTTTATAGACTTCTTCCTGTGATGAGTTTTTAGCAGAACATTAATCTACTCATTCGTGACCTTCAGCGATAGGGCTACAGTGTTGTTTCTTGTTTCTTGCGTAGGGCAAGGGTGAGATCCTGTTCGAGTTGAGCTAACTGCCGGAAAGGCTCGCCTTCAGCATCATGAAGGCCAGCAACCTGCCGTCGCCCATGAACAACCTCGAATCATTCTGTAAGCATAATCACACTCTTAGCCGCCTCTAATGCTACTGATGGTTCATTCTCGTCGTGATTAAAGGGCCGCCCTTCTTTCATATGGCTCTCGCAGAGGTCACATGCTGATGATAGTAGCAAACATTGTGAATGTCATCAGCGGTAAACTAAAGTCACGGAAGATGGTATATGAAAACGAAAATTGGTTTTTGGGGAAGAAAAATGGCCCAGTATCTAAGATAAAGGAGGGAGTGAAAGAAGAAAGAGGTGCCGTAGTGGAGGGCTCTGGAATAATTTCGACCATCTGGGGATCTTTAAACAAAGTTACAGGCAGATTAGGAAATACATATATTGAAGTTGCCTGGCAGTAATTACCAAAGGTCTGTCAAGTGGTGTGCTGCAGAGTGCGGTTCCTCTGCGTATTAAAAATAGAGCGATTTCTTTTACTATGTTATCCAATACCTGATTTAATATCTGCTGTGGGGCCTTGGACCCATGATATTAAACTTATTTTTGGAATATGGCGAGTACTTGGCTTTAAGCACTCTGGCACGGGTCGGCCTGGTATTGCACTGCCTCCGGGATCGGCCAGGGGCGTATTAGCGCGCGCTTTTTCTATCTTCGCTCTCCAATCCTTTAACTCTCCTACTTTCAGCACGCGGCAGCGAGCGTGGCTCGGCTTGAGCCAGTAGGCAGGCCCGTGCACTTTCCTTTTCTTTCTTCCTATCAGCAGCAGCAGCTGAAATCCAAGGTAATAACATTTGCTGGGTTACGAAATATGAAGACGAGGAATTTTAATGGGTTAAGGGCAGGCTTTTAAAAAAGAGCGCCATGGCGACACGTATTTTTATATGCAAAATAGGGTCTTAGACGCGTTTTCGAAGCATTGCAGCCAAAAGAAATCGAGCACCAAGCCAGGAGAAATGAGCTGCGAAATGAGTACAAATTTTTGCAGCCTCCGGTGCCGTTCAAGAAACTTCCATGTGACCCACTGCGTTGTTTGTTTTGTAGTAGCATTAAACGAAATTCAATAAACCGGTCGTGGTTGTGGAATTTTGATGGAGGCGATTTTCTGGAGGTCCTTGTACTGTGCGGTGCCAGTGCACGTTAAGGAACGTTCCCCAGGTGGTCGAAATTTCAGAGAAAATTTTGAAATTTTCAATATTCAAAATTTTTGTCCAAGAATGTTGGACATGGTCGTGTGGTGAGCGTCAAACATTTGTGTGCGTCAAATTCGAGTCATTACTTTCTTCCTTTTACTTTGAAGTATTCTCTACGTGTGTTTTACTTTCCAGGTCTCATATTGAGACCTTTAAGAGCCTCCATTGTCGTTAACGAAGCCGCGGGGCGAGATTTATCAGCAGTATTTTCTTCCAGGTTGATCTGAGAGATTGTGAATAACTTTTGATACTCACCCTTAAAAATTCCTTGTGACAATAATATGGACCGTCTCCTTGATGTGCGATTACATTTAGCTTAATCCCCGATAGTTATCGGCCTGAATGATCAATTAATGTCTTCAGGCTCGTAGCTGTAGAGACACCACTTGACGAATACGTTGCTGGATGCCCACCGGTTTTCAATCAGTGCAAGTTTTCCCCTGGCCTGATTCGCGAATTCTCATGGGCAAAACTCTTCAGAAAATGGGCCTTGCCTGGACCGCGTGGAGATTGAACACGTTAGCCATAGCTTTGTATTTCTAAGCCGTTTTGGGGCCATTGAAATGAAATCACGAGTAGTAGAGCAGAGTGAGGGTCGATTCACGCGTGTGACGTACCAGTGTCGTCATTGTTCGCCGATCCCTGCGTTCGCGTGCTGCTCCTCCACAGCGGCAATTTTTGCAAGAAGAAGACGGGCGCTCAGCACTCCACCCCGTCTACAACGAGTCACTCACTTTCGGCGTGCCCCAGGCCGAGCTGGACAACGGCGCGTTCCTGGTGGTTGTCAGCCACCGGGACCCCACGCAGACCATCTCCTCGCCGGACTCGCCCACCACGCCCGTGCCCGGAGCCCCGCAGCAACATGTGGACAAGGTGGTCGTGGGGTCTAGCGGCCGCGGTAGCGTCCTTCTTCACTGGAACGCCATGAAACAGAGCCCGCGCAAACAGGTCACCCACTGGCACACACTGTAGACAGTTGTGAAGCTCGAGTTTTTGAGAGCTAGTGCTATTGCTGCTTGTTCAGCTACCTCTGGCTTCTTGGTGTAAAGCGTGAGTGAGTGGCGCGTTCGCCTGTGCCCGTCGATTACTGCTACCGAGTAGGCATGCTTTCCCGGTATGGAGGCTGCTTTTATGAAAGCTGTCTCGTCGGGAAACCTTGCCGCGTCCGCAGCGAGGGCTTTGGCGAGGGCAAGTCTTCGTCCTTGATTGTGAACCCGGTGTACATTTCTAGGGAAGGGGAGCACTTTAATTGCTCCTCGCATGACTTAAGGTGGCTGCAGGACGTTGTCCCTTTCTGTTATGGTCTTCAGGTCGAGCTTTGTCGCAGTGTGTATCATATCAGGCATCAGTACTTACCTCTTATCAACAGCCGGTTGAGTGCAACGTGCTCCATTCCCCTCTTGCACTTGTACTTTTGTTGCAATCACGTCGCAATGTTTGATGAGCCAACCGTTATACGAGCGGAGTGTTGCGCCAGTCGGCATCAATGCAGCAATGCGCAGCTTACGATACACTGACAAGGGTATGATGTTTGCATGTGAGCCGGTGTCGACTTTGAACACAACTTCTCGGCCGCCAATTTTCGCCGTGACCCGCCAGTCACGGTTTTTGTCGATGGTCTCAAAAGTCACGTTTAGCACTTTGAAGTCCTCATCATGCTGAATCTAGTTTACGCTTGTTGATCTGCAACAATATGTGACGTGGATGAGCCCCTGGCATGTGTGGCATGTTTTCTCATACGCTGGGCAACGGCGTGGGGCGTGTACTCAGCTGCAGCGGGTATGTACATCTGTTGTCCCGTTGAGGACGCTTCGGGACATTCGGCGTTCCTGCTCGAACTAATCGCATCCTCTTCAGTCTAGTCCTTTCTTGTGTTCCAAACTTCGCTTTGACAGACTGTACTCTCTGCCGTCTTGCATAGCGTGACAGCTTTTTCCAGCGTCAGCTTTCTGTCCCTTAGCTACTTCTCCCATAGCTTGGGGGAGTTCGTGCCAAAAACGATTTGGTCACGCACCATGTCGTCTACCATGTTGCCGGAGTTGCAGTACCTGGCTTGTTTCTTCCGGTCCCGCAGAAACTGCTCGAAGGATTCCCATTCAGCTTGAAGGCGCGTCTGAAAGATGTATCTCTCATGCTCGCCGTTTTTCTGGTCGACGCAGTACGACTCGAACTTGGCGACCACCGTGTCATAGTCCTCTTTGGTTTCTCCCGCGGAAAAACTGAAATTATTGAAGACTTCTAAAGCGTCTTCACCCACCACGCCGAGAAGCTGTGCTGTTTTCACCGCGCTGGATCTTGGCTTTACGGTGCACGAAGTTGCTTGCCAAAAAATTTCAAACTTTTATTTGGAGATGCTCCCGCTCTTACCGCCGCCTCCGTTGATAGTGGGGTCTGTGGGAGACTGCGATGTAAACGCCGACTTTTTCGTGGTAAAAAAGAACCACCAAGCGATAGTGGGACTCGAGACAAGCGAGCGATTGGGCCTGATCCAACGAGCGATAGACTCAGTCCCGGCCACAGCGGGAGACGTAGCCCAGCAGTTTCCTGGACTGTTCAAACGAAGTGGGTGTCTTCAGCGAATACACAGAATAATACTTCGCAAGGACGCCGTCCCTGTCGTCCGGCCGGCGCGAAGAGTGCCCCTGTCTCTTCAGCAGCCGCTGCGTGCCGAATTGGACAGAATGGAACAAGAGGGCACCGTACGGAAAATTAGCAAAACGACCGACTGGGTAAAACCATCAGTCATCGTGCGCAAAACAGATGGCAAGCTGAGAGTATGTCTTGACCCTACGCAAATTAACGAAGCCTGAAGCGCGTATATTGTCAGATGCCTCGTCGAGAGTACATTGAGGCGGAGCTGAGAGGTGCAAAATTTTTTCACCTCTCGACGCGAATGCTGGGTTCCATAAGACGAGTCGTCTTAAATATGCGCGGTTACAACGCCCTTTGGACATTATCGTTTTCAGCGGCTCCCTATCGACATTGCGTCGTCCAGCGATGTGTTCCAGAAAACCTTGAAATATATTTTATGGCCTTCCAGGTGTCCGCGTGTACGTCAGTGATGTACTCATCTGGGGCGCAACTAGGGCAGAGCATGACGAAAGGCTGCGAAGTGTTCTATCCGCGGCTGCACAGGCAGGCCTTCAATGCGGCAAAATGCCAGTTCGGCGCTGAAAAAAAGAGCATTATAGGGCGACAGTATTAGCAGCAGAGGCATATGACCATGCCCCGCTCTAGTAGAGAGCCTTGTTGAAATGCCAAAACCGAAAGATAAACATTCGGTGCAAAGAATGCTTGGCTTTATGAAATACTTCATTAAATACCTGCCAGCACTACCTGAGCGATCAACTGCATTGCGTTCCAGTATAAAACAGGGCGTGCAGTGGGAGTGGAAAACTGACCACGAAAGGGACTGGGCGTAAATTGGCAAAGCATTGACCGAAGCACCGTTCCTGGCAATATTTTACCCAACCAAAGAAACGAAACTGACACCAGACGCCCCACAAGCTTTCATGGACTCAGCCTTGCTGCAGCGTCAGGGTGCCACCTTCAATCCTGTGGCATATGCGTCACGAGTCTTGACAGAAACCGAACAGCGATATTCGCAAATCGAGAATGAAGCACTTGCTCTTGTCTATGGATGCTAGAAATTTAATCACTTTGTGTTCGGCCGCCCGGTTTTCTTGAAAGTGGCCACCGGCCGCTAATGAATATCGCGAAAAAAGCAATTGGGGATATGCAGCCCAGAGTTCAGCGTTTCTTTTTTTGACTACTTAACTACAACTGCACACTATCATACGTTCCTGGAAAACAGATGGACCTGACCGAACCGATATGCTGTCAAGGGTCGCCGATCCCTGAGGACGCCGCCACGGAGGACACTGATGACGTTGAAGTGCACGCCATCAAGATACTGTCGGCAACCGTGAGTGAAAGAACAGTGAGGCGCCTTTTGCGCGAGACTTCGGCGGATCGTTATCTGCATTTTTTATTTACAAATACTGCTGTCTTGGAAGGGAGACATAGCAGGAGTGGGTACATACATTAGTAAAAACAAATAACATGGGTAGCATAGAAGTAGATAACATGGTAGTATTAAAAACAAATCAACTGGTGAAATTGTTAGGCAGCTGAACAACGAGCTCTTAAATTGGCAATGCGCGAAGTGAGCCATCCAATCTATTCCAAATTTCCACAGTTAGCGGGAAAAAAGAAACTTTAAAGCAGTCAATATGTGGTTTGAAAGGAACAATGTTTAATGGGTGGTTCCGTCGGGTTGCACGTGCGCTTGAGGACACAAAAGAGAAGGGTGCCTGAATGCGAGATGACGTGTGAACGATCTTGTGCAGCATGATGATGCGTTCACGCATGCGCCTGTGTTCTAACGTTAGCAAAGATAAAGTGTGCACACGTGAAGAAGGTGAAAAGTTGCGATCGTACCGGCCAAAGATGAATCGTATTGCTTTGTTTTTTAACTGATTCTAAACGGTCAACGTTGCGCGCGTGATGAGGGGACCAAACAGTTGAGGCGTACTCCAGGATCGGTCGAACTAGTGATTGGTAAGCAGTTAATTTACATTCCTTCGTGGCATTTTTTAAGGTTCGTTTGAGAAAGCCAAGTTTGCGAAGTGCTTTCCCAGAAATGTTATTAATATGAGGATTCCATTTTAAGTGATATGAAAAAATAACACCCAAGTATCTGAACTCGCTGACATGGGTGAAGCAGTTACCGTTATTACTGTAAAAGAAATGCAGCGGATTCTTTTTGTTACCGAAGGTCAATGCAACTGTTTTAGTGAAATTAATTTTCATTTGCCAGGCGTTGCTTCATTCACAGAACAATGAAAACACTTTGCTTAGTTCCTGTTGATCATGGGCGTTAGCAACGTTACGATAAAGCACGCATTCTTCGGTGTCATTAATAACATTTGCGACATCATTAATAAAAGTTATAAATAATAGAGGCCCAAGCACCGATCCTTGGGGCACACCTGAGGTTACAGTGACTGACGACGACTGTGCATGGTTGAAAGTTACTCACTGGGATCTTAAGTGTAAGTAGTCGTTTATCCAGTCGAGTAACTTATTGCCGTTAAATATGGTACATAGTTTACGAAGAAGATTGTTATGGCAGACCATGTCAAATGCTTTGGAATAAACTATAAATATTGCATCGATTTGATCGCGGTTATTTAATGTGGAAACTATGTCGGGAGTAAATTCAATGAGCTTAGTGACAGTGGAAAAACCAGATCGAAAACCGTGCTGACAGTGTGACAGTAGATTATGACAAGTTAAATACTGAACAATGTGCTTGTGAATAATGTGCTCAAGAAGCTTGCAGCAAGTGAAAATTAGAGAGATTGGTCGGTAATTACTAATTTGTTGTTTATCGCCAGATTTAAACACCGGGATCACATTGGCAATTTTCCAAGCCTGGGGAACGGAGGATGTGTCCAGTGATTTATTGGGCGCGGCGGCACTGCAAGCATGCGGTACGATAATCCGCTCGTCTACTTTTTGCAGATAGCTGCCACCTTGCTGCTGGTGCCAGCAACCTACGGACCGCAAGACTATGCTACACAGTCATCGTTAACCCGACTCTCCGATGAATGTGAACACCACGTGCTGACGGCTTTACCAAAGCTGGACTGCCGCGGCATCAACCATGACTACCAATTTCCTGGAACACAGAGCGCAGACTCAGAATTCGGCGCACCCCTGGCGGCAAACCGGACGCGTATAAAAGTACGCCACAGGCATCACGGCACCATTGGGCGCGGCGGCACTGCAAGCATGCGGTACGATAATCCGCTTTTGCAGATAGCTGTCACCTTGCTGCTGGTGCCAGCAACCTACGGACCGCAAGACTATGCAACACAGTCATCGTTAACCCGACTCTCCGATGAATGTGAACACCACGTGCTGACGGCTTTACCAAAGCTGGACTGCCGCGGCATCAATCATGAGTACCCATTTCCTGAAACAGAGCGCAGACTCAGAATTCGGCGCACCCCTGACGGCAAACCGGACGCGTATAAAAGTACGCCACAGGCATCACGGCAGCATTGGGCGCGGCGGCACTGCAAGCATGCGGTACGATAATCCGGTCGTATACTTTTTGCAGGTGAGCAAAAAATTTGGCAAATGTATTCGTTCAGATGATCCATTCTTGGTAGTGCTGCCGTGCCCAAGGCTGCGGTGTCCTTTGCTGTATGATTTGGCATCTTATGTACGAAAACAACTTGTGTTGGCTGAAGACATCGAGTAAAACCCTGGCCCCGACATGGCCCAAGTGATGAAACAACTTCAAGAAATAGCGACGGGCCTCAAAGAAATCAAGGAGAAACGTTTAACTTCCATAGACGAAAAGTTAGAAAATCTTGCTATCCTCGATAACAAAATCTCGCGCTGTTTGAACGAGGTGGCCAGCCTGCAGGGGGTGGTTTCAGACCTTGAACTGAACCTTTACGATTTAGAAAATCGCTCTAGAAGGAACAATTTGATAGTTTACGGTGTCCCGGATGATTCTGAAGAGAGCGACGACTCTCTTGACAAATTAGTGAACCAAAGCATCTTTAACAAGCTCCTCAAAATTAAACCTGTAACAATCGAAAGGATACATAGGCTAGAAAAGCCGGGAAAGAAAAAAAGCAGACCAATAATAATGAAACTCCTGAACTTCCGGGATAAAGCCCTAGTGCTGAAAAATTGCCACAAACTAAAAGAGAGTGACTTCTCAATTGGCGAAGACCACTCGGTACGGGTACGCGATATCAGGAGGAAACTATGGCAGTGTGCAAAACCAAATAAGGATAGTGGAGACAAAGTACATTTGGTATACGATAAAATACGCATAAACGGAAACCTTTACCACTGGGATGACACAACAAACGATAAGGTACTCATTGAAACAGATTCACACGTTCCACAGGAGCCTGATTCACCCCCCAGCGAAAAAAACGAACAGGCAGATGCACCAGCGTCGCGCACCCGTCACAAAGCGAACCGTCCCAAATAAGCTTCCTAAACATAAATGCCCGCAGTATTATAAACAAGACAGACTCACTGGAATCCTTGCTTCTGTGCCTGGAACCTGATTTTGTGGCCGTAACCGAAACGTGGCTGTCATGCGATGTCCGGAACGCTGAGATTACGCCACCTACGTATTCTGTCATACGAAAAGATAGAACAACACGTGGCGGCGGAGTGGCTATCTTCATCAAAAATAAAACACCATACACAGTCTTGCCGGACGTCGAAAACGTCGAGGCGTTATTTTGCAAACTAATCTTTGGCTCACGTAGCATTACCGTTGGACGTGTTTACCGCAGCCCTACAGCCGATCGTGACTGTATGTGGTCTCTATATAATTACATGCGCCGCTATGCTTTTGGGTCCAGATTAATACTACTCGGCGATTTCAATCTTCCTGACATCAACTGGCAGACGTTAGAGTTTAATTCTCCTTCCTCAGAAATAATCATTGATTTCATGCTCAACTTCAACCTATCACAAGTAGTAAATCAACCCACACGATCACAGGGACTCGCATCGAACATCCTTGACTTAATATTTCTCAGCAATCATTTTCCTACTGACAAAGCTCAAACTGAAACCCTAGATGGAATATCTGATCACAAATTGGTTTTATGCAATGTTCCCGTCCATGATGCCGTAATCTCGTCTCAAACGCAAATTTTGTACCCTGATTTTTGTAACGCAGACGACACCAGTATTCTAGATCACCTGAATTTTGAATTCTCACATTTCGAGGTTTTTTCTTCCAACGCTTCAACAGACATTGAAATGTTATGGCTTAGGTTCAAAACCATTGTATTGCACTGCATTCAATGTTTTGTTCCAACTAAAACAAAGAAAACAAAGAAACAAAATCCCTGAATTACGCGGGACATCATTCACGCCAAGAGGAAGGTGAAAAGACTGCGTAAGCAATTGAAGTCAGATCCACAAGCCAAAAATCAACTTACAATAGCCATCCAAACAATGAAATTAAAAATCAAAGCAGCCAGAACTAACTACTTCGCAGAAACGCTTCCTAAGCTTTTGGAACGCGTGCCCCGGAAATTTTGGGATTATATAAACCCTAAAAAGAGTGAACCTGAAGGCTCACGAGAAGTACACCATATTACTGCCACATCCCTAAACAACTACTTTCAATCGATTTTTACTAAAGATAACGGTTTTGATCCACACTTAAACTACAGCAACGAAAAGCAGCTAGAACCACTCACTGTGACCGAGTCAGGAATACTAAATTTATTACTTGCTTTAGACACAAACAAAGGACTAGGCCCAGACAACCTGCCGAACTCATTTCTTAAGAGATATGCCGAATGGACAGCCAAATATCTATGCATAATCTTTAACAAATCATTGTCATCCTGTGCTCTTCCGAATGAGTGGAAAATTGCAAAAATCATACCGATACACAAATCCTGAAACAAGGATGATGTCGCAAACTACAGGCCCATCTCACTCACTTCCACGACTTGTAAACTCCTGGAACACATCATCCTAAAACATATAACGACATACCTGGAACGGGAACACATCTTATCACCATTACAGCACTGGTTTCGAAGGGGGTTGTCCACAACTACGCAGCTAATTGAATTAGTGCATGATTTATCCTCCGGTATCGATAATCAAAGACAAATAGACCTATTACTATAAGATTTTTCGAAAGCATTTGACCGCGTATCTCATCGTAAACTAATAATGAAGCTGGAATCTGAATTAGGAAATAGCCCCATAGTTACTTGGATCAAAGACTATTTAACAAACAGATCACAATGCGTCTCGCTTAGCCTGGAAAACTCGAACTTAGTGCCTGTAACATCCGGAGTACCACAAGGTTGCGTATTAGCCCCTGTCTTGTTCCTCATCTATATTAATGACTTACCATCAAATATTTGTTCTAACATCAGGCTCTTTGCCGACGATTGCATAATATAACCGCGAGATCAGTTCAGCCGCAGACAATGTAGCTCTGAACGACGACCTTGAAACAGTAAATAAATGGTGTAATGATTGGCAAATGAACCTAAACGTAAAAAAATCCGCCGCGTTATCCATAACCAGGAAAATACAAAAATCAGCATCTCAGTATGTCATTAATAATATCCCACTCCCCCAAGTCGTAGAACACAAATACCTCGGTGTAATCATATCCCATGACCTTAGATGGAACTCCCATATAACTCACATTACATCCAAGGCTCTAAAAAGACTCTTCTTTTTGAGAAGGCGCCTCAAACTAGCCCCATCAGAGACAAAACTATTAGCCTATAATACCCTTGTAAGGCCAATTCTAGAATACTCTAATATTGTCTGGTTTCCCTCTACTAAACAACATGTAAGTAAACTAGAACAAGTACAAAGGAAGGCAATCAGATTCATTTTTAATAAATATAGCCAAACTGACTCACCAACTGACCTACTCCAGAAAGCTGGTATGCTTACCTTGCAGAAGAGAGCCCAACTAGCACGTCTTAGATTCATGCACCGGCTGCTCAATAATCAGCTGCATATTGACACTTCTACATATTTATCCTTTACAGATACCAGGCCCACACGCCATAAGCACTCTCATACTTTAAACGAGTACACTTTCCGGACCGACTGGTTTAAACACTCATTCTTCCCGCTAACCATACGCGAATGGAATACCCTTGACCCAACCATCACAAGCTGCTCATCATTAAATAACTTTGTAGCCCTCGTCGAACACCAACTGGGTACGGAATAAATGCTTTACGCACCTTTGCATATGTACCCGCCTTCCAGTCAGGCACAGATCGTGTTCATTGTGTGCGCATTTCTACATGTTCTTCCGTTGCATTACCTTACATTTTTGCCTTTCATTTTTAAAATATTGATTCATTGGCTTCCAGTGTCTGTTCTCTGTTCCTTGATTACTGTTGTCTGTTCCGTCCATTTGAAAGTTTATACACTTTTACTTCTATTCTTGAGTTCTTGTTAAACATCTTACCCTCACAACGCTGAGTGTTTACCTTTGTGTTATGCTTGCTTGCCTTATTGTGCTTATTTATTAGACTGTTCAACTTATGCCCTTCCTGTTATGATCTCATATGAGATTGACAGTATGTACCAATAAATAAAATGACTAAGATAACGGGCACTAATTCCGAAAACCTCTTCATGAACATATTTGGTATGGCATCTGGTCCCGCACTTTTAGTTGTCAATTTTTAATAACAGATTGTGAACCCCAGCATAACTTACTTCGAGGTTGGGTAACTGGTGTCCCGAGCTATGAGTGAAAGGAGGATTGTTACCATCATCGAGATAGAACACAGAGCCAAAGTAGCTATTAAAGGCTTCAGAAATCGTTACGGGATCCGAGCAAGGCTGATGGTTGATAATGAAGGATACAGTGTCATGGGAAAGGGGTAATATTGTTTTCCAGAATTTCGATGGGTTTTCTTTCATGATGTTTGACAGTGCTGTGTTGAAGTAAAAGTGTTTCGCTTCTGTCATTTTTGTTTTTCGCTCAGACTTGAGTGAAAGAAGTAGTGATTCGCGATTTTCGTTTTGTGACCGGCTGCGCCTGCGCATGCGCTTGATGCGTCTTATGAGGTGAATTATGTCTCTTGTGTACCATGAAGGCTTGGGTTTATGTTTCACACATTTTGTGGGGACGAACTGAAGCACACAGCTGTGTACTAAGCTGTGAAACTGTTCTAATAAAGCATCAACACCGTACGTTTCACTGCGAGTCACGAAATCTCCGAAAGACGATCTAGCAGTTCAACAATAGCATGGTCGTTATCACGGGTAAAATCTGTACCCAATTTGAATGTCGGCTTATGGGGCTTATAAACCACATTAAATTGCACGAAAACACCCTTGTGATCTGACACACCGTCGACTACGTCACACTGAAAACCGCAGTGTAGCAACTGTTCATTAACAAAAACAAGGTGAAGAACAGAGTTTACTCGAGTTGGACATTCAACCACTTGTGTTAAATCAAATGATATAGCCATATTAATGTGGGATTCACAAACAGCCTTGTCGCGACCTGTTGAAATTAACGAGTTCCAATCTATACATGGAGTATTAAAATCACCTGCAAAGATAATTTTATAATTGTGGAGCCTGTGTTCCGCTATGTACTCTGTAATGTGCGAGAAAATGTTTTCAGAACCGGGCGGTCGGTATACAGCACACACAACTGTCATGAAACCAGAGATGTTTATCCGGCACCAAACAGACTCAGTATTCGGAAGTTCTGGCAATACAAAATTTTAATGCCATTTCTAATAAACCGAGCTACACCCCCTCCTTTAGCGAACTGCCTGTCGTTTCTCATAACCGAGTAATCTGGAGGCAAAAATTCTACATCTGATATAGAGTTGTCAAACCATGTTTCTGTTGCGCAAATAATTGACGGACTGTAGCACTCTACAAGCCAATTGAAATCTTCAACCTTATTGAGCAAGCTTCGAGCATTTATGTTCAAAAGAGTTAGTTTCTGTTCATTGACGAGTCACTCTGTGTTCGTAGGCACTGCAGCACGTGGAGCCTTAACAAGCCTTTTGCAAACATCATCCGAAGTATAACGAACACTGTCGACTATCAGGGAATCGTACTGCCATCTATACTTATCTGCTTCATTGTGGATATCTACCGAATTGTCCCATAGAGCCTTTCGAATTTGCCGTACACGCGCAGAAAAGTCTTCACTAATGTACGTATCAGATCCTTTTACTTTTCTGACGTTATTAAGGATAGAAAGCTTTGTTCTAAAGTCTAGCAGTTTAAAAATTACAGGTTTTCTCTTTTCATTTCTTTGCGTTCCATGCCTGTGTCAGCGTTCAATACCTTCACATTGGATTCCAAGTTTGGAAGACAGCAGCTCCGATACAGAAGCTAATAGCTCCTCAGAAGTTTCGGTTGATGGCTGCTTCAAGCCGTAGGTGATTAAATTGTTCCTACGGGATCGGTTTTCCAGGTCATCGTTTTTGCGGTCAAGTTTGGTGACGACATCTTTAAGGTTCTCTCTCAACAGTTTTCTCATGATCATGAACGCTCTGAAGAGCGTCGTTTGCAGTTGAAGCCAACGTCTCCATGTGCGTAATACGCTGTTCAAAAGAAGCCATTCTAGAGTGGAGCGTGGTAAGTTCTTCGCTGATTCGTGCTTGTCCGGCTAACATTTTTGTTAGCATTTCCTCTGACTTTGGGCCTGTATTAGTCTCGACATCGCCAGAGAGTTGCAACAAAATTCTTAAGGAATGCAGTACACAATAAAAATACACAGACAGTGCTGAGGGTATGGCAGCAGCAATAAGAAAATATTATCGCTCCTATAACATTTGAAAGCGTAATTGTGGCCTACCTGCAAAATGAAGCATAGATGTTTCCAAGAACCGTTTGCCATGCCGCTGCCAGACCCACTGAAGAGGATTGGCCGGTGCGTCGCTTTTATGTCCCGTCGGGTCCGTGTCGATGACGTTCCGGTGTTGTGCCATGCGCAGTTGAGACAGGCGAGACCGACTGGATATGAGGCTGTGAATTCATTGCCATCCATCGGTTGACAGCAAGAACTGAATGGAGGGCCAGTGAGCGTGCAGTTTCCGCGAAGGAAGCTTGAAGAAGAAACGTTGCTCAGGAAGTATGGGCCAGCGATGCTTGCGGCTATCTGCAAAATGAAGCACACATGTTTCCGAGAACCGTTTGTCATGCCGCTGCCAGACCCATTATAGAACGCATTTCGACAGGAACGCCCATAGAAGGATGCCTAAACTCCGTTGCATCGAAGCTGCCAGTGGTAAACGGCATACTCATGTAAGGCACTAAAGTGATAATTGCCACAAGCATGCGTGCTGAATCATTGAAGCGGATTCATGCAGGACATCTTGGCATCGCTAAGAGCAAAGCAAGAGCTAGGCAACCCGTTTAATGGCCTGGGATAAAGTCTGACATAGAAGCATGAAACCAGAAATGTTGAATCTGCAGAAAGTACTCTTACAGTCAGCCAGCAGAACCACTAATGCTTCGTTCAACACCGACCCAAGCCTGGCAGCGACTCGGTGTCGGTATATTTCAGTACGGAGGAAAGTATTATTTGTGTGCTTATGACGCGATGTCAAACTTTCCAGACGTCGAGAAGTTGCCCAATCTCAGTGCGTGTACTGTCATCGAAAGACTTAGCGCAATGTTCTCAAGATATGGCATACCATCAGAAATTTTCACCGATAGCGGACCGCAATTTTCTTCCCGCGAGTTTTTACGTTTTTCAAAACTGTATGACTTTAAGCGTGTGACAGCTAGGCCACAATATCCGCGCTCCAATGGTTTTGCGGAAAAGGGCGTACAGGTGATCAAAAGGAATCTTAAAAACACTAGCGAAGGAAATGAGGATTTTTGGTTTGGCTTAATAAATTACAGAACAAGTCCTTTGGAAGACGGCCGGTCACCTGGAGAGCTGCTTCAAGGAACGAGCCTTCGCACCCCCTTGCCGGACTTCCATCAGCAGCCGATCATCCTGGCCAGCAACCACAAGCAGTCACGACACTACTACGGAACCTGCCACCCCTTGAAGAAGGTGATGTCGCGCGCATAAGAGGGACCTCATTTGCAAGAAAAACTCAAGTTATCGCACCGGCCGGACCACGGTCCCACCTTGTTCAAGCCGATGACAGCGTTATGAGGCGCAAACAGTAGCACTTGCTCGCGACCAGGGAGCGATTAGCTTCATCTTCATCGGATCCATGATTTGGGCCAGCATGAACTTTGGGACACAAACGAAGAGAGACACACGGAACACGGAACACAGCAGTGTGTTCCGTGTTCCATGTGTCTCTCTTCGTTTGTGTCCCAAAGTTCATGCTGGCCCAAATCATGGATTCATACCAACTGGCCCAGAAAAATGCCATTTTGCAGTATCTTCATCGGATGACCGCAACTCCGCTGAGAACCAATCAAATGAAACCTAGCATGTCCCATTATCGCCTCCGGACCCTGCAGGAACTATTGCGACGGCACAGCCTCCACTGCCGATGCGGTCCACGCGACCCACAAGGCCACCCATGCGGTTACCCTACAACATGGACTTTCAACAAATTACCAATGGCCAATAACGAACATCAAAGGGGGGGGGGGGCGGGAATGTATGATGCCAGGTATCAGTACTTGCCGGTTATCAGCAGCCAGTTGAGTACACCGTGCTCTTTTCCCTCTCTCTTGTCAACTCCTACCTTCTTTCCCATCCCAACGGCCCTATGGATGTACGGACCTCAATAAACCAGATTGTTTCCTGAGTTCGTGCCGTTCGTCGTTCCGATACACAGTTTAAAGTTTCTGCCTCAGTCAGTGCTGGTTAGAAAAGAAGCATTTGTTTCTTCCATATACGCGTATTTTGATTGGCGAATGATGTGCTCCAGAAGCTTGCAACTGACGCATGTCAGTGAGAGCGGTCAATAATTTTCGACATTTTGTGGATCTCCTGATTTTCGTAATTGCATTACCTCAGCTAAATGCCAGTCATCCGGTGCCTGTTTATGTTTAAGTGAGGTATCAAAAATAACCAGCAGACAGTGCGCAATCCATTCCGCATATCTGCTTAAAAATGCATTTGGTATTCCGTCTGGACCAACCGATTTCTTTTCGTCAACATTGAGCAGGAGGGACACCATTCTCTCGTACGTTATTTTTATGTCAGGCATTCCTGAACATGGCAAAGATCATGGCGGTACACCGGGTTAAGAATTCCGTTTTGGTGACGCAGAAAATACAGAGTGAAAGGCTTGTAGCTGGACGCTACACGTGCACTATCAGTTATGGTTTCATTGCTAACAACAATCATCTGGTTAACAGGATCAAGCCGTGACGGATGACGCCAGAACCGATAAGGAGATCACTGATGAAACTTGGCAGCACTTCATCGTAGTATTTCGCGTCTGCTTCTGTTAGCTTAGTACGCAAGAGACTTGACAAAGTTGATATAACGACGGGATCTCTTGTTAATTTCTTTCGTTGATGGCTGATCTTTTCTTCAGACGAAAGATCTCATGATTAATCTATGAATTATGCTGATTCCTGTTCTTCTTTTTTAATGGTACAAATATGTCTGTGCAATAAAAACCAGACCAGGCAGCGGCATGTGGCCTTACGCACCCTTCCTCTGTCTAACCCAGGTATTCCTGCTTGGTCATGCCGGAGCGGACTATCAGCACAACTTTCATCAAGAGCCTGATGACGTCATGAATCTGGCAACGTGCGTCACGCCTACAGCGCCGCCGCATCAGCATGTGACCTCATCGGACATCCCTTTAAATAGCCGACCGCAAGAATTTCACTTCAGTGGGCTCGGCAGACCAGGCAGCGGCATGTGGCCTTACGCACCCTTCCTCTGTCTAACTCAGGTTGGTGCCTATTATTGTACATTTAAAAGTGATTGTCGTGGTATCCTGGTTCTGCCTTGCCCCCAGCAGTGCATTCGTATCGCATGTGATATATACCTAATGTGCGAGTTGATGTTGTGTGGTGACGTCGAACTGAATCCTGGCCCCGAGACAGACTCTGACAGTCTGAGCGCGCAAGAGATGTTGAAGCAACTGATTCTGGGACAGCAAAAATTGACAGACCAAATGGTAGCATTAAGGACGCATAACGCGAAGATGGAAAAAATATTCTGCGAATTCACCCAACAGCTCGATCTATTAAAAGACCAATCAACCCGTGTAGAAAACCTAGAAAGAATAGTCACTTTCCTACGCGAAAAAATTATTGACTTGGAGGACAGAAGTAGGCGTTCCAACTTAGTTGTGTTTGGGGTAGATGAAGCCAGCGATGAAACAGAATCTGTCCTTAGGGAGAAAGTTATTTCTGAGGTTTTTCAAGAGAAGCTTGGTGTGACATGCAACTCAGTCGCCAGAATCCACCGTATTGGCAAAGCTGAAAAAAAGCGACCCGCCATATTGTTCTTCCAGGACTTTAATGAAAAACAAGAAGTAATGCGGAATGTCCGCAAGCTTAAAGGAACCAAATACTCGGTACAAAATGACTATTCGCGTGACACGCTCAGAATAAGGAAACTCTTATGGGACAGTACAAAAATCGATAGGGATCAAGGCAAGAAGCCTATTCTGGTGCATGATAAACTAAAAATGGACAGGCAGATTTTTGCGTCTGATGAGGCCAACAATTGCAGAATCAAGATACGAAATGAGCAGAGTAAAGAGTGACTCGCATCACCGCTTATCAAGGAACTCAGGCTTCTAAACATAAATGCGCGCAGCGTGGTAAATAAAAGCGATCATCTTGAATCCATAATTCTAGGGTATCAGCCACACATTGTTGTAATCACAGAGACTTGGCTGCATGAAGGAATTGATGATGAAGATGTTTTCCCTCCCCTTTACCGGGTGTTCCGTCGGGACAGATCTACCAGAGGAGGCGTTGTTGCCGTACTCGTAAAACATGGCATCGACACTTCTTTCCTAACTCAAATTGAAAGCCATGAAAGCCTCGCGTTAAAACTTTCTTGTTTTGGGCGGTCCTTTCTAGTAATTGCAGTTTACAGAGCTCCCAATTCCCCTCCGCAGTTTTTACGTGAACTGTCTGATTTCATGAATGATTTTCATCATGACAGAATCTTATTAATTGGTGATTTAAACCTTCCATCAATTAACTGGGACAATAAAACATTTTGCTGGGCGAGTTGGTTCATTTTGCTCGAGGGGATGCTTGTAGCGCGACAAAAAGCACAAGGGACAGAGACGAACGGGACAGGCGCTTGTCCCGTTCGTCTCTGTCCCTTGTGCTTTTTGTCGCGCTACAAGCATCCCCTCGAGGATAACTGGGACAAGCCCTTTCTCAATCCCGATCATGCTGCTCATGAAGAGCACATATTTAGTATTATGTTGAGACATGACTTACAGCAAGTAGTGAGGCAGCCAACACGTGTACATGGTTGTACTTCTTCTCTACTTGACCTTATCTTTGTAAGCCGATCTATTAGTGACTACCATGTTTCAATTGAGCAGAGAATTTCCGATCATGATTTGGTATATTGCTCCTTCCCTGTCCATATTGTTTGCAAAAAGCCTGTGGCCAAAGTGTGCTATGTAAAGGACTTCTCGCGTGCGAAAGATGATGGCGTGTTGGATTATTTAGATTTTTGCCTCAGCAGTTTCCGAGGCAGTAATGCTGATGAGCTATGGAATAAATTTAAAACACTGTGCACTCACTGCCTTGAGAACTTCGTCCCTAATAAAATAATAAAATCTCGCAAAGCCTCTCCCTGGATGACACGTGAAGTCCTGCAATTGAAAAGAAAAGTGAAACGTTTGAAACGTGGAGGCGCCAGTCGTTTCATTATTCAGTCTTTTCAAATATCCCTTAATGCAGCTGTGAGGTCCGCTAAACGTCATTACTTTGAATGCAGACTGCATAATTTCATTCGAACTTCACCTGAAAAATTTTGGAACCACTTATGTCAAAAGAAAAAAAGCCTATTGACCGAATAATGCACGATGGCAAGCCTCTCACAGATAAAAATGATATTGCTACGCAATTTAACCGCTACTTCCGCAGTGGCTTTGCTACTGCAAGTGGTGAACATTATTCTTTTGAAACGCCCTCCACTATGCCTTCTATTATGATATCAAGACCTGGCATTGTTGAATTGCTGCTAAACCTGAAAACTAAAGCATCGCCAGGCCCTGATAAAATTCCAAACGCTTTCTTGCGCCGGTATGCCGAAAAGCTTTCCGAGTTTCTGGTTGTTATTTTTTGCGCATCTCTTTCATCAGCTGTGATTCCTTCAGAGTGGAAAACTGCACGTGTTGTTCCTGTTCTAAAGAAAGGGGACGCATCACTGATATCAAATTATCGTCCCATCTCTCTCACTTCAACCTGTTGCAAATTACTAGAACACATAATCGCCAAGTACATCATCGGTTTTCTTGACGATAACAATATCCTTTCTAACGTTCAACACGGGTTTAGGAAGGGCTTTTCTACTGTAACTCAACTAACATCGGTTGTTCACAGTTTTGCATCTGTACTTGATAAATCCGGCCAGGCTGATATTATTTTTATGGATTTTAGTAAAGCATTTGAGCTCGTCTCCCATTCTAAATTAATTGACAAGCTTAAACAAGTTGGTCTTCCTAACTTTATAATTACCTGGGTTTCAGCTTACTTATCTAACCGACAGCAGTTTGTTAGTATTGACGACCATTATTCAAACAGCCTGCCTGTCTCTTCTGGTGTTCCCCAAGGAAGTGTCCTCGGTCCCCTGTTATTTTTAATATATGTGAATGACATTGTAAAAGTAGTTACTCATCCCGTTCAAATCCGGCTATTTGCAGATGACTGTGTTTTGTTTAATGTAATTACTTGTCGTGAAGACCAACTATTACTCAATTTAAACCTAAAGAATATTCTGGATTGGTGCAACCAGTGGGACATGAAACTTAACGCTCAGAAAACCGTATTTATGAGATTAAGAAGTACTTGCAACTGGGCTTGTTGGTGCATATTCGTGAAAGACATAAGAGCGCAAACTGGCAACACGGACGAGGAAGGGAATAGGACGAGCGCTGCTCGTCCTGTTCCCTTCCTCGTCCGTGTTGCCAGTTTGCGCTCTTATGTCTTTCACGTTTATGAGATTAACAAAAAAAAACAGCCTTTTATACCCTTACGCTCTTCCATCATTTCCACTTTTGGAGGTAACTGAATATAAATATCTTGGCGTGACGATAACTAATAATCTAAGCTGGAACAAACATATAGGTAACGTATGTGCATCAGGTTTTCGTAAACTTTGAGTCCTCAAGCACAAATTGAAGCATGCTCCTGCAGACTTGAAATTTTTAGCCTATTCATCCTTAATCAGACCCAAGTTAGAATACGCTTGCGTTGGCTGGGACCCATTTACTAAAACTAACATTCAAGCGCTTGAAATGATCCAGCGCAAGGCCATTCGATTCATCTTTTCAAAATACCGTTCAACCGATTCACCCACTGCCAAAATGCGAGCACACCAAATTCAAACATTGCAGGTACGACGTAAAATTCTCAGATTAAAATTCCTTTTCCTTCTCAAACATAAGTTGTCAATGTGCACTGATCCCTACGTCAAGCCATTTTCCGCTCCACGACCAACAAGACATCGCCACTCTGATTCACTAACTCCATTCACCGCCAGAACTAACCTATTTAAATACTCCTTCTTCCCTCGCACCGTAACTGAATGGAATACTTTACCTTTAACAGCACTATGTGACATAGATTCCAATGAAAAAATAGAAGATCGACGCCATCAAACTTATATTGCTTTGTGTTTCAAATTTTCTTTCAGTGTTTTTTTGTATATTCATGTTGCACTGTATTGCCCCTCCTGCTAGGGCCCAGAAGGGCCTGCAGTATTCTGTAAATAAATAAATAAATAATGGTATTGAAACGCATCCACAGCGCTTTGGCTTCAGCCTCACTGCGAAATCCTTCGAGTGAAAATGACAGATAGTCAATAATAATTGTTTCATCGGCTCTCTCGAAGTTGGGGACAGATGGAAGAGTTTCAGTGAAGCACGATAGTACAGCAGTTCTTAATCAAGCGAACTCAAGTTCGTGATATGATAGGCCATGTTCGATTGTCACTTTATCGCTTTCAATTCGCCGTCGACGAACTCCAGATCCAGCGTAGACTGACCTGTTTCCCATAACGGAAGGATGGCAGCTATCGTAACTAGGCTTAATAAGAGATACAAGCTGAAGGTGATGCAGGCGTACGCGCCTACATCCAATCCTGAAGACCAGACTTTTGAAAGCTTTTATGAAGGCGTGTAATGGGCAATGAAGCAAGTAAAATCACAATAAACTGCACTCAAGGGTGGCTTCACTGCGAATGTGGGCAAGAAGCAGGCTGGCGACCGGGCCGTAGGCAACTATTGGATAGGTTCTAGGAATAGCTGGGGAGAGCTATTAGAGTTCGCAGATGGAAATAATTTACAGATCATGGATACCTTCTTCCCCAAGCGAGAAGACAACAACTGGACCTTGAGGAGCCCCAATGGTGAGACTAAAAATTTCATTGACTTCATACTATGCGCTCAACCTGGCATCGTTCAGGATGTGGACGTCCTGGAAAAGGTGCGTTGTAACGACCACACAATGGTATGGTCTCGAGTTCGCTTTGACTTGAGCTGGGAACGAAAGAAGCTGGTGAAGAAGAAATGCATTAACGAGTCGGCGGTAAGAGGGAAAATAGAGGAATTCAGAATATGGATGCAGAATAAATATTCAGCTTTAACTCAGGAAGACGATATTAATGTTCATACAGTGAACGATTATCTGACAGCTATCATTACAGAGTTCGCGGTAGAAGTAGGCGGTAGGACGGTACGACACGATACCAGCAAGCTATCTCAGAAGACGAAAGATCTGATTAAGAGACGTCAAAGCATGAGGGTGTCTAACCCTACAGACAGGATAGAACTAGTAGAGGTATCGAAATTAATAAATAATCGCGAGGGGGTAGCCGACATACGGAAGTTTAATATGCGGAGAATCGAGCATGCGCTAAAGAACGGAGGTAGCCTGTAAGCGGTGAAGAGGAAATTAGGCATAGGTAAAAACCAGATGTGTCCGTTTAAGAGACAAGGAGGACAATATCATTAGCAATATGGATAAGATAGTTAAAGTTACCGACGAATTCTACACAAGTCTATACAGTAACCAACGTAATCAAAACGTTAATGATAGAGACATTAGAGCACAGCAATGCGCCATCCTGCCAGTTAGGAAAGAGGAATGAAAGAAAGCTGAAAGGAAGAAAGAGGTGCCGTAGTAGAGGGCATCGGAATAACTTCGACCACCTGGGGATCTTTAACGTGCACTGACATCGCACAGCACACGGGCGTCTTAGCGTTTTGCCTTCATAAAAACGCAGATGCCGCGGTCGGGCCCGCGAAACTCCGGATCAGCATCCGAGCGCCCTAACCACTGAGCCACCGCGGCGGGTACAGGAGGTGTGACATTTTCAGAAGCGCTAAAACACCGAGGACGCAGAGGGAACAGACAGGGACGAGTTTTCATAAACAAGTGAACCGGTTATCCGCCGCTGGTTACCCGGTTCCACTTCAGATCTCGGTAGCAGAACGCGTCCTTAGGAACCTGAACGGTCGCGACGAAATCGCAAATAAGTCTAGTGAGAGAAAAAAGGTTGCTGTGCTCCCTTACGTGCACACTGTTTCACACAACCTAAAAAAGGTAGCGCAGAAAGCAGATGTTAGAGTTGTTTTCACGGCCCCTAACAAGCTGAACAAGCTTTGCAAGCTGACGAAACCCTACTCTTCTGGCAAACAATTATGTGGTATCAAACACCAAACAGCGTACGTGGACTGTGTGGACTGTGTTGTGTACTGCATCCCTCTATCTTGTGGCAAAAAGTATGTCGGGCAAACGGGCTGTTGTCTCAATGACCGGCTACGCCAGCACAACAACAATGTTAAAAATTCCTACGGAAGCAACCTAGCCATTCACTGCAGTAAGTGCCGCAATTGTGCTCCATTGTTAAATCAGTGCCACATCATCGGACGTAGTCGTGATCAACTAACCCGAGAGATTATAGAAGCACAGAACATAGCATCACTGGGTAGCACTTGTGTAAGCTCACCGTCCATTTCATTGTCAAAAAAAGAACTTGCCTTCCTCAGGGTATCAACGTAATCGTGCACTTATCTCCTTGGTTCTTTTAGTCTCGGTAGCTATACTGTGTATTCTCGCACGTGTAGTTTACTGCCGTGTCATAAAAGCGTTCGAGAACTGTTTAAAGCACTTGCGGTTTTACGAAATAAACAGTTGGAAGTAGCGCTCGTCCCTGTCTGTTCCCTCTGCGTCCTCGGTGTTTTAGCGCTTCTGAAAATGTCAAATCTGCACCAACTAGCCCGATCCGCTACCCTTCTGTACAGGAGGTATGCTGAGGCCTTAATTGGCAAGAGCAGGAGATAAGAGTTAATGACAATACCAAAATAATCTGCGATTCGCTTATGACTGCCTTGCTGAGTCACTCCGGAGGTGACCTGCAAATCATGATCAATGAGTTACACAGGCAGAGCAGAACGCTGGGTCTGAAATTAACATACAGAAAACTGAAATAATGTTCAACAGCGTAGCAAGGGAACAGCAGTTCACAATTGGCACCGAGTGGCTGGAAGTAGTAAAGGTCTACTTAGGGCACGCAGTGACAGCTGATCCGGATCATGAGAGGGGAAAAAAAACTAGTTATAAGAAGGGGGTGGAGCGCATATGGCAGGTTCTCTCAGATCAAGAATGGGAGTTTACCAGTAGATCCCTCAAGAGTAAAGCGTACAACAGCTGTATCTTACCGTTACTTACCTACGGGGCAGAAACGTGGAAGCTAACGTAAATTGTTCAGCATAAATTAAAAGAACACAGCGAGCCAAGGAAAGAAAAAGGATAAGTGTAACGTTAAAACACCGGAAACGGGCAGATTGGGTGCGGAAACAAACGCGGATTAATGACATCCTAGTGGAAATCAAGAGGAAGAAATAGGCTTAGCAAGGACATGTATTGCGAAGGCAAGATAACCGCTGGTCGTTAATGGTAGCAGAGTGCATTCTAAGAGAAGGCAAGCGTAGCAGGGGCGGAAGAAGGTTAGGTGGGCGGATGAGATTAAGAAGTTTGCAGGCATAGTGTGGGCGCAGCTGGCAAAGGAGAGGGTTAATTGGAGAGACATGGGAGAGGCCTTTGCCCTGCAGTAAATGTAGTCATTCTGATGATTCTGATGATGATGTTTGAGGGATTCGTTCCGACGACCTTTGGTCCTCGAAACCGTACTGGGTCGACCTTCAGAGGGCCGTGGCAGGCGAACCATAGTAGCAGATAGATGCGAGTGGTACCAAACGAATGGCCGTTTTTTGATGTACATATCGGTATCCGAATATGTTGAAAGCATAGGTGGAAACAAATTAGCTGACGCTAATTTGATTTCGTAATCGCGAATCATACTTTCTTTTCAAGTGCGCTAGCTCTTATTCATCACCTTTCTCGATTTCTGGGGGTCCGCTACCACCTCCCTTCGGCGCGAAATTTTCTGTCCGAGGAATTCGAGATGGCGGCCCCCATAGTAAATCGATATAAAGCAACCCAACTGGTGATTGAGTGGTGACGTGTTAGTATACAGAACTTGTGATTTATTGAAGGCGTCACTTATTTGTTGACGCTATAAGTAACTAGGTGACGAAAGAAGGCGCCGACCAAAAGAAAAGAAAAGAAAAAGAAAAGTCATGTGACTATGTTTAATCGCCTATAATTTGGTCATTGATCAGGCCATCATAAAACGATTTAGATATTTGGAGTCCTCTTGATTCGGAGAACGTGTTTGACACCAATACTAACTAATAAAGTTAATATTTAGTTATGGCTATGCTAAAATTTATTTGCTGTGTGAAGAAGAAGGGCATTGTCCCAGCCTCACTGCCATCGCTCAGACCGAGCGCTGGCTGACCTGATAAGACCAGAGACTCTGCCGCCACTGTGGTTTCGCCACCGCCTGAGCTTTTCTTTTTTAAACTAAGTCCCCGTTACATTTGTTGGAGGTTCGGTTTAACATCCTCTTACCGCCCTGGACCTGCGCAGTCGCACACAACCTCCCCCGCTAACGCCGCTATGCCCGACGCCGCCAGCCACCAAGCCGTGCAGGTGGGCTCACCAGTCCTATGTTCCGGTTCCCTCCGGCGGCCGGGACAATGCCCTTCTTCACAGCTTAAAATCATTTAACCGATGGCGTAATGATCTTACTAATTGCATATTCGTAACGGCCTCGATAACTAAAACAAGTTAGACAACATATATCACCTAATTAAGTTTATATTTTTTTATGGTTAGGCTTAACATGGCGGCCGTGATGTCAGCACTCGGTAGCTCACAAATTCATACGTCATGGCGACCGGGCAACTATTGCCTTGACATAAGGGAAAATGATTCTCCAAAAAAGTCGAAAACATTTTCCGCCCAAATTGGTCTAAAATATGCGTGAGGTATGGAAAAGTAGCCCATCAGGTGGTAATACATAGCATAAACGATAGATTGCGCTACCAAACAGCTAACGCTGCAGCAAGGAAACATCTTTATTGCTTTTATTGCTTTTGTGTGGGGACGTAGAGTGCAATCCGGGTCCTGACAAACAGACTCTTGCGGAAATTCTTAATACACTCAAAGATTTAAGCGAGCGCTCAATCAGGATGGAAACAGTGCAAAAATCGGTAGCCGAGACGGTGACTGAACTGAAAGACCAGCAAAGAATCGCTTTTCAAGCTATTTCCGACATAAAGACCCGGTTAGACGTTGTTGAAGGCCAGACTTCAATGCTTCAGCATTGGCAGGCCGATTTTAATGAGCTAAGCGATAAAGTTAACCGTCTTGATCTGGAAGCCTGCGCAATGCGCCACCGATTAGACGACGCAGAGGACCGTTCTCGACGCGACAATCTGCTTTTTTACGGAATAAAAGACGATGAAAGTGAAGCGTATGCTGATTCTGAAGAGAAAGTTTTAGGGGTCATTGCCGATAAACTAAACCTCAGCTTAACAAGTGAAAGCATTTTACGTGCGCACAGGATCGGTCGGTTTGTAGAAGGAAAAACAAGGCCGGTTATTGTCAAATTTGCTACCTATAAGCACAGAGAATCAGTTTTCGCAAAATGTTCCATGTTAAAAGACACTGGCTTTGCTCTCAGTGAGGACTTATGCGTTGCCACACGCAACATTCAAAAAAAGCTAAGAGAATACGGTAAAAGCCTGCATAAACCATATAAACTTGGGTATAAGAAACTGCATGTCAATGGAAAATGTTACAGTTATAATGAAGTAGATGACATTGTTTTTGAAATCGCATCCTCGAATACTGCACCGATGAATGCTTCTGCATCACCTAGATTTCTTCGTTCTGGACGCCAACTACTCCCCGATAAGGATAAGAAATAGGAATGCGCGAGGGGAAGAGATGCCACATCATCGAAATCAGAATTTTGTGTTTGTTATACTAACATTCGAAGTATTTTTCGTAAGAAGGATGAATTATGCACCTTGATTAACGACCTCAAAGCCAATGTTATTGCATTAACTGAAACGTGGCTCAGCAGCAAAATATCTAATTCAGAATTGTTTCATTGCGATAAAAAATATGTTGTCTACCGCAGTGACCGCACTCAAAGAACAGGTGGTGGTGTTTTGCTCGCAATTGACGTGCAGTTTGATTGTCACTGCATATCAATTGTTTCTGATATTGAATCTGTGTGGTGCTGCGTGAATTTAGGTTTCAGGAAAGTGATCATCGGCGTTTGCTATCGCTCCCCTTCCAGCGATATGTCATTCTGTGATAGCTTGCATGACAGCCTGAATCAAATCACTGTTCGATATCCCAGCGCACAAATTCTACTTTTGGGGGACTTCAACTATCCCAACATTATCTGGTCACACACGTTCCCTTTTTCTAACCCACCGAGCGCAGAAACTAACCAATTTATCACCATCTGCGCAGACTTTGGCTTGACACAAATCGTCACTTCACCCACACGTGTAACTCAAAATTCATCCTCTCTTCTAGATCTTGTATTAACGACTGCAGAAGATTGCACGTCACCTGTAATACATATGCCTGGCCGGAGCGACCACGATGTATTACATTTCACGTTAACTCATGAACACGTACCTTCATCAAACCGCTCCAAAAATATTAGGGACTACAACAAGGCTAATTTTCTTGCTATTAATGATGAACTGAGCTCTTTTCTAGACATATTCTTGCCTAATTACCTCGAGCGCTCGGTGGAAACTAACTGGTGCATGTTCCGAAATAAGGTATCTGAATTGATTAACCGACATATTCCTCTTCGTCGCGTCTACTCGAATAACCAAGCTCCATGGTATATTCGATATTTAAACCGCCTTTCTAACAAAAAGCAAAGACTTTTTCGAACTGCTAGGAATTCATTAAAACCTGAGCGATGGACTGCATATAAATCAGCTGCCTTAGCCTATTCCCGTGCACTAAAGACTACTAAATTTTCTTTTTTTAATGTAACCCTCCCGAACATCTTAAAGTCTTATCCTAAACGCTTCTGGAGCATAATAAAACCTAGCACTAACGACAAAGTATCATTACTTTCAGCAACTGGAAATCCCATTCCGGACCATCTTTGTGCCACTTCACAAAATGACTCTTTTGTCCAGTCATTTTCTTCCTCATCCGTTGATCGCCACCATCCCAAACTCCAATAGTGTAACTACTACTGTATGGATCCAATTGTGTTTGACTCTCATGGAATTATACCGATCATTAATAATTTAAAACAAACATCTTCTAGCGGAATCGATGGCATTAATAGCAAATTTCTTCGGAATACTGTTGAATATACCTCTATCATTTTGGAAAGCATATTCTCACAGTCGTACCATGATGGCGTACTACCCGAGGACTGGAAAACTGCTAAGGTCATACCTGTACATAAAGCCGGTGACAAACAGAACCCATCTATCGACCCATCTCTCTCACATCAATACCCTGCAAAATATTGGAACATATAATTCTCACTCACCTTGTTAATTTTCTTGAAGATAATAGCTTCTTTCCTCTGACTCAGCATGGCTTTCGGAAAGGTTTCTCCTGTGAAACTCAATTACTTTCCTTTACTAATGATCTGCACTTCTACTTAGACTCCGCGTTTTCCACAGACTGCATATTTCTCGACTTCGCTAAGGCATTCGATAAAGTTAACCATTCATTACTTCTATATAAACTCAGCATTCTAAATATTGACCCTTCTGTTCTGAACTGGATTCGCGCGTTTCTTTTTTCTCGCCTTCAGTTTGTGCATGCTAATGACACTAATTCTTCTACCGTGCCAGTTGGTTCTGGGGTTCCTCAAGGATCTGTCCTTGGCCCTTTACTGTTCCTGATTTATATTAATGATCTGCCTGCTACTGTTAACTCTAGGATTTGTTTCTTTGCCGACGACTGCGTGATTTACCGTAAAATAACTAACGATTCCGATATTCGCTCTCTCCAGGTCGATCTTAATAACATACTAGACTGGTGTCATAATTGGAAAATGGAACTAAATATTAAAAAATGAAAATCTATGAGAGTTTCACGTTCAAATACTACTTGTCCTCCTTATTTTCTTCACAGTCATCCCCTTGAAAGCGTAAGATCGTACCGGTATCTTGGCATACATATAACTAACATACTGTCC
Source organism: Amblyomma americanum (assembly GCA_030143305.2). NCBI lineage: Eukaryota > Metazoa > Arthropoda > Arachnida > Ixodida > Ixodidae > Amblyomma > Amblyomma americanum. Next base: position 120,675 of record JARKHS020036652.1, read on the forward strand.
TGGAAACTTCATATAGAACATATAGCATCTAAAGCAAACAAAACGCTTGGTTATCTTCGAAGAAATTTTACACTTGCTCCATCTTCATTAAAATCATTATTATACATGACCTACGTACGACCACAAATGGAATACACTTCATCTATATGGGACCCTGGACAGGTCTCACTGACACAGGTTCTGGAAACTGTCCAGAATCGTGCAACTAGATTCATTTTAGGCAATTACCATCGTACATCTAGCGTCACCCAAATGAAAAAGTCTTTAAACCTCCTGCCCCTAGCTACCCGCCGTAAGCACTTCCGCTTCTGCCTATTCCATAAGATTTTCTACTCCAATTTTCAACTTCGCTCTCGATGGATTCAACCAGCACCGTTCATTTCTCACCGTCGTGATCATCAACACAAGGTCACAGTGCCTCATTGTAACACAGTGACATGTGCGCAATCATATTTTCCGCTAACTTCTAAAGAATGGAATTCCCTACCCGCATCATTAACTAGCATCACTGATTCAACTCAATTTAGAAGAATACTTACCACTCTGATTACATAATGATCGCTTTTATATTTTATTGGAGTGTTGTGTTCTCCACGTATTAGTATTGTTCTTAAACTATTTTATTAATCTGTTCCGTGTTCATTTTGCTCACTTCTTTTTATCCTGCCTCCGTTGTTGTATAGTTTTGTATGAATTGTGCTTTGTTTATTTTTCTTGTTAACAACTGCCCTTCCCCTCTGAAATGTACTTTGTACCTTGAGGGTATCACAAATAAATAAATAAATAAATAAATCTGCGCAATGAAAAATCTGCAGTCATGATATTTAATGATGAGGTCGGCGAGCACACAATACAGGCGTTCACGCTAGAAATAGTGGATCAGTACAAGTATCTTGGGGTGTGGATAAATAACGGTGCTGAATATCTGACAGAACGTGCAAAATATGTAATGAATCAATCTAGTAGGAATGCAGCTGTCATGAAAATTAGGGCACTGTGGAATTACAATATGTATGAAGTGGTAAGTGGGGTCTGGAAAGGGGTGATGGTTCCTAGCCTGACTTTCGGTAATGCGGTCCTGTGCATGAGACCAGATGTTCAAGCAAAGGTTTGAAATTAAACAGCGCGGCATAGGAAGGATAGCTTCGGGAACACGTGGAAATACACCAAGTCAAGGGGTACAGGGTGATATGGGATGGGCGTCGTTCGAGAGCAGAGAAGCTAGCAGTAAGATAGCATTTGAGGAGCGATTGAGAAAAATGTTGGAAAAGCAGCAGGCTAGGAAAGTTTTCAGATACCTGTATATAAGGAATGTTCATACGAAATGGAGAAAGCGAACTATAAAATTGACAAGCAAATATCTGGACAGCAGTAGGAGGAAAATCAGCAATTATCAGTTAAGAAAAAGGTTAAAGAAGCAGAGAGAGCTCTGTGGAAAACAGGAATGCTGTCCAAATCAGCACTGGGAACATACAGGATTTTTAAGCAGGCAATTGCCAAAGAAAATATCTGTGATAATTGTAGCCGAAGCTCTTTGTTGTTTGACGCCAGGACGGGAGTTTTGCGGACTAAGACATATAGAGCCAGGTACCATGAGATACACGTGCGTTGCGTTCGGAGAGGAGGAGGAAACGGCTGAACACTTCATACTTTTCTCTAAAGGCTTCACCCTACAGTGGAAAGCAGCGGGGCTGATTTATCCAAGGTATTAGGGTTTAAGGACAGTGAAGGGAAAGTAGATTTTAAGCGGGTAGAAGTAACCAATCAATCAATCAATCAATCAATCAATCAATCAACTTTATTCAGCATTTTTTGTCCTGAAGAACAGAAAAAAATGCTAGGGTAGGAGCAAAAAGCCACAAACTCAGTAGCTTGACGAGGCTCCCACCCCTAATTGACAAGGCCAACAGACTGTCACGTTATTACACACACACACACACACACACACACACACACACACACACACACACACACACACACACACACACACACACACACACACACACACACACACACACACACACACACACACACACACACACACACACACACACACACACACACACACACACACACACACACACACACACACACACACACACACACACACACACACACACACACACACACACACACACACACACACACACACACACACACACACACACACACACACACACACACACACACACACACACACACACACACACACACACACACACACACACACACACACACACACACACACACACACACACACACACACACACACACACACACACACACACACACACACACACACACACACACACACACACACACACACACACACACACTATATATATATATATATATATATATATATATATATATATATACATGCAGGACATAGAACCAGCGAAAAAAAAAGTATGCAATGGAATGTGCAGTAAGACAGGTGCTATATCTGAAATAGTTTTGATGTGAGAAATGAACATGTATCTGTGTTAACTCGTCGCAGACTATTTATACATATGAAGATTACAATTTAACGCACAGAAAATGAAAGAAGGTTATCTGATTGGCGGCTAAAATCATGATAAGAATAAAATTTCATGTCTGGCTAGGTGGCTTCAGCCACCGCCCGATATAAAGGGTTCTGCCGTATCCATCCATCCATCCATCCATCCATCCATCCATCCATCCATCCATCCATCCATCCATCCATCCATCCATCCATCCATCCATCCATCCATCCATCCATCCGTCCGTCCGTCCGTCCGTCCGTCCGTCCGTCCGTCCGTCCGTCCGTCCGTCCGTCCGTCCGTCCGTCCATCCATCCATCCATCCATCCATCCATCCATCCATCCATCCATCCATCCACCCAAGCGAAGGTTAAATGATTGGTGGCTAAAATCAAGATAAGATTAAAATTTCATGTCATGGCTAGGTTGCTTCAGCCACCGCCCGATTTAAAGGGTTCTGCCGTATCCATCCATCCATACATCCATCCATCTCATTATCTCAACGTCTTCCAGCCGGTGGCGGCATATATTTTTGACAGGGCTAGTTTTATAAATGAAAAAAAAAATTAATGTGCATTATCTCTGCTATTCCAGGATATACAATGACAAAGCTGTGGGCATTCATTGTGTTCACTGGCGCTGGCGTTGACATTTCGGACGGCGATGATCTTGAGGAAAGGAAAGGCACATAACTGGATCTCTGGGTCAGTGGAAGCTTCAATCGCGCTTTGAGCTACTACGTGGTGGTGGTGAGAGAGATGTGGCCTGCATGCATTAGTGCAGACAGCGTTCTGGCAGACGTGCGACACTGCCGCAATAGGCCACAGCGTTCGTTGGGTCACCATGATGACCACACGGAAGAAAAAGGAATGGAACTGGTGCTAAGCATGGGTGAGGGGAGGCAAAATTTTTGCGCACAAAATGGAAACCTCTTGTGTGCCACACGTTACATGCGAAGCCGACTTGGCAAAGATTATGCAGTCATTTCCTAACTATCAGTTCGGTCATTCTGTTTTCTTTCGATGATCACGCCGCGTGACATCATCTGCCCAGGCAGCTCCTCCCCTATACTTTAAAGTATAAAGAAAGCGCTGGCCCAGGTGATAGTACTTATATGTCATTTTTGCACTGCAATGTACAGCCGGCTAGGAACAAGCATGATGAGCTGACGGTATTTCTTTCTTAATTTAATTTCAAATTTTAGTTGGTCATGTTCACAGAAACGGGGTACGCATCTGAAGAGAATTTTAAAACGGGTTTTAAAACCTTTTCCTTGAATAGACCGCATCAGGGTGGCGGGAGAGTATTACAGCTTGTATCTGAGCGCATGCCGTGCAGTTTACTGCGATTAAAAACCGGATGTATGAAAACGAAGAGTTTGAATTAAAATTATTCATGAAACAATCAAAGGGCAAGACTTGGGGAAAAAGTTTAATGAATGTTTTATAAATCCAGTCGAAAGCATCCACTACGAAACTGCTTCAAGCCTCCTGGACGCTGAGGTTAGAAATAGTGCTTTTCTCAAGCCAGCATCACCAGAAGGCACATTCTCAGTGTTCATTTTCACTAAGAAATAGTAAAGGAAGTGATATGTATGGACTCCAAACTGGGCGTATAAAGTTTGTGCTCAATCTTCTTATGCCAATTCTCAGTCATCTGTTTAATATATGTTTATATACAGGTGCTCCTCCAAACAAAATGAAGCTTGTGAAAGTTAGTGATGTATATGTCCGATGACAAAAATTGAATTGGATTGAACTGACTGTTGAGGAAAAGAAATGGCGCAGCATCTGTCTCAAATATCGGCGGACTCCTGAACTGTGCTGTAATGGAAGGGATAAAGGAGGGAGTGAAATCAGAAAGAGGTACCCTATTGAATGGCTCCCGAATAATTTCGACCACCTGGGGATCTTTAACGTGCACTGACATCGCGCAGCACACGGGCGCCTTGCGTTTCGCCTCCATCGAAACACAGCCGCCGCGGTCGGGGTAGAACCCGGGTTCTCCGGATCAGTAGCCGAGCGCTCTAACCACTGACAGTGAAGCAGCTGAATGGGCTAGTTGGTTTTGCATCTTAGTGAAAAACAGCGCACAAGCAAACACAGACAGACAGCGCTTGTCCCCTTCTTTCTGTCTGTGTTTGCTTGTGCGCTGTTTTTCACTAAGATCACTAACCACTGAGCCACCGCGGCGGGTAAGGAAAAAATTTTACCGACCAGTAGCAATACTGCCCCTTTTTCCAAAGGGTTTGGAAAAAGTAATGAGGATTTTTGGTCACTGGCCAAAGTCAAAAGATGAAAAGACGTTTCGGGAGCACTACGGCTCACTTGTTCACTATGAAGCAATCGGCGCACGGATCCGTTCTTTTGTAGCACCCAGTAGCGTTTTTATGATTTATCATAGATAGGATGCAGAGTTCCGTCGTTCCTGTTTAATGTGTTAGACGATGTCTGTATGATAAGGGACTCAAGATTCTTCCGTGCTGATGGGTTCTTTTCTGTAGTCAATATCTTTACTTGATCCCAGTTAATCTCGTGGCACATGCTCGGCAATGGCGTCAGATGCCGCTTTCTGGTTTCGGACGTCGTTCTGGTGCTGTCTCAGGCGTCTCCTGAAGTCCTTTGTTTCACCGATATATATTGATGAGCAATCGGCGCAGTCAATTTCATACACAACGCCTGGAAATCTTTCACGAGGGAGCTTTTGCTTCACATTCACCAGTTCTGTTCGCACCTTGCCAGCGGGGACGTTCGTGATGTTGACGCAATGCTTACGTAAAATACGTTCGAGTGCTTCCCTAATTCCCGCTACGTATGGGACAGCAGCTCGTTTTTCTTTCGGTTTTTCCATGCTCTCGCTTTCTTCCGAGGCCGGCTGTTTCGCTGGCATTCTTCTTTCGGTGCTCCTGATGACGGAAAGAGGGTAGCCGTTTCTTCGAAGATCGGACTCTATTCTTTTCATTTCTCTCTTTAGATCAATCAACTCAATCAATCAACTTTATTCAGCATTTTTTGTCCTGAAGAACAGAAAAAAATGCTAGGGTAGGAGCAAAAAGCCACAAACTCAGTAGCTTGATGAGGCTCCCACCCCTAATTGACAAGGCCAACAGACTGTCACGTTATTACATATATATATACACACACACATACACACACACACACACACACACACACACTATATATATATATATATATATATATATATATATATATATATATATATATATATATATATATATATATATATATATATATATATATACATGCAGGACTTAGAACCAGCGAAAAAAAAAGTATGGAATGGAATGTGCAGTAAGACAGGTGCTATATCTGAAATAGTTTTGATGTGAGAAATGAACATGTATCTGTGTTAACTCGTCGCAGACTATTTATACATATGAAGATTACAATTCAACGCACAGAAAATGAAAGAAACATATCTAGCAGGAAAACAAAAAAAAAATCGCGTCAACAGCTCCAAAGGGTCAAATATAATCGGGTGTACACAAGTTCACATAATAGAAGCAGGAAAATAGACGATGATAAAAAGATACAATACATCCGCAATACAAAAGCAGTTTGTGTCGGAGAAACATAATTAAACTCATATGTCTTCAAGAATAAGGTATTTCTGCCACTTGTATTTGCTAAGGTTATGTATATCTATATTTTTATTTTGTAGGAAATTCAAATATGTAGGCATGTTGTACTGCAGCATGTGCCGACCCTGATTAGTGCGGGAAGAATTTATAGACCAGTGTTCTCTGTTTCTGAATATGTAGGGCACTTCTAAAGGTCGATGTAAATTACATAAGTTGAGGAAAGTTTCTTTGTTAGTTTGAACACTGTGTTTGTACTTCATAATGAGGTTAAGTTTATGTATGTGGTGTATGGGGAGTACATTAAACGAAGCAAAAAGTTCTCTTGTATGGGTGTCATATGAGGCATTTGCTACTTGACGAATTGCTTTCTTTTGTAATAGCATCAATTTGGTAAGGTTGGATTGAGTTGTGTCCGTCCATACAAGACTGCAGTAGTTAATATGGGGAGCGAAAATTGAATTATAAAGGATTAACTTAATTTTAGTCGGAAGCATCGTTCTAAACTTACACAGTACGCCACAAGCTCTTGCCAGGTTTCCCGCCACGCGTTCCACGTGGGCATTCCAGTTTAGATGTTGATTGAACGTCACACCCAATGTTTTTATTTCTTTAACGACTTTTATTTGTTCGGAACCGAGTTTTATGTCGATATCCCGACTGATAACCTTTTGTACAGGCGTAAATAATATGGCTCTTGTTTTAGCAACGTTAATTTGTAAACTGTTTATTTGAGTCCATTGAGAGAATTTTTCAAGTGTAACATTTGCGAAATCAGTGAGTTCTTCAATACTGGCTGACTGGAAAAGAATGCTTGTGTCGTCTGCATAAATGATGTAAGATGCAAGTGTGCTGGTGTTTACTATATCATTTATGTAAATATTAAATAAAACCGGTCCGAGTATACTGCCTTGCGGCACACCTGAAGTGACATTTAATAGGGAAGAGTGAGCTTTGTTAATCACGACGCATTGTTTACGGTGGTTTAAATATGACTTGAGAAGGTTACCAGAAACTCCTCGAAATCCATAATGCTCTAACTTTGTAGATAAAATTTTGTGGTCAATTCTGTCAAATGCTTTCGAGAAATCGATCAGAATACCTAGGGTCATTTTGTTATTTTCAAACCCTCTAAGTATTAATTCCTTCTGCGTCAACAAAGCTAATTCAGTGGACATACCTCGACGGAACCCGAATTGCTGTGGAGATAAAAGCTTGTGCTTATCACAGAAACTGGTGACTCGCTTGCATATTATTTTTTCTAGACCTTTGGAAAAAACGGGTAACACTGAGATCGGTCGATAATTTGAAAAGTTATTTTGATCGCCTGATTTATATATCACTCCTACTCTTGCACACTGCATAATATCTGGAAAGGTACCAGCATGTAAACACGTATTGTAAATGTGACAAAGAGCTGGAGTAAGCAGGTCTAAGACGTATTTAACAGGTTTAATTTCAAGATCATCAATGTCCCGGGCTTTACTATTCTTTAAGGACATAAAGGTAGAGTAAATTTCTTCATCAGTAGAAGGTTCAAAAAAGGCAGATTTAGGATTGCGTGCACCTAAATATTTTTTAATTTCAGCGCTGTCTTGTATAAGTGTTCCCGAGGAAAGATTTGTAAAGTATTTGTTAAACTCGTCCGCTAGGTCCTTCCCTTCTAGTGTTTTAGCATTTACTGTTAGTTGAAGTACTTGATTGTTGCGTGTGCCAGTATTCAATATTTTGTTAAGTTCGCGCCATAGGACATCAGTCTGACTAGTTGAATTGTTAAATAAGTTTTCAAAATACGCATTTTTCGTTTTACGCAAACTGGTTGTGACAGAATTTCTGTATTTTTTGAAAGCTGAGAGGTCATCTAAGCTCCTTGTCTTCACGAACTTTGCGTATAGTTGTTCCTTTCTCTTAATCATTTTAAAGCACTCATCTGTCATCCAAGGCTTGCGTAACTTTTTAGATTTGTTTACAGTTTTCAGCCTAAAACATGTGTGATAGCATGACTTAAATAATGAGAGAAATATTTCATATGCTTGCTGAGCATTTTGGCACGCAAAAACCGGACTCCATTTTATACTGCTTATTTCATTCCTAAACACCTCTAGGGTCCTGGAACTTATATCTCTGACAGTGTACGAATCGGAGTGGCTAATCTTTCTCTTAACAAATGTATTACATTTGTAGATCATGTATATAGAAAAGTGATCACTTAGTCCCGTAATTATTCGGCCCGACTTAACACAGTCACTCATATTATTAGTCACAAATACATCTAAAAGGCTCTCTGAATGATCGGTGATTCGTGTTGGCTCTGTTATGACATTGCCACAAGATAAAGAAGTAAGCAAAATTTGAAATTCACGCGAGGCAGCAGTGTTACCCAACAGATTAATGTTACAGTCATCACCTATAATGATTTGCAGCTTATTTGTAATTGTGAAATTCAAGAGCGTTTCTAAAAACTTAAAAAAGCGGTTTATGTTCCCATTAGGTGGTCGGTAAATGACAGCAAACAACTTATTTTCACTTTGAGTTGTTATAACCTCGTAATCAGCATTAATTTCAGAAAAGTCTGGCTGTACAACACATGCGAACTGTTTTGATACCAGCTGTAGTACACCGCCACCACGTCGGTGGGACCTATTCAGAAAAAAACTCTCGTATCCCGGGAGATTCAAAACATCAGCTGTAGAAGAATACCACGTTTCGGTAACCATAATAACTTGAAACTTGAAACGGAATTCAGCAAGAAAAATAACCAGTTCGTCGTTTTTCTTTCGCGCACTTTGGGCGTTGCAATGCAGAACACTGATATAACTGTTGCCAGAAGGACAGGTAACATCGTTAGGAGCAGCCATCAAAAATAATCAGACAAGTACAAAAAGAGCAGGCCGTAGGCACTCAGGGAGAGGCGGTTGCATTGGGAGAGGCGGTTGCGCTGCGCATCTTATCCAGGTCGGACTCACAATCAATTCGGATAACTCGGGACGTTTCCGTTTTCCGTGCGTAAACCCTGCCGTTCTTTACCCATGCGTAAAGCCAGCCCACCTCCCGTTTCCTGCCAATTGTCATCCCAAGCAACTTTTTCATTTTTGGGCACAGATGCTCATTAACAAAGACAGACTGTTTCTCTGAGAAACCTAGTTCATCTGCACCGAACCGAATTCTCCGTGCTTTCTGAAGAATGGCATCGCGCATAGCGCGGTTGTTGAATGCTACTACACTGTTGTTGTTTCTATTCGTGTTTTGCTGCGGCCTTTCTTCGACAGTATCGTCGTCGCCGTCTTTCTGGTCAGCGGCAGTGCTTCGCACAGGCACCCGGTGGCAGATTTCAACATCTTCTTGCGTTATAGATTCGCCAAGTGCGTCACCAAGCCTGCCAAGAACATCAATCAAATTTCGTTTTTGTTCTCAGCAATGCCTTTAATCTCAAGGTTTTTTTTCCTCGAGTACTGATCCTGTGCGGTGATCCGCACCGAGTTTTCATTTGCCATCTTTTTTAGTTGTTCAAGTCCTTTGATCAGCTCCTCATGTGTCTTTACTGCAGACCTGTCTGGCACGGTTTATCAAAGAGACAACCACAGACCGTTTGTGAGCTACTGGGTGCACAGAACTGAAATGTAGTATCTTTCAGAGTGCGTAGGTTTGCATAAACATTAAATATAAGACCAGTCGGAGCACGTGTTACCGTGGTGTCCAGCAATGGGAGGCAGCCTTCGGAAAGAAAGCCCTTACCATTTTACAGCCGCGACCAATAATATTTCTAAGGTACGTGGACAACTGTTTCTGTGTCCTAGAGCGCAAGCACATGGCCCTTTTTCTGGACAACCTGAACGCCATTGAACCCTTACTAAAGTTCACAGTTGAGGAAGAAACCGACGGCTGCTTCCCAATCCAACATCCTACATCCTATCTATGCTAAATCATTAAAAACGCTACTGGGTGCTACAAAAGAACGGATTCGTGCACCGATTGCTTCATAGTGAACAAGGGAGCCCTAGTGCTCCCTAAACGCCATTTCTTCTTTTGCCCTTTTCATCGCCTTTTCATCTTTTTAAAGATGGCGGCTTTGTTGTTTTGGACAAGGATGCGTATGTGTCGAAAGCATCAGATGCTGTCAATGCCGTGTTTGACAAATGCACCAATTTGTCAAAGGCTAAAGTGAAGACTAAGGCGAAAAGACTTCTGAATAGGCTAAATTTTACCTAGCTGGCAAGTGTGATACAAAGTAGCCGTAAAATTTGCCTGCAGATGTTTTCCACACCAAAAAACCCACAAGCCGTAGTGGCCGTTTCGCGTATTGATTTCTGAAACTTGAACATGGTAGAAAGATGTCGCGAAATTTTTGAAAGGAAAACTAAAGGTTTTAACATTTGAGAACCCTTTCAGGGTGAAAAGTTCAGACGAAGGAATAGAGTTTCTAAAATGCAATTACAAATGAAACTTTGGAGATTTTCTATTAATCTGAAAGACCTTTACTACACTATTCCTCAGGCTGAAATTATGTCTCGTGTTAGTCACTTCATTGACCAGTATGGCGCCGTTGCATGAATGAGTGCGGGATTTACACAGGCAGCTTTCTCGCACTGCAATCTTGTTATCTAGAGACCACTTTTGCTCAAGGGAATGGTAATGTTTACATTCAAAAGATGGTATCTGTATTGTTTCATGCCTTGCAGCAATCCTTAGTGACTTGTTCCTGGCTTTGCGCGACAAAATATTAAATGAGCGGTTCGTAGGGTCCCGCGATTGTGGCATTTTAGGTTTGTAGAAGACTTCTTCGTGTTTTTAGAATGTGACAACCTCGAATTCGAGCAGCAGTTCCTTCATGTTTTTTCAGTATTTCCTGAGTGCCTGAAGCCGTTGATTTCAACGCACGAAGTACCGCTTAACGATTTTATAAGGTATTTAGATCTCTCACTGCAATTCACTTCGTCCCATGTATGTTGGGCTTTTGAGCCCCGTTGTGAACAACCCATCCTGCCACATTCATCAGCCCATTCGATGCTCGCGAAAAGAGCAATTGTGCATTCACTTTTTACAATTTTTTACATAAATCTTGTGAACACAGGTTGGAGCAAAGTTTTCACAACCAAGTAGACCGTTGGACGCAGGCTGGTTACCCTTCAGAAGTGCTGGTTTCAGTCGGCGAAAAATTGCAGAAAAAGTTGAGGTCTGATGGCAATAGCAAAACTAACAAGGAGTAAAATAGAAAAGTTCCCGTTGTTCTATATCTGCATCAGGTCTCGCACAAACTTAAGAGAATTGGAAAGCATGTGGGGGTTAATGTTGTGTTTTCGGCACCTATTCGATTGACCAGCCTGGTGAAGAAAGTTAATTCGGCCAACAGTGAACCACGCGGTGGCTTGAAACGGCATGCAAAACAATTTGTCCCCTGCCAGGAGGGAGTCATCTACTCTTTCCCGCTATCATGCGGAAAACGGAAGATTAAAGGAGCATGACTATAATGTCTCACGTTGCTCCATAGTAGGCCACGTAACCAAACACTGCATAAACTGCAAACATGATGATGATGATGACGAAGATGACATCGATGACTGCAAGCCACTGTACTACGATTGCGTTGTGATAGGTAGGAAACGCGACTCGCTGACAAGAGAAATTTTAGAAGCACAGATGAGAGAAAGTAAGAGAAAGTAAGCGTAGCAGGGGGCGGCAGAAGGTTAGGTGGGCGGATGAGATTAAGAAGTTTGCAGGCAAAGGGTGGATGCAGCTGGCAAAGGATAGGGTTAATTGGAGAGACATGGGAGAGGCCTTTGCCCTGCAGTGGGTGTAGTAAGGCTGATTATGATGATATGATGATGAGAGCAAGGTTCCCAAAACATTGTATAAGCGCACCCTCCGTATCGCTATCAGAAAAGAAAAACTATACCTCGACTGCGAATGCTGACACGCATGTGCTTTATTTCGAGTTTTTTTATATATTTGTGACTAGTGTACATTGCCTTCCATTTCTGGCCGCCAGTCGGGTGCTTATTCCGTCTGGCAGCTAATAAAGATTTAAGTTGTGAGTTATCGCTGTGTTGTGTCCTTACCTGTGTCCTTCTTATACGTCCCGTCCGTTGCGCTGTAGTTATGGAATATAGAAACCAACTCGCCCAACAACTTACCTTGTCGAACTTCATCTTTCGACTTTGGCCAGTGACCAGCAATCCTCATCACCATGATTCCTAACCAGACGGTATTGCGTCAAATCATCGACTACTTTGGAAAAAAAAATTTGCAGATGGGTGACAAAATATTGTGACAGGTTTTCTATATTAATCCCTCAACATTACAGTTTCTGAAAACAGATGTCACCGGAGTTGGCTCTCCTGGCGCAAAAACAACACATACTTACTGGATTTGAAGAAACGATGTTTACCTTGACCGTTTTCGTGGACTTCTCGAAGGCGTTCGATTGAATTATTCATGTGACATTATTATGAAAAAATGGCACATAACGGATTTCCTCGAACACCTCTCGCATTAACAACATCCTATTTACTACAAAGAAAACAGGCCGTCGATATTAAAGGCGAATATTCATCTTTGCTTCCTGTGAAGGAGAGAGTTCCGCTCTGTGGAGGGCATATATTATTGAATCTATATATTTATGATTTATTTACATTGGCAATAAAGCATATTTTGTTTTTTATCCAGACGATAAAAGCATCTTTTTTTCATTCCAAGGATGTTAAACGACTTGAAAACTAAGTTAATACTACACTTAATAGACTTTTTCAGTGGAGGACAGTGAATTCGCTGCAGATACACAGCAACCGAAAATCTTTTTTATTCGCCTCGCTGCAGAAACAAATAATCTGTAATTTGCATATATCTTTTGGTGCCTTTAAAATGGAGCTTGTGAAAGAGGTCAAACGCTAGGAGTCACTTTTTAGGAATACTTATCTTCGCAAGCTCTTGTTGGCCTCTTTTCTAAAAAATTGGCGAGGGCCTGTGGAATGATCCGCAGTCTCCAGTAGGTGTTTCCACCCAGGCTCAAACTTCTTTTATGCAATACATTATTCCTCCTGCATATAAACTACTCTAATCTTATTCGCGCCACAACCACAAACACAAACATTCACAGGCTACTTTGAATACAGAAAAAAGTTGTTCGCCAAATCACAATGGAAATTCCCCATATGATGCCCACGCACGTGATTCGTTCCAATCCCTTAAGTTGATTTATGTTATGCATGCATATTTAATCTGTTTATAAAGTATAAAACCAGCTTAAAACACGCATATGATTATATTCTTCGAATGTGCAAGCTCGAAAAATCATTTCAGCTACTTATTGCAGACGGCAAAGAGAAGTATAATAATTGCCATTTTCTCGAACAAATAACAGATTTAACAGATTGCTATATCGTATACCATGCCTATTAAACAGCCTTGAGAAACGACATATAGACTTGAGCACTATGACCAGAAAACGATGGAAAAATTTTTAATGGACAACAAGAGGTCACTAAATATAAAAATTCGCAGTGGCTTAGTTCGGCTATGCCAGCATATACGTATCGAAAGCTAAGGCATAGCTTAGTTAGCCTTGGTTAATCTTTATTGCAAGTCCAGGTTAGTCTGGTTGCCTGCCTAGTTGTTGTCACGTTTGTCACGTAACCAGCTACTTTGTGCGGTCACGTGGTGCGGTGCGACAACGGTGGGAATGGGAACATCACGAAACTGCAGCATGGCGATGCAGCGGTGGCGTAGAGGTAGAACATCCGCCTCGCGTGCAAGAGGACCGGGGCTCAAATCCTGGTGCCGCGCAATTCTCCACCGGGTTTAAAAAAAAAAATCCGCGTGTCGATGGAATTGCATAACCAGGCCTGGAGTGCGGCCTTATCTCGGTGACCAGAACCGACAAGGCACTCTCTCACCAGAGCAGGATTTGGCCACCCTGGTGTAGTACTTGGCCACAACCTTCTATGATCAAACCAATTAACCCTCGGCCCTCAGTCCCCAGCGGCTGCAGAGCAACTGACCACGGCGGCGGTCAGACCTGTGACGCAGCGGAGGGTGCTAATAATCTCTGGCTCCGGACAGGCCGCCATTGGAATCTGAACCTGGCAACGTTTAACGCTAGAACTTTATCTAGTGAGGCTAGCCTAGCTGTGCTGTTTGAGGAACTAGCGGGAATTAAATGGGATGTGATAGGGCTTGGCGAAGTTAGGAGGACAGGTGAGGCTTATACAGTACTAAAGGACGGACACGCACTGTGCTATCGCGGGTTAGAGGATAGACGAGAACTAGGTGTGGGTTTCCTCATTAATAAGGATATAGCTGGCAACGTAGAGGAGTTCTACAGTATTAACGAGAGGGTAGCAGCTATAGTAATTAGGCTGAATTGGAGGTACAAGCTGAAAGTGGTGCAGGCCTACGCACCCACATCCAGCCATGATGACCAGACCGTTGAAAGTTTCTATGAGGGCGTAGAATCAGCAATGAATAAACTAAAATCGCAGTACACTGTACTGATGGGCGACTTCAATGCGAAGGTGGGCAAGAAGCATGCTGACGACCACGCGGTAGGTGACTATGGGATAGGCTCTAGAAATAGCAGGGGAGAGTTATTAGTCGAATTCGAGGATAGAAATAATTTACGGATCATGAATACCTTCTTCCGCAAACGAGAAAACAGGAAGTGGACCTGGAAGAGCCCCAATGGTGAGATTAAAAATGAAATCGACTTCATACTATGCGCTAAACCTGGCATCATTCAGGATGTGGCCGTCCTCGGAAGGGTGCGTTGCAGCGACCATAGAATGGTAAGGTCTAGAATTAGCTTAGACTTGAAGAGGGAACGGAAGAAGCTAGCGAAGAAGAAGACCATTAACGAGTTAGCCGTAAGAGGGAAAGCACAGGAGTTTACGATAGCGCTGCAAAACAGATATTCGGCTTTAACTGAGGAAGACGATCTTGATGTTCATTCAATGCACGATAATCTGACATCAATAATTATGGAGTGCGCAGTAGAAGTAGGCTGTAGGACAGTTCGTAAAGATACCGGGAAGCTATCTCAGGTGACGAAAGATCTGATTAAAAAGCGCCAAAACATGAAGGCATCTAACACTACCGATAGAATAGAACTAACGGAGCTATCAAAGTTAATAAATAAGCGCAAGGTAGCCGACATAAGGAAGTTTAATATAGAGAGAATCGAGCATGCTATAAAGAACGGAGGTGGCCTAAAAACAGTGAAGAGGAAACTAGGCATAGGTAAAAACCAGATGTATGCATTGAGAGACAAGCAGGGCAATGTCATTAGCAATATGAATAAGATAGTTAACGTAGCCGAAGAGTTCTACACAGACCTGTACAGTAGCCAATGTAATCAGAGCGCTAATGAGAAAGACAGCAGTGCACAGCAATGCGTCATCCCTCCAGTAACGAAAGATGAAGTAAAGAAAGCCTTAGAAGCAATGAAAAGGGGAAAAGCAGCTGGGGAAGATCAGGTAACAGCAGATCTGTTGAAGGATGGAGGATACATCGTGCTAGAAAAACTAGCCACCCTGTATACGCAATGCCTTATGACCTCCACTGTACCAGAAGCTTGGAAGAATGCAAACATTATCTTAATTCATAAGAAGGGAGACGCCAAGGACTTGAAAAGTTACAGGCCGATCAGCTTACTATCCGTTGCATACAAAGTATTTACTAAGGTAATCGCTAATAGAGTCAGGGCAACGTTAGACTTTAATCAACCAAATGATCAGGCAGGCTTTCGTAAAGGATATTCCACAATAGATCATATTCACACTATCAATCAGGTGATAGAGAAATGCGCAGATTATAACCAACCTCTATATATAGCTTTCATTGATTACGAGAAACCATTCGACTCAGCGGAAACCTCAGCAGTCATACAGGCATTGCGTATTCAGGGGGTAGAAGAGCCTTATGTCAAAATTCTGGAAGATATATATAGCAACTGCACAGCTACTATAGTCCTCCATAAGTCAGCAATAAAATTCCAATAAGGAAGGGCGTCAGGCAAGGAGACACGATCTCGCCAATGCTGTTCACCGCATGTTTGCAGGAGGTATTTCGAGGCCTGAATTGGGAACAGTTGGGAATAAGAATAAATAGAGAATACCTAAATAATCTGCGATTTGCTGATGACATTGCCTTGCTGAGTCACTCAGGAGGTGAACTGCAAATCATGATCAACAAGTTAGACAGGCAGAGCAGATCGATGGGTCTAAAAATTAACATGCAGAAAACCAAGGTAATGTTCAACAGCCTAGCAAGGGAACAACAGTTCACAATTGGCAACGAGAGCCTAGAAATTGTGCCGGAATACGTCTACTTAGGGCAGGTAGTGACAGCTCATCCGGATCATGAGAGGGAGATAACTAGAAGGATAAGAATGGGGTGGAGCGATTATGGCAAATTCTCGCAGATCATGAGTGGCAGTTTACCAATTTCCCTCAAGAGGAAAGTGTACAACAGCATAATCTTACTGGTACTCACCTACGGGGCAGAAACGTGGAGGCTAACGAAAAGAGTTCAGCTTAAGTTAAGGACAACGCAGCGAACCATGGAAAGAAAAATGATAGGTGTAACGTTAAGAGATCGGAAGCAGGCAGAGTGGGTGAGGGAACAAACACGGGTTTATGACATCCTAGTCGAAATCAAGAGAAAGAAATCGGCTTGGGCAGGGCATGTAATGCGAAGGCAAGATAACCGCTGGTCTTTAAGGGTAACGGAGTGGGTTCCAAGAGAAAGTAAGCGTAGCAGGGGGCGGCAGAAGGTTAGGTGGGCGGATGAGATTAAGAAGTTTGCAGGCAAAGGGTGGATGCAGCTGGCAAAGGATAGGGTTAATTGGAGAGACATGGGAGAGGCCTTTGCCCTGCAGTGGGTGTAGTAAGGCTGATGATGATGATGATGATGATGATGTAGTACACGCCATATTTTTTCTTCAGTACAGTAGTGTTGTATGAAATATTGCGTATAAGATTGTTCTGTATGCATTCCTTGACATGGTCAAAATTAGACTAGAAATACGTTCTTTTTAAGGGCGTTAGCTCGTACTCGTTTTTAAATTTAATTGGTTTTTTTGGGGGAAAGGAAATGGCGCAGTATCTGTCTCATATATCGTTGGACACCTGAACCGCGCCGTAAGGGAAGGGGTAAAAGAGGGAGTGAAAGAGGAAAGTAAGAATAGGTCCCGTAGTGGAGGGCTCCGGAATAATTTGGACCACCTGGGGATCTTTAGCGTGCACTGGGGGGGGGGGCGCTGCGAGCTGTCGAGAAGAGCGGACGTGCGGCACATGCGCTCCCAAGGACACCAAAATCAAGCCGGTGGGTCCACTTTTTTGGATTTTATCGGACTTTTGGTGCTCCCACGTGGCCGCCGAGACCTAAGCCTAACCTAGGCTTAACGAGTACCGGGGACTGCGGGCGGCCCGGCCGCGGCAGAGAGGGCACCTGAGGCCCGAAGAGACCTCCCCCCGGACACGCGAACACCCTGAACCGAGAAAGAAGATGGAGGGACTACCCAGGGACCTGGCAGACGCACAGGAAATGGACTACCACGTGGCGACCGAGGCCGAGGGCCTAGGCCTAACCGGCTCGGTCGGGAACGAAGTCCCGAGAAGAAGCAGCCCCTCATCCGACCCAAGCACACAAGAGGAAGACAACCAAAACTGGGAGATTGCAATGTCGAGAAGGCAAGCGAGACGCCTGCGAGAGAAACAACAAGGAAACGGCGGCGGCAGCGAGTCGGCCTGCGCAGCGGCAAGCCGAGCGGGACCGCAGAGACCCACGGTCAGCGGGCCCGACACGGAAGCCACTGCCGAGGAGAAGCGCAGGGAAGCGGCGAGGAAACGACTTCCTCCCCTACCCAAGTACGACCTGAAAATCGTTCTGAGACCCAGAGGCCTCATCGTGAGAAACCTGCAGACCCACCAAGTGGCTCGGGCGGTGGTCGCGGCGACCGGCTCGAGGTGCAAGGGCGAGGAGCTGATCATCAGACTACGAAACGGCTCCAACATAATCATCGTGAGCACCGACAACGAAGAGGCGGCCCAACACGTGAGGCGCATCTCCCACCTCACGTTCGGAGAGACGTACTACGCGGTGAACGCACACGTGGCGGTACCGGAAGACACGATACGGGGGGTGGTCCACGGCATCGCGCCCGGAACGACGCCCGAAGAACTGAAAGCCAACCTGAGGGTGCGCACCCAGGGAGTCAAGATCCACAGCGCTCGTATGCTGGGCAAGTCGAGCACGGGAGTAATCACCTTTGACGGCCACACGAAGCCCAGACAAGTCCTGTACTACGGAGGGGAGATGTGGTGCTACCCATACCTCCCCACCCGCCAGGTCTGCTACGTGTGCTGCAAGCAGGGCCACAGATCCGACGTCTGCCCGACCCCGGACAGCAAGGCCTGCAAGCAGTGTGGGGAGCAGGACCCAACCAAAGAACACCAATGCACCCCGAAGTGCCTGGTCTGCGGCGAGGGCCACAAAACAGGCACCAAGGAATGCAAACAAAGACTGAAGTCAGCGGAGGAACTGCGGGGGCGACCTGCCTTCAGGAACCGACAGCAGCAACAGCAGCTGCTGAGACGGGGACGAAGCAGGAGCCGCAGCAGAGGCCGCGTGCCAAGGTGATTTGGGGAGGAAGAGGACTCCTCCTTCCAGCCACGGAGCGGAGGAAGCAAGTCGAGGAGCCGGAGCCGGGGGAGAAGCAAGAGCCGGGACGGACGGCGGGACGAGTCCTACCCGCCGCTGGTGAAACCCGGGGGACCCGGACCGAAGCAGCAACAACAACAGCAGAAGAAGAGCGGCGGAGTCAAGGTGAGCTGGGGAGCGGGCCCCCCCAAGTCGCTTTTTCCGCACTCAAACACACACTCAAACACAAACACAACCTCACACAAAGAGAAAAAGCTAGAAGAAGAAAACAGGGCTCTGAGGCAGGAGCTAGAAAAGAGCCGAGAGGAGACTAGACAGATTAAGCAGAAGCTAGACGAACTCATCAGAGAACTGCAATGGCCACGACAGGGCAGAAGTGAGGCAAGCAACAGCAGGCCGACCCCCCCCCCCCTCGCCACCGCCCGAGGAGGCAGAGAAACAATCGGAAGAACAAAGGTGGAACGAAATAAAAAGTTTTATGCTGACCGTACAGAAGCAAATGCACGAACTCCAGCAGAAACAAGCTATGCAGGACCAAAGCTTCCGCAGCTACGTCAAGAATCAAAACAGCAGAGCCATTAACGAGGCCAGAGACAGACTATTCTGCGAGAGACGCTTCGGCGGATCAGAAAACCAAGGGGCAAACAACAACGGTAACTCATCATGGCAGGACATCAGCAACTAAGCATTTGGCAGTGGAACTGCAGGGGGTACAAGAGGAAGCAGAACCTCCTGCAGCAGTACATAAACTCCCAGGGGAAGCAGCCAGACGTAATTCTGCTACAAGAAACCAACAGCACACCCACGCTAAAGGGATACACAAGTCAGGAAGGCGGGAAAAGAGCCGCAACCCTCGTAAACAACAAAATAGCCACCATAGCACACAAAGAGATCGAGGGCACAGGGATAGAACACGTAATCACCGAAATAATCCCAAAGAAGAAGTTCAGCGCGAAGAGCACGTACATAGTGAACCTATACAGCTCCCCGAAACAAAAGGACGGCGATTTTGGAAAGCTGTTTACGGAAGTAAGCAAGATGGCCAAAACGAACGCCCTCGTGGTAGCGGGAGACTTTAACGCCAAGAGTCCGAACTGGGGATACCCATCGTCCGACCGCAAAGGCCAAGGCATATGGGACGCCGCGGAGAACCTGGGGTACGAACTAGTAACGGACGAAGACCAACCTACAAGGATAGGCAACAGCGTCAGCGCAGACACGTGCCCGGACCTCACCTTCGTGAAGGGCACGAGCCAAGTAGAGTGGGAAAACACCCTAGAAAACCTGGGGAGCGACCACTGCATAATCCAACTCACGATGGCAGCGGAGTCCACCAAACGAAAACTTGGGAAAGCCCGCCTCACCGACTGGGACGCCTTTCGGCAAGGAAGCAGGGATCTGACCGGGAAGATCACAAACATCCAAGAGTGGTGCCAACAGCTCAAACAGATACAGGAGACCTACACGCAAGAGGTAGACAGAACCGTGCAAATACCGGAGGTGGACAAGCGCCTGCTCATGCTATGGGAGGCAAGGCGTGGGCTCACCAAACGATGGAGGAAACAAAAGCTAAACAGGAAGCTAAAGAAGAAGATAGCGGAAATCACGGCCAAGGCAGAAGAATACGCTACACAACTGGCAAGGCAAGGGTGGCAGCAGTTCAGCAGCTCGCTAAACGGCACCCTGAACACGGCCAAAACGTGGCGAATTCTGAAAGCGATGATGGATCCGGGAAAGACGAAGACCGAAAGCAGTAAAACGATACAAAGACTGATCCACCAGTACGAAGGAACGGAGGACCAAATGATAGAGGACCTCAAAACCAAGTGTTACGGGAAGGAACGCCCCGAAGAATATAGAGGAACCTATCAAGGCAAAGAAAACCCCGAGATGGACAGGCCGATCACGCTGGCAGAAGTGCACGAGGCGATGGGGGCCCTCACTAAGAACACGGCAGCTGGGGGAGACAGGATACGCAATTCCCTCATACGCAACCTCAGTGAGGAAGCGGTAAACCAGCTGACAGACTACCTCAACCAACTCTGGGCCGAGGGCTCGATTCCGGCCGAATGGAAACACGCGGAGGTAGTGATGATCCCCAAACCGGGCAAAAAGCTGCAGATCGCAAACCTACGACCGATCTCCCTCACCTCGTGCCTGGGAAAGCTGTACGAAAGAATAATTACGAAAAGAATCCAGCTATGGATGGAGCGAGAACAACTCTATCCACACAGCATGTTTGGATTCAGGTCAAAGCTGTCTACGCAAGACGTTCTCCTACAACTCAAGGAGGACGTTCTCGCCAACATCCCGAAGGCTGGAGAGAATGTTGTCATGGCCCTAGACATCAAGGGGGCCTTTGACAACGTCAGCCACCCGGCAATAATGGAGGGCCTCCAGAACATAATTTGCGGAGAAAGAACTCACAACTACGTGAGGGCCTTTCTCGCAGGCAGAACTGCCACCGTGGGGCTGGGAGACGTGAGAAGCCAACCCTTTAACACCCCCCACAAAGGAACCCCACAGGGGTCGGTGATTTCGCCCGTGCTCTTCAACCTAGCCATGATCGGCCTGGCCAAAAGATTGGGGGAAATCGAAGGCACACAACATGCCATGTATGCGGACGACATCACGGTGTGGACCAACCGTGAATCGCTAGGAGAAAAACAAGAGAGACTACAGAGAGCCGCGACCTGCATAGAAGAATACGTGAATGCAAGGGGTCTAGCGTGCTCGACAGAGAAGTCAGAGCTACTACGAGTAGCGAGGAAACCCACGGAGGCGAGGCTAGAGACCAAGCTCGAAGGCCAAAACATACCAGAAAGAAGCACCATAAGGATTCTGGGTATGTGGCTGCAGAGCAGCGGCGAATGCAGCCACATGATCAGCCTGCTACAGAAATCGACCGAACAAGTCGGCAGAATGATAAAGAGAGTCTCCAGCAGAAGACACGGCAAGAAGGAAGAGGACACCCTCAAACTAGTCAGGAGCCTGGTAGTCAGTAGGGTGACGTACTCCCTCCCCTACCACCCGGCGATCAAGAGGGAAAAAGAACAGATCGAGGCATTAATAAGGAAAGCCTACAAGACCGCACTAAACCTACCGAGAAACACCCCGAACGACAAGCTACTACAGCTGGGAGTCCACAACACCTTCGAGGAGTTGGCGGCGGCCCAGCTGAACGCACAGCTAGAAAGACTAGAACTTACAGAAACAGGCAGGCAACTCCTGAGAAGACTTGGCCACAGAGTGAAAACCACAGCAGATCCGGACGAGAACATTCCGGACGAAATCCGGCAAGCCCTCAGCATCTGCCCACTGCCGCGCAACATGGACCCCAACCTACACGCGGCCAGAAGAAAAGCAAAAGCAGAATACGTGGAGAGACACCTAGCCACGCAGGAAAACACGGTGTACACGGACGCAAGACTATATCCGAGGGATAGACGCAACAACATCACGAGAGTGGCGGTGGCGGTCGTAGACCACACGGGCGACACGATAAGCTGCGCATCCGCGAGAGGACGTACGGTGGCAGAAGGAGAGGAGATCGCTGTGGCGCTTGCAGCGGTCGAAGGCTACAGACCTGCAGACGATATCAGCAAGGAAGGATCTGCAGGGAGGCCCTACGCATCCTCCTCGGCGCGAGAGCCTCGGGATTCAAAGCGAAGCAAAAGGTCTTCTGGGTACCGGCACACACCGGAGTCGAGGGCAACTCGAGGGCTGACATCCAGGTTCGCGAGATCACGCACCGAGCCTTGCTGACGGAGGACCTCGAGAACCCCTCGATGGTGGACCCGACGTACGCAGACATCCTAAATCACTACAGAGGCTGCAGGTTCAAGTATCCCCCGCCCCACAAACTCCTCACACAGCAAGAAGCGGTCAGCTGGGGGAGGCTGCAGACTGGCACCTTCTTTAACTTACACGTCCTAAGCAAAATGTTGCCCACCCAGTACAGCGACAGCTGCCCCTGGTGCGGGGACGTCCCAAAACTTTACCACGTCACATGGGAGTGTATACACAATTACACCTTCCACAAACAGACTAACCCGAGTGCGGAGCAATGGGAGGGCCTGCTCACCAGCAGCGAGCTCACCGCCCAAAGGGCATTGGTGCAGCACGCGTGCGAGGTGGCCAGGACCAGTGGAGCCCTGGAATGAGGGACCACCCTTGCTAAGGAGCCCCCGACGGCGGCGGCGGCTGCGGCAAGCGCCAAGACGCAGCTGCAAGGAGACTCTCCGGAACTGACCAAAAGAATTCAATAAAGTTTTTATTCATTCATTAACGTGCACTGACATCTCACAGCACACGGGCGCCTTAGCGTTTTTCCTCCATAAAAACGCAGCCGCCGCGGTCGGGTCCGAACCCGGGAACTCCGGATCAGTCAGTAGTCGAGCGCACTATCCACTGAGCCACCGCGGCGGGGCCTCTTACTTATCACGTTTTGAGATTTCTTGGGGGTCTGCTACTACCCTTGATTACAGCACCATCTGTGGCAACAGCTACTCATCACGCTTGAAAATTTCGTGAGGTCTCTTAAGGCGCGCTCACACTAGCGGGAAGCTTCCCGCGCCGGCACAGCGTCAACGTCGACGCTGTCTCACAGCTCCTCAGAATGACGCTCACACTGCGCGCGTTTTCACGCTGCGGTTGTCTTGGAATGTGGAGAGAGGAGGCACTGAGGGAGGACCCGAACGAGCAGAAAGAGAAGGGGATAGTCACGTGACACTAGAGAAGACTGGAAAGCGCACCCTGCTAGCTCCCCTCCCGTCGCCCTGGCAAAGCAGCCGCCGAGTGCCCGGCCGGCCGGGGCCGGCCGGCCGGACGCGCGCAGCCTCCGCCTCCGCCGACGGGGTCACTGAACAGGGACCGACGTCACGGTCGGCGCCCATTGGCTGTTCTGGTCACCGGCACGGGAAAAATAGGTACCGAACCCATCGGTCCGCGGGACGGGAGAGCAGGCTGTCCGCGGGAGAAAAACCGGCTTGGGCGGGAAGCGGCACGCGGGAAACGCCCGGCGTTGCGCGTTTTCCCGCTAATGTGAGCGCGCCTTTACCACACTGGGATCAAAGCGCCATCTGTTGCTGCAACTAAATAAAAGCGCATCTTACATTGAGACTTGTAGCGCCATCTACAAAAGCATTTTAGACACAACCACCTGCCGCGTGCCAATGATGACGTCACGGTGCAATATTGTCAATAGAGCTGAAACTATGAGTGTGACGTCAGCGGGCGAAATGGGGCATAGTTTCGGTTTTTCGAATCCAAGATGGCGGCCTTTAAAAATGGTTGTGAGTCTCATTCCTCCTCCCTTCGCCAAAAAATAGCCTAATACGGGTAAGAAAACTGTCCCGTTACGGAACCGCTATACATGCATACATTCCTTTCGCGATATATACTCCTACAACAACTGGTACCCATCCAGGAACAGTTGGACAAGGCATTTGGTAGGCAAATAAAACCACAATTGCATAATAGGTAAACATTGTATACATGCAATTACTAATTGAAGCGCAACCATATATTGTACAGCAAGCCGAACTCTACGCCCACTTGATCCCCCAAACAAAGCAAATTCCGTTTGGGACATACCTTGAGGGGGTGCAACTCGACAATGGGTAGACGTGCATTATAATTTCTTTGATAGATGGTGTTAGGCGGCGATCGTTCCACTAGGCGGCGTGCGTGCACGCGTAGCCGAGCATGGTGGCAATCCACCCCGTTTCAAAAGGTATTACATTCCGTTTCTCGAGAAGAGCGGCGCGTTCTTATTCGCTTTCTTCATCTAGTAAACCAAGCAGCTAACGCTCGTAACTGCAACGTCTTCTAGACGGTGGCGGCCTGTATTTTTTCCTTTGCTTAATATGGTATTAAACATGTTGGTCAGTGCGTGGGGTGTTATGGCAGGCGAGTAAGTTTGTCTTGCTGTTGTCTGCGAGATGCAGCATACATGCTGAAATGTGCACGAGATTTTGTACACCATCAGAGGATAAAGGAGGGAGTGAAAGAAGAAAGGAAGGAAGCGGTGCCGGAAGCTCTACGGTAGCTGAGGCGGAGGAGGTCGCCGTGGCGCTGGCGGCGGCTGAAGGCTGCCAGAGAAACAAGTCACTATACATCCTTACGGACTCAAAAGAAGCATGCAGAAACTACACGAAAGGTAGAATCTCCAGAGCCGCCGTAAATATCCTCCGGAAAGATGGGCATCTCAAACACACCACAACCCACAGGATAATCTGGATTCCAGCACACACGGGTATAGAGGGTAACGAAAAGGCGGATAGCTTAACTCGCGATATCACGTACCGAGCTGAGCAGCCACAAAGCCTGGGTCACCACTATACCGTTGAGATCGGATATTCGGAGATATTCAATTTTCACAGAGGAAGGAGGATTAGATACCCTCCTCCGCATAAGTCTAACACAGCAAGAAGCAGCTAGTTGGCGGAGGCTGCAAACGGGAACATTCTTTAATTTACACATCCCACACAAAGTGTATCCTACGCAATTCAAGGACACATGCCTGTGGTGCGGGGAAACCCCCTCGCTATACCATATCATCTGGGAGTGCGAACACAACCACGCATTCCACCGACACAAAACCCCGAGGGCGGAGAAATGGGACAGCCGGCTCACCAGCTGCGAGCTCACTGCCCAAAGGGCACTAGTGCAGCACGCAAGCGAAGCAGATAGGCTCAGTGGGACCCTGGACAAGGGGCCCAACCTTGCTGAAAGAGGTCAAGCGTCGACAGCGATGAAGACGAAGACCGATCCGCCAATCTCTAAAGAGACCTCAATAAAGTTCTTCTCTCTCTCTCTCGGGTGTCCACCGAGATATGTGGGACGGTTACTGAGCTTCGCGGGCTCGCCGTGCCACCTGGCTTGACGTCACACCGCGCGGCTCGCTGCCGCCGCTGCTTGTTATGACGTCACACCGCGTTCCTCGTCGTTGCGCTCGCTGCCGCTTTCTTCGCAAGCTTCATCGCATGCCTGATAGCATGTCGGAGGACTGAAAAGGAGAGCTCGCGTGCGCCGCAACCACAGTTGTGTCGTCTTTAATGCGACAAGAACATAGCTAGGCAACCAGACTATCCTGGACTTGCAATCAAGATTAACCAAGGCTAACCATGCTATGCCTTAGCTTTCGCTACGCATGTCCTAGCATCGCCGAGCTAAGCCACTGCCAAATTTTTTGGATTCTCATTCCATCACAGTGCGTCGTCCACGGCCGGGATTTGAGTAGTAGTAGTAGTAAGTGGTTTTATTAAAATAATAATAGCAAGGAGGGAAAAAATTTCTGCTAACCCCAGCATCTGCCATCGATACTGAAGAACCTGAGCTGGGGCAGCGGTAATAAAGGATAAAATGTAGAATGGAGAAACGAAATGAAAGAGGTGCGGAGACAGAAAGAGAAGTTATGGGGAGAGGTAATATACACAAACTATTCACACAATAATAAATGTGTGCAGGCTGTTCGCGTGATTTGTTCATGATGGAGCAGTTAAAACACACGCGCACACAACTATGTTGACTACCACTGGGGTGGGGCGTCCAGTTGTTAACCGTCCAAGGTTGAACTCGCGGAGCGTTTGGTCACTGCGTACAACTACCTGGCGGAAGACGGACGGGACGTCAAGCCCGTCTGTTCGAGGAATGCACAGAGGCTCACCAAGGTTCGCTCACTGGTGCACGCACTGCCTTGCGGCCACAATAGCGTCTTTAGGGAGTCAGGTATTATGCCCAGCGCCCTATAAGCCGCAAGCATATCGCGACAAGCATCGGCGAACGTAGCACAGTGGAGGAGCAGGTGCTCTAGTTTTTCCACTGCACCGCATCCGTCACACACATCACTCGTCGCGATTCCGTGACGCTCCCGCCGTTCCCTGGGCAACACGCAGCCAATCATATCATGATTATTGATTGGGATTTGAGTCCGTATCCTTGGCCTCCGGAGCTGGACGGTGTAGTCACCCCACCACCGCGGAGGATCGACTGCATGCGTATATCATGCCTGCCTTTGGACATGCGTTGGTTTTTCCTGCATAGAGTCTTTGGAAAATATATACAGCCCAAGGGGTTTGCTTCCAAGGCGTATGACGGAGCTCTTAAGCACTTTTAACAAGGTTGGCAGGATTGAGGACTTTCCGCCTTCGTGAGATTACGATTCCTGAATATGCAAGAGGAGCCGTGCTGAAGGGCTCAGAAGAAAGACCCTTGGGATGTATGCTTTTTACGAAGATTGTACCTGTGCTCGGGAGCATACTTTCGCAGCGAAACGCACGCGCGGGCACGGAAAATGAAAATGAGAATTGGTTGTTGAGGAAAGTAAATGACGCAGTATCTGTCTCACGCCTCGGCTCACACCTGAAACGCGCAGTAAGGGAAGGGATAAAGGAGGGACTGAGAGAAATGAAGTGGTGCCGTAGTTGAGGGCTCCGAAATAATTTCGACCGCCTGGGGATCTTTAACGTGCAGTGGCATCGCACAGAACAAGGGTGCCCTATCGTTTTGCCTCCATCGAAAAGCTAATGCGCCCGTGTGCTGTGCGATATCAGTGCACGTTAAAGGTCGCCAGGTTATTCCGGAGCCCTCCTCTACGGCACCTAAATACCGCTAAAGCGCAACTGGAACCGCGAGTTCTACCTTGAACGATTAATAACTGGACGCCCCACTCCAGTTGTAACCATCACAGTGCTGTGCGCGTGTGTGATTTAATTCCTCTAAAATGAACTAATCACGCGCACAACCTGGACACATTCCTTATTGTGTAAATGGTTTGTGCATATTACTTCTCCCCCTATCCTCTCTTCCTGTCCCCTCACCTCTTTCATTTCATTTCTCCATTCACCCTGCTATCCTTTATTTCCGCAGCCCCAGCTCAGGTGCTTCCGTATCGATGGCAGATGCCGGGGCTAGCAAAAATCTTTTCCTTCCTTTTTACTATTATTTTTAATAAAACCACTACCACCACCACCACCAACCTCCTTTGCTTCTTGCTGTTTTAACGGGACAGCTTAGAGGAAGGAGGTCGTGTCGCAGATAAGCCGGTGTCGTCGACCTCCTTGGCCATGAGCGAAAAATCGCGAATCTCGGTGGACACCTGAACCGCGCCGTAAATGAAGGGATTTTCCTTCCCTTACGCCGTGGTACGGGTGTCCAGCGTGAATTGTGACAAGCGTCCATTTCCTTTTCTTACAACCAATTTTCATTTCAATTTCCTTCCCTTACGGCCTGGTGCGGATGTCCACTGCGATATATGAGACAGGCGTTCCTTTCTTTCTTTAAAAATTTTATTTTCATGTTCCTTGCCTTACGGCGCGGTTTCGGTGTCCACGAAGATATGTTTCCTTACCTTATATTGTCGGGACAAGGGGTCGCACCGCAGGACGAGGGCGTTCCGTGGATTCCTTGGCAATGTTGCAACACGCTGTCGCGTCCTGCTCTTAAAGGCGAAGCTTAAGCGTCCTGCAAATTTTAAGTTCGGCTCTTCAGAGTTCCTAGCAATAACTTGTTTCTCGTCCCATTCCGCTTGAATTGCAGGTTTTGTTTATATGCCTACGCAGCCTGCGGAATGGAATGCGTATTATAGCCCTCATATTGGTTCACGCTAACATTAGAAATAATTTTCCGGATCGCTTTTGCTTCAATGAGCGCACTTTAGCGCGTTCTGCAGGATAGGGCGCAAGTTTGGTACGTCGGAACGTTCAGCTCTATTTGCGGTAGGTACCGTATGACTGGGAGCGCTAGCTACGAGCAATAGCAATGTGGATGCCGTTTTCCCAGCGTTTCATAGCATCAGGCAATGCTGCGTTATTCAACGACCAAAGTTTCTATAAGGCAAGCAGCGCCATCTACGTCATGGATTTAGCACTCTCATTGCGATTAGCAGCCACCTTCGCTCTATCCGGTTTATTTCCGGATTATATCATTTAATAAATTTTACAAACGTGTGCATCACAACACGACGAATCGTTTGAACACATTTGTAACCTCCTGCGACAAATGCTTCGGCCGTAATGGCCGTCTGAAGTTGATCGGAATACATTGTTTGGGGGCGGAAAAGTCTTCGTTGCGAATCCGGCACATATTTTGGCTTTATCTCAATTAGCAATTTTATCCTCAGCAACATGTCAAGTCATTTCGCACCACTTCGAATATTCTGCGGCAAACGGGTGGCCCTCAAATTTTATGTAAATGGAGGCCCCGGGCGAAGAAGGTTGGGGGGGGGGGGCGAGGGGGTTCCACTTCGATGGCCGCTATAATGGTACATATGTATATAAGCTATCGAAAGTAGGTAGCAATTGAGGCGCTACGCCCCCACTGTTGCTATGTAAGAGCCCGGTCACATGGTAACTGTTTCATTAAACAGAGGCCCGTCCTTGACAAACGGAATTAGAGCTAACGCTCTATAAGTCTCCGCTGCATTTATTTCTGTTGTAACTCTGACCACTTACGTGCGGCCACGAGCTGCGTTAAGTTCTGCAGGCTGCTTAAGTGTTATAAAAAGGCATCTCTACTGATGCAGAACTTGGTGATACGGTATACAGTAGCCACATTTCTACGGAGGAGACACGCACAACATCAAAGGGCAGTTATAATTACTTCCCTGGTTTGAATGAGAAAGCATTGTTGTATAGCGTTCGCTCAAGTGGTCGCGTTTCGAGCCTGCGAGGTATGCTGATTCCACGGATATAACCCGAGATGGCAGCCTCCTTAGCAACGACATATCACAATGGTTGCCATAGAAACCGAGGTGGTTACATAATGGAATGAAATAGTAATATGTGGCAGCGTGCTGCTTGGTCACCACGATGCGAAACTGAGCTATGTACATCCGGTATATACGAGTATATCCGTCTGTCAGGCGTCAAAGCCAGGATACTTAGTCCCGACATTCGTGTAATATTTACAGGCAAACCGTTTGTGGGCCAATCGATTCAGCGTTCCGTACAGCATAAACGTATTAGTTAAATCGGAGCCTAGCTCGCGGCAGGGACCAATGTCATGGGCTGTTAGCCGCCTTTCGATGGAGGCGAAACGCGAAGGCGGCATGTGCTGTGCGATGTAGTAAGTGCACGCTAAAGATCCCCAGGTGGTGGAAATTATTCCGGAGCACTCCACTACGGCACCTCTTTCTTATTTCACTCCAACCTTCCTCTCTTTCCTTACGGCGTCGTTCGGGTGCACCCGCCATTTCCTTTCTTCAAGAGCGAGAGAGAAATAATATTTATTAGCAGCCGTCGAAAGGTTGGCGAAGATTCGAGGCGCACCCCAGTCCCAGCCATGTCCTCCCCCTCAGACGTGGACCCAGATCTCCAGGGTCTCAACAGCAGCCAGAGACCAATTTTCCTTTTCCAAAACGTGTTGGCGTTGATACCATTGTTGCAGAAACACTACACTTAAGCAACGACCAACCCGAGCCGACTCACTCTGCTGTGAGATGGATAGCGCGTGCGGGCCTTCGCAGGAACGAGAGATGGCGTTGGTGTCCATCTGCAAAAGCCTGCTTTGGCGCAATATTTCGTGATTAGCAGTGCTGAATCACCATCATTTTTTTAGGAGTGCCTTCAGCGGCACCTACAGCGTTCGCGCGTATGAATAGCGGCGGAGTCGCAGGCGGGGTGCAGCAAGGCGTATTGAACGCAGTTATATATATAGCCTGAGTCAAATGCCTTCAGGCCACACTACCTGCTTCTCCGCCATGCAGTGAGGCACCGAAGAGACTCCTGGAAGTCAAAGACGAGAACTCTCTTCCTACCATTTCAAGACCGTTAGGCCTTTATATATACTCCACGTGCTCCAATGTATACTCTCAGGAGCAGCGTGGTCCGAAGGCTTGCGTCCAAGGTTGCATATACCCATGGAGTAGAGCTTGGGTGGGTTGATCGAACCCTCTTGAGCTCAACATAGTGGTGTCCCTGGTCACCGTTCGCACGCGCTCTGGAGGCATTTCGTCGCGGGTCGATACCGTGGGCAGTAGAGCAAGGCAATGGCCGCTGTTACAGAGCCCGTTACGTAGCGTTACATATAGCGTTATATAGCGTTACAGAGCCCGTGTCACTGAACAGCCGACGTCGACATCGGCGTCCCTTCTCGACGTCGTTGACCATGAGTGAATAATCCATGAATAATGCCCAGAGAAGCAAACTACCTAGGTACCCCACCTAGTTTGCTGCTGGGTCACCCACAGCATCAACCTTCCTGGGTGGCAAGAAAAATTCGAAGCGGTAAGAATGGGACAAAGTAAAAAGAGACACACACGGCTTTCACTTTGTCCCGTCCTTAGCGCTTTGAATGTTTCTTGCCATGCACCAACTGGCCCGGCTGATTTTCCTCTTGGATCTACCTGGGTGGCCCATTTGCACCTGTCTTTGGTGACGTGACCTCGTGGCGTCCGAGAACCTTTCCACCGGATAGTGAGCAAACTGCCCACCGTGGCAGTTACATTAATGATTGGTCGCAAGAGGTTACGCGGGAAAAGCAATCTTTCTCCCACAAGCCCCACAAGTCGCAGCACTTGCCATCGTGGGGCAGTGGCGCATGGCTTAACCGCTGCGCCACTGCGCCAGGAGTGGTTTGAAGACTCCCAGGGATCTTTGATTGTAAAGTACCGAATGACCAATCCTGCAGATATGGGCATTAACCCGTTAACGTTATCGCGTTGTGGGCTCGAGGTGTGCCTTAAGTGTCCACCTCGAGCCAATTTGCATTCCTCTGTCGCAGTGCTCGAACGACACCGAGCTGGGCGGGGTGCTTGTTCCTCTCAGGTTGTTCGATCGCCTGTCGCCTCAGCTCTGTTTATTTAGCTAATTTTTCTTAATTTACCTAGTTTTATTTGAATATTCGTGGATGGCAGCATCTTCAAGGCGGTAGTGTCTCTACACGAAGAGTACGGCTGTTCCGGCGCCGGCAAGCCTAAAGGGACCACGCCATTCAAAGGAGGCTGGCTCGGAAGAGGCGGCGAAGTCGGTTCACCATGCACGGGGCTTTTCAGCTGGATGTCTCGATGGAAGAGCAGGTTTACAAGCTCCTGCAGAGCTCTCAGATTTTCGCCATCGAAGTTAACGTGCGGTTGCCCCATTCCTACATGAAGAACACCTGTGTTATTAAAGGTGTACCAAAGTGGTATTCAGAACGCGACCTACTTGATTATCTGAAGCCACAAGGTGTGGTGCACGTGAAACGACTTGTGCGTCGTGTGGAGTCTCCAGGAAAAGAATGGGCTGCGAAAACTTGCCAGCTCTATCGTGTTGACATTCGCTCCCAACTCAGAGCGCCCCGAAAAAATTGATCTGGGATTCACAAAACACGCTGTTGCAGATTTCACTGAAGCTCCTCCACGGTGTTTTAGATGCCAACGATTTGGGCACGTGGCCAAAGTTTGCACAAAGTATCGACGCTGTAAGCGGTGCGGAGGTGACCACGACTTCAAAGCCTGCAGGGCAGATTTTGCTTGCGCCAATTGCGGTGGCGATCATCCAGCGGGTTTCGGAGGCTGCCCCTTCCGTGTGAGCGCTCTGCACCGTCGGATTTCCTTTATTGCTGGTCCAAAAACCCCACCGACTGAGACGCCTGTCCCAGGATTAGACGAGTTCCCTGTATTGGAGTCTGATGTTGTTGCGTTGCCCAACAATGTCCCTATCAGACCTGAGTCCAGCAAGACGCCAAGGCCCAGTGCGTGCGAGTAGACTGTTCGACCTCCAGCAAAAAGTGTGCATGTTCCTGAGCGGCCGGATCACAGCCAGACTCCACGGCAAGGGGGACCCTCATATGCACAAGTGACAAAAAACCAGCTACTGCGGCCAAGAGTGTGTCCCCGTCGGCATCTTTTGTCGATGTTGTAAGTGAGTGCGTTGCGCAAAATAAGGAGCTCAAAAATCAAGGTATGTCTGACCTTCTTCATGTTTTGTTTGGGGCCCTGCGTTCACATGTTCCAGCGATGGCGCCTGGTAACGTCAAGAACTTCCAACAGCTGGTGCTTTCTTTTGAGTCCCTAATTTCCACCTTCGCAGCAAACTTCCTTGCGAACTAAAATGGATGGGGCTAAACCTCGTGGATCTCATATGCACCGAAAAGTGCCGTTTATATTGTTGTGGAACTGCGCTGGGATTTTAAGTCGATTAGCTGAACTAAAACTATTCTTGAAAGAGACTTGTGTTCCAGTATTGGCCCTGTCAGAAGCTGGCCTGCCAAGCGGGAGACGTTTGACTAGATATGTCGCCCATAAAAACTGTAGCATAAAGTCATTTCCTGGAGGAAGTGCTGCGCTTTACATAAGAAGAGAAATTCCACATGTTTCTCTAAGCGTTGCTGATCTTTGCACGGATGACATTGAGGTAGCGGCTGTGAGAATACAGCTCGGCTCTCGAACCCTTTCAATTGCATCCGTGTACGAGTCTCCGCGGAAGAAGGTAGCATTAGCTTTGTTTCTACAGCAGCCCTGCGACCGCTGCCCAGCACCTAGAATCATCTGTGGTGATTTCAATGCCCATCATGCCGTTTGGGGTGACAGGAACAGATTCCCGTGGACGCAAAATTGTAGAGGTTATTGAGTTTGGACCTGTGTGCTGCCAATGACGGAAGTCCCACTTTTTTCCGGCCTCCAGCCTCAGCAACAGCTATAGACCTGACACTGCATTCACCTGACGTCCGCGTGAGTTGGTCAACAGCGCCTGACCGCATGGGAAGTGTTCACTATCGGATGTTTGTGTTTGCTGTCGAGTTTCATATGCATGGTCCTAAAATTAGCAACGTGGTCAACTGGGACAAGTACAGAAAGCACCTAGAACGTATTTCTGGTGATGTTGTTGACAAAATGATTTCTGATAAGCTAACAGCAACTACGGCGGCCAAGTTACCTGATAATTTTCCGGACCCGGATTTAAAACTCAGGAACCTTTGCGCAGCGAGAAGGACGGAGCGCCAACTCGTGCGGAAGAAGGACGACAGGCAACTGAAGACGACCTTCAATAGGCTGAATTCTGCTATTAGACGGCACACTAACAAGCTGTACAGGTCGCAATGGGCCTCATTCTGTGCTAGTTTGACTGTTTTCTCAACGATAACGAGAATATGGCGAGTTATTGACAGCCTTGCTGGAGAATCTCGCCCTTCGAAGCCTTTTGAAGCTCTTGCAATACGCAAGGAAAAACCTATTGCGTGCTTGGCAGAGGACTTTGCAGGCGCACTCGTACGGACTGATTCTGGAATAGATATATATATACACCACCTGCTTCCTCCAGGTCTATCATGGACGTCCCGTTCACACTTCGTGAGCTTCAGACTGGGCTCAGTGGCCTGCGGCGCCGGTGTGCACCAGGTCCCGACGGCATCACCAATCAAATGCTGAATAATCTGTCCGTGCAACTCAGAAAGGAGCTCCTGAACTTCATCAATCGAGTTTGGGAGACTGGTGATGTTCCTCCGTCATGGAAGGTGGCACATGTAGTTCCAGTACTGAAGCCTGGCAAAGACATGACAGACCTTGCCTCGTATCGCCCTGTGTCATTGACCTCCTGTCTAGCTAAGTTGATGGAGAAGCTGGTAAATGAACGCTTATCATGGTGGCTTGAGGACAGCAAGGCACTGCCATCATGTATGACAGGATTCCGCCGAGTTCTTAGTGCCCAACATAGCGTCTTTGACTTGAACAGTCACATTGAACGCCAGAGAGCTTTCGTCCTTTCCACCTTAGCCATTTTTCTTGACGTTGCGAAAGCTTAAGACGACGTGCTTCAGAGCTCAATTCTAAACAGTTTGCAAGGCATGGGCATACAGGGCTATACGTTAAGATTCATTTACAAGTTTATAAATGATCGCGCGGTTCGTGTACGGTTAGGGAGTACGTTAAGCACCGAAAGGGTTCTATCACGAGGTGTGCCTCAAGGAAGTGTTCTTTCCGCCACGCTCTTTAACGTCGTAATGGCTGGCCTTCCCGATTCGTTGAAAAAAAGTCGCCGGCAAGTGCGGATGTTAATATATGCTGACGACATCTGTATTTGGATTACTGGCTACAAACACAAGCGATTAGCTCTGATAGCTCAGCAGGCTCTACTTTCGGCACAAGGTTACATTCAAGGTGTGGGTTTGTCGCCGTCAGTGGAAAAATCCTGATTTGTTCTGTTTCCAGGTGTAGGAAGACGTCAAGCGCGGTTGAAGATAGACCTCGGTCACTCTTGCATCCGTCAATTCAACCACGCGCGTTTCCTGGGCGTCG
Organism: Amblyomma americanum; assembly: GCA_030143305.2. NCBI lineage: Eukaryota > Metazoa > Arthropoda > Arachnida > Ixodida > Ixodidae > Amblyomma > Amblyomma americanum. The sequence goes on from JARKHS020036652.1 coordinate 155,644, forward strand.
TTATTGACTCCCGTCTACAGTGGCGAAAAGCTGTAGACGCGATTGTTGCATCTATATTTTCTCTTCTCAATGTGTTCTGTAGAATTGCATGTGAGCCATGGGCAAACCATCCTTCTTTAATGGTTGAACTTAATGAAGCGCTGGTCGTCAGCCGGATAATGTATCAATTACCTTTATTTTCCCCCTCGGCATCACCACTTGAGCGTCTCGAAGTTGTCCACAGAAAGGGCCTAAGAAGAGCCATTGGAGTTCCCCAGGCGGCTGCGAATAAGGCAGTACTTCATGAGTCCCTATCGAAACCTCTTAGCCTTATCGCTTCTCAGAGACTATTAATGCATCTTGACCGCTTAGGAGAGACGGTAGCTGGGCGAACCCTTCTTCAGCGGCTCTGCAGGAGATATGATTCGAAGGCTTTCTTGGCACTCAATACTCTTAGTTCTTTAGGCATTAATGTCCGAAGGCACAGGAAACGGTTGAAACCCCTCTGGTCTTTTCCGACCCTCAATGTAAGGTCACAATTCCCCATGTGAGCGCATAGCGCAGCTCTCCTTTGGCAGCAACGCGTTCGCTTGTACTGGAATACTTGGAAACAGTGTATGCCTGCCATCTTCAAATTTTCGCGGATGATTCCATGGACAAGGTCAAACAAGCTAGCGCAGCGGCTTTTTACATTCCTTTTTTGGAGTATAAGTGGTCCGTACGCTGTACTGCTGTCGTATCCTCCACAACGGCTGAAAGTGTTGCTATTGAGGCGGATTTAGGGAAGTGAGGGTCTCGTCCGGCTCAACCTGTTGTCATACTAACTGATTCAAAATCTGCCCTTCAGAGGTTAGAGCGCGGATTCCCTACTGACGCCTTGTCTCTAAGCTCTCTGCGCTTGGTGCAGAATCTGCACAGCAGAGGCTTTACTCTCCATTTCCAGTGGGTGCCCTCTCACATAGGAGTCAATGGTAATGAGGTGGCAGACAGTCTCGCCCATAAAGCTCTCTCAAGAATTCCATCAAAAAAAGTTCCTCAAGATGGAAAAAGTCTCTGCAGGAAAACGGTGCTCGATTACCTCAGTAGCCTGCGGAGTGCGTCCCACAAGCCATGTGTGACTAAGGGACTGAGAAGATCTCAGGCGACCCTTCTACATCGAATTCGCACGGCCTCTGCTCGCACTCCTGTATGGATGCATAAAACCGGCATAGCATCGTCTCCGCTCTGCTCTTTATGTGGAGTGTGCGGGGATATCGAACATTATATTATGTACTGCCCAGAGTAAAACGCGGAAAGGCAGGTGATGTTCGCTTCCTTCAAGAAGACAGGAACCCGTCAAAGCACAGTGCAGGACATTGTCTACCCGAGTGGAAACCAGACATGCAGAAGGGAGGCTGCGCGCGTTCTTTTAGCATTTCTGCAGAACACGGATCTTGTTTTTAAATGGTGACAGCATGAACGGACTATGGCCTATTGTGTTTCAATGTGTGCGTCGATGGTGTCTTCCGGAGTGGACTACTTTATACTGTGAGTGAATGTGTGTATGGAGTGTGGTACTACAATGGCGTATGTTCTACTGTGGCTGAATATGTGCATAGATGGTGACTTCTGGAGTTGACTGTGATGTGAACTGTGTGGATTGAATTTGTGCATAGATGGTGACTGCGGGAGAGAATGTGTGCTAATATAAGAGACTGTGCGCTTAGCGGGGTAAATGCGGCATTGTTAATATCGAAGGGATGCTGCGGTGGAGCAATTGCCGGAAGATAAAGCAAGGCTAACCCAACCTGCAGTATTACACACCTCAACCACAACCTCAATTGTTCCTCTCATGGAAGTCGACAGGCTGGAGGAGGATCCCTCGGAACACATGCTGGAGCTTAAAGCACCTAAGCAGGTAAGCCGGGCATGCATATATATAGCCAACACCTGAACTGTGTAGCGCCTCAAGACACTGCATAAGGAGCAGAACAAGCCTGGAGCTGCCAGTTGGGACAGTTGGTTGCTTCGAACACAGTGAGACCCATAAGCAGTGGTCACAAGGCAAATAGTTGTTTTAAATAACGTCATAATGCTACACATTTAGCAATATCACTTGTTTTATGATTGACAAATGAGAAACTTTGAGCAGGTATGGGAAGGGAAAAGAAGTGCTCGTTATGACATACATGCCGGAAGCCGACAGTCACCGAAACCCAGGAGCATAGGGTATGTTTTTTTTAATTTGTAGTGTGTACCAATGAGAGATTACTGGAGTAATTAATTTAAAGGTAATTGATTAAAAATCACACGAACCAACAACCACCTGCAGCCGGTGGGATCTGAACACACGACTTCAGATTTTTCTTGTCCACTGCTCTACCAACTGAGCTATGGCGATGGTGTTCAATCTTCTGCTTTCGGGGGTATTTAAATGAATTGTAACCGAAATTTCAGAGTGCTCACCAGCACACCTCCGTCCATAGCGGTGGACGTAGTACGTCCAGTATTATCGCGAGTGTCACGTGGGAACGTGACCGTCCGATCACGTTTCTATGTGGCACTCGTCTATGACCGTGACCCACGTAGGAACCCACGTAGGAACGTGATCGTTCAATCACCTTACTACGTGACACTCGCGTTAATGCAGGACGTACTGCGTACGCCGCTATGGACGACGGTGGCGCTGGTGAACACTCTCAAGGCTCGCTTACACTACACATAAATATCCCCGAAAGCAGAAGTCAGCCGTCATCGTAGGTCAGTTGATAGAGCACCGGACGCGAAATTCGTGGGTCGTGAATCGGATCCCACCGGCGGTATGTGGTTTTCGTTCTGCTTTATGATCAATTATCTTTAAAATAATTACCTCATTAACCTTTCATTGATGCACACCAGAAATTTAAAAATATCCTGTTTTGGTCACTCTTCGCTTCCGTCATGAATGAGAAAGACGCCGTTCGATACGGGCGCCTTTTTGTTTACTATCTCGTGGCTTCGCGCACGAACAGTTAGCTATGTGCAAATATGCAAACCACAAGAATGTGGTCGAATCAGTCAATATTCACGTTGTACCGCGATGGGTCACGTGCGTCGCCTCTTAAAACCTTCTGCTATGGAAGCTTAGGTGCCGAAGTATGTGAATGGACCCTTTTTCTCAACACCACCATCATACGAGTACTGATGTGTTGTTTGATATATGGCCAATCTTAACAGTGGAGGTTCGCCTCTATCGTGTGGCCTTTCTGAGGTATCATATGGGCCAGACAGGCACGTAAAATGCGCGCCTTCTGTTTAGTGATACAACGGATTCATGAAGTTTAAAACTACGTGGTGAGTACAGGGGGCGAAATACTCACCCGTAGAGAAGAAAACTACAGACAACGTTTATCTGTGTGGTTAGTCGATACGCGTAAATAAGTGAATGATAATACTAGACAAAACAGGAGTATGGGGTTTTAGATACGACGTCGTATACACCCAACCAGCTTTGAGATAAATCTCAATAAAGTTTTACCAACTTATCCCCCGAAGGATATTAGGCGTGTTTCTAGACTTCTTCCTGTGATGTGTTTTTAGCAGAACCTTAATCTACTCATTCGTGACCTTCAGCGATAGGGCTACAGTTTTGTTTCTTGTTTCTTGCGTAGGGCAAGGCTGAGATCCTGTTCGAGTTGAGCTACCTGCCGGAAAGGCTCGCCTTCAGCATCATGAAGGCCAGCAACCTGCCGTCGCCCATGAACAACCTCGAATCATTCTGTAAGCATAATCATACTCTTAGCTGCCTCTAATGCTACTGGTGGTTCATTCTCGTCGGGATTAAAGGGCCGCCCTTCTTTCATCTGGCTCTCGCAGAAGTGACATGCTGATGATAGTAGCAAACATTGTGAATGCCATCAGCGGTGAACTAAAGTCACGGAAGATGGTATATGAAAGCAAAAATTGTTTTTTTAGGAAGGGAAATGGCCCATTATTTGTCTAAGATAAAGGAGGGAGTGAAACAAGAAAGAAAGAGGTGCCGTAGTGGAGGGCTCTGGAATAATTTCGACCATCTGGGGATCTTTATCCAAAGATACAGGCAGATTAGGAAATACATATATTGAAGTTGCCTGGTGGTAATTACCAAAGGTCTGTCAAGTGGTGTGCTGCAGAGTGCGGTTCCTCTGCGTATTAAAAATAGAGCGATTTCTTTTACTATGTTATCCGATACCTGATTTAATATCTGCTGTGGGTCCTTGGACCCAAGATATTAAACTTATTTTTGGAATATGGCGACTGCTTGGCTTGAAGCACTCTGGCACAGGTCGGCCTGGTATTGCACTGCCTCCGGGATCGGCTCGGGGCGTATTAGCGCGCGCTTTTTCTCTCTATCTTCGCTCTCCTATCCTTTAACTCTCCCACTTTCGGCACGTGGCAGCGAGCGTGGCTCGGCTTGAGGAGACCGCCTGGAACCTCCGAGGAGAGCGGTCGCGTTTCTCCGTGCTCCCGCTGAAACTTCTTCCAATCTCGGCGCAATCGTATCCCAGCGTCCGGCCTGAGCGTTCGTGCGCGCGCGCGCCGTTTCCTGGATTACAAGCGCGCTGCGCCAACGACTCCTCTTCCTGTGTCCGCGCTCGCTCGCGGTCGCGCCCCCGTGAACACACCACGATGAAGGTGCAGGGAGAGATTCTTCAGCCCCGCGACTACGACCCAAGGGACTGGACTCACATCCTTAGTGTGCCTGCCCGCTCCAGGGACCGCTGTACGTCAACAAGCCAGGAAACCGCAGCGTCTGCAAGCGGTGCCGCCATCTCACCTACTGCAGGCCCTGACAAGTCGCACCTGCAAGCAACGCGCGCAGCTGCGCAGCGTTCGCGGCAGCAGCCGCCGCTCCCGGCTGCTGACTTCAAGATCATCTTAAGGTCTCGAGGCGGGCTGCAGCTGAACCTGCTTCCGCCCCGACTACTACGGGAAACCATTCTCCGAGTGGCGTCCCCGCTTCAAGAACCAACGCGTACCCAGATCAGGGTTCACCCAGTCAACAACACGTGCACAGTAAGCACGCCCCTACAAGCTGACGCACTCGCGCTGGTTCGTATAACCCAAATCCAACACCAAGCAAAGGACTTCGCAGTCGCAGCTTATATAGCGCCACCGGACGGAGCTGTACGCGGAGTAATCTCCAATGCATACTGGAACGAGACACCAACAGCTCTTCTCCAGGACCTCATCACCAGCAACCCGGAAGCCCCCATCGTGGACGCCCGCCGAATGGGGGCCACGCGTTCCATTCTAGTCACCTTTCGTGCTGGACCTGTGCCACGCGCCATTCTTTATGGAGGAGCCCTCCACAGGTGAGTGAGTGAGTAAGTGAGTAAGAACTTTATTTTCCACCGATGTAGGAGACCCCCTACTCCCCATCCCCGGCACGCAGGCCTGGAGAACGGGGGCCGGGGTCTCCGCGACTAAAGACAGGCGAAGCGACAGTGTTTCTTCGCGGCTTTAGCCGCCAGGCGGATGGCCTGCTGCTGGTGGGCGAGGGACTCGCTTCGCAGCATCAGTTCCCAGGCTTCTCTACTTCTTATGTTCTCCTTGGCGCCCGGGGAACCAGGGCATTGCCAGATTATGTGGTCTAAAGTACCCCTCTCTCCACATGTCGCGCATTTATCGTCGGCTCTTTCCTCCACTTGCGTGTGGTAGAGCCAGACGGGGTTCGGGAAGTTCCCAGCTTGCAGGCGCCGCCATGCGACTGCCTCCCTGTTTGTTAGCGCTCGGTCCGGTGGTGGCAGGGACCGTCTACCAAGTCTATAGTGCTCTATGATCTCTTTGTATGTCTGCAGCCTCTCGTCCATCCCTTCGCAACCAGGCGGCTCTGCGGCTGCCCGGAAGTAGAGTGCCCGGGCTAGCTCGTGCGCCGCCTCGTTGCCGGGGACGGATTCGTGCGCGGGGTCCAAATTATTCGAACTCGTCTATCGAGTTTTCCCTTTTCCAAGATTTTGACTGCCTTCTTCGAGACCCTCCCTTTTCCAAAGTTCCAGACTGCTGTTTTGCTGTCGCTAATGATCGTACTGGCTTCCGTGCCAACGCAAGCGAGCGCTATTGCAACTTCTTCGGCCGTGTCTATGTTTCGACTTCTAACGGAAGCGGCGGCGACGGGTACGCCGCGGCCGTCAACGACCGCAGCCACCGCCGCCCCCAACTTTCCGCTAGCCGCGTCCACGTAGGCGACTCCTTTCGGCCCTATTTTGTCCGCGTTTTTTGCGAGAGTCTCGGCCCTCTTCCGTCTCCTCTCCCCGTTGTATGTGGGGTGCATGTTTTTAGGTAGCGGGGGCACTGTTATGTGTTCGCGGCATCCTCGTGGAATGTCCGCGTGTTGGCATGTCCCCCTGTCTGACTGCAGCCCCACCCAGCCAAGGATGGTTCTGCCCGTGGTAGATTTGCTTAATCTTTCCAGTTGTGCCATGCGCACAGCCTCCGCTAGCTCCGTCCAATTATTGTGCACACCCATTTCGAGGAGGCGTTCAGTAGCGGTCGAGATGGGGAGTCCCAGAGCCCTCTTCACGCATCGTCTGATGAGTGCGTCTATTTTCTGCTTTTCGTCCGATCTGATGTTTAGGAATGGTGTGGCGTGGCATATGCGGCTAGTGATGTAAGCCTGCATTAGTTTCAGGAGGCTTCGTTCTTTAAGGCCTCGACCCTTGAGTGCGATTCTCCTGAACAGACCCATGACTTGCGTGGCGTACGCACTCAATTTCTTTATCGTTGTATCATTGTACCCGTCTGCTTGTAGAAATAGCCACACGATCCTAATCTGCTCGACTTTTGGCACTGTTTGGCCCTCTACTGTTATGTTGATGTTTATCTGGCGTTTGTGCCTGAGCGCCTTCGGATTGTAGATAACGAGCTCCGATTTTTGGGGAGCGCACGAGAGGCCCCTTTCAGCCGCATAGGACACTACGGTGTCTGCTGCCGTTTGTAAGCGGTCCTCGATGTTCGCGTCGCTGCCCTGGGTGACCCATAGGTTGACGTCGTCCGCGTACATGCTGAATTTCAAGTTTTCCACTTTTCTCAATTCTGCCGGGAGATTTCGCATGGCAACATTAAAGAGGAATGGGGACAGCACTGAACCCTGCGGCGTACCCCTACTACCTAGTTTGACGGTGGGGGATTCAATGTCCTGAAACCTTATTTTTATCGTTCTACCCGACAGGAAGTCCTTTATGTAGCCGTACGTTTTGTTTCCGACCCCCAACTCTCCGAGGCCAGAGAGGATTGCCGCGTGTTTTACGTTATCGAAGGCCTTCGTCATGTCGAGACCTAATATTACCCTCGCGTCCTTGGTGCTATTTTCTATGATGTCGTGTCTCAAGCGGAGCATTACATCTTGTGTGCACAGGCCGGGTCGGAACCCTACCATTTCGTGCGGCCACAGATCGTTGAGCTCCATGAAACGCGTTAGGCGCGTTTGGACTACCCGTTCCATCAATTTCCCAATACAGGATGTTAGAGAGATTGGCCGTAAGTTTTCTAGCTTAGGGGGTTTGCCCGGCTTCGGTATTAAAATCACGTTCGCCGTCTTCCACTGTTGGGGGAGGCGGCCTCTGTCCCATACGATGTTCATGTATTTGGTGAGCATGCGGATGGAATTATCGTCCAAGTTTCGGAGGACCTTGTTTGTAATGCCATCTGGACCAGGGGCCGACTTTGTTTTTAGGCCTAATATTTCGGCGCGAACCTCCGCTTCCGTGATCGGCGCGTGTAGGGCCTCGTTTGGGGGTCCTTCGTACTCCGGCAGGAGTGAGGTTTTTGTATCTCCTATGTACAATTAATTAATTTTGCCATGAGTTCTCTGTCCGAGCCCTCAAACGTGTGCCTGGCTTTCGTAAGTCTTATGCCCGATTGGGTTTTCGAATTATCAGGGTCAAGCAGGTGTCTGAGTAGACTCCACGTATTAGCTAGACTCATGTTCCCTTCCATCTCGTCACATCTATTGCACCAATTTTGTTCGCAGAGTTTTGCTCCGTAATCCTCAATCTCTTTGTTGTGCCTTGCTATCCTTCTTCTAAGGTTCCTGTTCCATCTTTGTGACCAGAGGCGTTTCTCCATGCCGCATTTCGCTTCCCACATGTGAAGGAGTTTGCTATCAACCGTCGCTGGCGCAGCGTCTTCTCGCAGGGTCGTGGTCGCCCTCTCGACTTGTTGCTTAAGTTCCTCCGCCCATTGCTCTATGTTTTGGATATCACCTTCCGATTCACCATTTTCTCTAATTTGCCTGAACATGTCCCAATCAGTGATCTGGGGTTTTTTGAGGCGACGTGTTTTGACGCCCTTGCTGAGGGTGAGAGCCAGAATAAAGTGGTCGCTGCCTAAATTTTGAGCCGTGTTTTCCCAGGCCGCGTCTCTCGTGTTTTTCCCAAGGGTGAGATCCGGGGTGGTGTCTGCACAGACGCTGCTTCCCACTCTGGACGGGCAGTTAGGGTCCGTCAGGAGGGTGAGGCCAAGCTCGTGTATGTCCTCCCATAGTTGTCTGCCCTTGGGATCGTGTCTATTGTAGCCCCATTCTTGGTGGCCGGCATTGAAGTCCCCTAAGATTATGAGTGTGTTGTTTCCAGCTGCTCTAATCGCCTTGCGGAAGAGGGCGCGGAAACGTGCCTTTCTTTGCTGGGGGGTGCTGTACACGTTTAAGATGAAGAGACTAGCCTTGTCTTTGCGACCGGTGATAATTTCTACTAATACGGCTTCGATATCCCGTGAGTTGACCTCATGCTCGACTACCGCTATATGTCTTTTAACTAGCGTGGAGACGCGAGATTTTTCTCCTCGGTCACTGTGGAACGCTTGATATCCCGATAATTTTGGTGGTCCCTTTCGCGTTTCCTGAAGGGCTATAGCTAAAGGTTTTTCTTCAATCTGCTCTAAGTGCTGCTGCAAGAGCGCTCGCTTGCGTTGGAAACCGCGGCAGTTCCACTGCCACACCAGAGTGTTTTCATTTTTGCTGCGCCTGTCCATTTTGCTGTATTTGAGTAACCGTCTTTCCTAATGTAGTTAGCCTCTCATTGAAGGCGTTCTGCACGGCAGTGAATTGCGCGAGTTGCGTCTGTATTTGATTCATTGCACCCATTAGTTGGGTGAGGAGGGTCTCGATTCTTTCGAATCTTGCTTCGTACTGAGCATCTCTAGCCTCTAGTTTCTTTTCTACTCTACTTTCGAGTGCCACCAGCGGGTCCGTCTCATCCCCTTTGCGTTTTTGCGGGGGTGGCCTGATTGTTTCAGTAGTCATTTTCTCCCCTTCGTTGTCCCTCGGCTCGGGGCGTGCGATTACTGCCTTCGCAGGCGGGAGAGAGGGCGTCTGTTTCTGTGCCTGTTTTTGGGGTACCGATTGGTTCCTTGGTGGAGAAGGAGGGGTACTCTTTCCCATTTTTAGATTTTGGATCTCTGCAGTGAGCGTGCGGAGCATGCTCTTGAGTTCTTGATTCTCTTTTTCTAGCTTTTCGATTCTCTCATCTGCCTCTCTATTTGCCTGGGGACTGCTGGCTGTGAAGCTTACCGATTTTCGATCTCCACTAGAACCGCGTCTGCTTGCAGGTGGCCCCCATGGCGCCTTGGGGTCCCGTGTGAAGCGCCCGGGACTGCTGGCCGTGGAGGAGGAGTCAGCCGAGGTTCTCGAGCTAGAGCGCCTTCGCCCTGAGCTGGATCGGCTCCTGGTACCGGAGCTCGAGCGGCGGCGCATGGAGTTGGCGGTTGCTCTTTCCTCCAGCCTTGGGAAGTCTCCCTCCTTGGCTGTGAAATGGTTGTAGTCCTTGCTATTGGATCTGGATCTTCTTCCCGGTGTTCGGGATTCTTCGTCACCCTTCTTGGCTCTCGAGCGGCCCTCGCGTTCGCCGGCCCGTGGTGTATAGGTCATTTTTTGTTGGTCCTGCTGGTCCAGCTTCCTCTCTCATTGTCTCTTTTTGGAGGTATATGGGGCCCTATATATTTCCCGGCAGCGTTTGTCGCCGAGAAGGTGTCCTTTTCCGCAGAGCTGACATTTCGGCTCGCATTGGTGGTCCTCTTTAGGGTTTTCAATGCCGCACCCCCGGCACTTCCTATGCGTCGGGTCCGGGCAGACGTCTTCTCGATGTCCCAGGCGGCCGCACGCGAGGCAGACCTCATACTTCTTGTATAAGACGCATCTTTGTGCGAAGGGAGATAGATATACCCAGCGCGGCACCTTCTGGTCCTCGAATAGGATCAGTATTGACTTAGAGGCCGCTCCCAGTCTTCGAACGCCAAGTACTGTAGGGTTTTCCTTTCTCCTGCGTATACGCTCCAGGAGCTCTTCATTGGAGTAGTGCAGTGGGAAGTCGTGCACAACTCCCTTGCCACAGTCTTCAGGCATGGTGGGGTACGCCGTTACCTCGATCTTTTCGTTGTCGTAAAGGACGGTGCGTAAAATCGAGTATCTTCTTCCACGCTCTTCGCTGGTTGTGGCGATTAGTATGGATTGTTGTTTTACGTTTGCCGAGAAGATGTTGTCCTCAGCGTCCTTAGGCTCGATGTCGGCGGCGCGGGCAATTGATTCTGCGAGCTCGATCATTCCTCCTTTTATAAGGCGGTTGACTCCGCCTCGGGGGCGTATTATTATTTTCTCGGCGTCCTTGGGCATCCGCACTGCTTGTCTTTCCACTGACTTTGCCGCCAGTCTCCTTCCGATGGCGGCCTTATGTCCTGTAGTCTGTCGCTCCTCCCCATCCCTGGTAGCGGCCCGGGTTTCATCTCCGAGGGGCACCACGCGGCCCTTTTTCTTGGTGAACCACGTCCCTGTCTTCAGTTCTACAGGGTCGATGGTTTCCCCCTCCACACATTCCATCGAGCTATTCATGTTCCTTTGCGGCAAACGCCGCCGAGAAAGTCTCGCCTCTGCTGGGCCTACGAGTAGGCCGAGCGATTAGGCCTAACAATCCCGCGTGGCCGCCGAGAAATAGGCAGATCGCGTGCCTACCTTCGAGAGTTGCGGTCCCCCTAGACTCCTTGTCACGCTGATAGTTGATTCCAACGATGATTTGTGCACTGACGGTCCAAACTTGGGCTAGAGCGGCCGTGTTCGACGGAGCTCATCGAACATGCGTCCGCTCGCTCCGGCTGCCTGGCGTCCGAATCCCCCTCCACAGGTGTACACCGTACCGAGGTCATATAGACGCCTGCACGAACTGCCGCGTCCCAGACCACCGGGCGGATGTGTGTGTCCACCCAAGATCTCATAAATGACCCCACTGCGGGAAATTCCATCCCAAAAAAGATGTGCCATCATGTACCCCCAGCTGCATTCTCTGTGGGGGCCCACATATGACCGGAACTGGGAACTGCAAAGCACGGGGCCATAAACTAGCGTCCGCGAGGGACGCTCTCTCTGCTCCGTTTAAATCGCGGCTGTCTCGCCGTGATCAACAAAGCACAACCAACGGACGCAGCTCGACGGCTTCCCGGTCAAGTTCCAGAAACCGACAGAACAACAGCAAAAACGCCTAACGTCTCACTAGGGCAGACCGCGTTTCCGGCAACGCCACCCGTCATCCCCCGCCACCCCAGTCCTCCCAAGAAGATTCGAGAGACCAGGAACTCCGGGTCTTGCGCGACGAGGTAAGCCGTCTCTCCTCCTTTTTAAGCAGCCCCACCCCTTCTCTGCCTACTCAACCCGCACCCCCTCTCGTTAACCCGACATCCCCATCCACAGACACTTCGAGCACACCTCCTGCAAAGAAGCAGCGCACCGCAGACGCCACACCGCCTCCCATACCTCTAGAAATAGACGATAAATTCGCTGCACTGGATGCCAAATTTGACCACAAACTAAAAGAGCTAGACGCCCGCCTTAAGGCCAGATTCAATCACCTTGCCGCCACAGTTGAGTTTCCCCTTCCGGTGGCGATGAGAGGAAACTACTTGATGATGAAATCGGGGTTTCTTGATGACCCGGTGGTTCTACTCGCAAACATTCACATTACTCAAGGAAAGGAGAAGGTTAACTATTTATTTACAACATAGGTAAAAAAACGAGAAGAAACAAAGCAAGGAGAAAACTATTTACATGACTAAATCGGGGATCAGACGAATTCAGCCTCCGCTCAACCCAGAGCGCTTGGTTTTAAACCCTCTGTCTCCGCCCTTAGCGGGGACAGCAACCAATAAGATAACAGACGACCCATCTCGCCAATCAGGGGTCAGGGAAAGGAAAATAAGGATTTCCGCCAACTAACCACAGATTGGGGAAAGAGTGCTGATTAAACATTTGGGAAAGGAGAGGTTGCAATCAAATAGACAAACAGCACAAACGCGACCTCCCTCTCCCACGGCACCCACGGCCCAGCCGTTACCACTTTCTTTCGCACACGCGACAAAACGATCCCTAAAGTGTTTACAGAATACACCGCACGAGACGAACACAGTCGTTACGGGAATAGTGGGTTTCCGGTCACTCGGCTAATACTCAGCCGTATCTCGTGCGCCCCCGAAACCTCGTCAGCCCCTTAACAACCACATGTCGACAGCTGTACATGGTTAGCGTTTTTCCTGGCGGGTCATCCCCGTGACGGCGCGGCGTAAACGAGGACGTCCGCTGCACGAAGGGGAGGCAGGGACGGGACGGGCCCCTTTGTTGGGGACTTCCGACCCCACTGGAGCGGCCTTCCTTGCGAACACAAGACCAACGAGTTCCCGGAAAGGTCAGCGAACTCCACACCTCCCAACCAAGAATGTCACGCGGACACTTGCTGTCAGTGTGACATTAAAGTCCGGCCACAAGGTTCCAAGCAGCACTGCGCACACACATACACATCCTCAATTCGTTCCGTGCACACAAGGTTAGGACACCAATATGCACATTCCATATTCCACCATGTCAGATCGGTGCACCAAATTGGCAGAATGATTTCTAGCCACCTACATCTCGAAAAAGAAGATGTTTCCTTTTAGCTTTGTCCACAAGATTGGACCAATATTTCAAATTGTCCGGCACAGCGCCGGTTGCAAAGGCTGCCGCCGCTATCGGATCAGTAGAGCTCACCGGCTCCCTGCATTCTACCAAGATTGCTGCTGCCATCGTGTCTGCGTTCTCTGCCTCTTTGAATTTCACAGTTGGGATAGGCCTGTCACCGGCTACTTCACATGCAGTTTTACATCGCTCTTCAGTTAGCGCTAGCTCCCTGTACGGCTGGCAGCCGACATTTTCTTCAAAGAAAACCTTGCCCTTAAGCATTCTTTTCTCACAATTACCCTGACCAGCTTGTTCCCGCTCTTCTCGTAATGAGTGAGGTCTTATGCTCCATGTTTAAGCTTGCAGGGATGGGTGCAGTATCCGAATCCCCCAGTTCCCTATCTGCTGCGAAACTCGCAGCTGTTCCTGTTAACTCCCAATCTGCTGCAGGAACATTTGCAGCTTTCGGATCTGCCTGAAGCTCTACTAAAGCCCCGGGGTTGTCGCGAACCGAATCGTGGGGACTTTCGAAATGCTCTTCGAAATATGAACTCTGATTTTCTTCTTCTAGCTGCTCCCTTTCAGAATGCTCTGTTAGTGCGTGTATTTCCGGTGTTACCAGCTGCCCTACACCTCTAGCTAGATCTGCTGTCACTGTGAGTGCGCACAGTGTCAGCACCGGCTGGTAAGACAACTCCTCTTTGGCAGCTAGATTGCCATCGACTGCAAAGCACGTTCTCGCACTCAGATCCGCCTTCTCGTCCTCGACCCTTACTGCTGCGTCAGAGTTAGCGCACATAGACTGGGTCACGATGCTGAACCCTTGATCGTGAGCAACACAATTAAGTGCCTCCTGGGTCTGCTCTATATTCGGTTGCTCTGACAGCAAATGCTTCACAGTTGTGACTAACGCCCCTATGCCTGCAGTACACTATTTTGGCTTAGCACGCAACGTTATATCACCTTCCTGTTTTGTTATTTCGGCCCCTGAATCCACACAGGCTTCAGAACTCTGATCGTCGGTGTGCAAGTCGCCGCATGCCGGCGCCAGTATCTCTACCTGAGTTACTCGCTCGCACACATCTCCCCTCACCGCGGGAACATCTTGTTCTTGCTCTTTTGGACACTCAATCATCGAATGCCCAAATTTCATACAGACAAAACATTGAACTGATGCGAATAAGACCTCGCTATCGACTTTCGCCCCCTGTCTTAATTTTAACTGCATCTGTGCAAGTTTTCTCTTTTCCAGTTCAATATGCAGTTTCAAATTTTCAATTTCACTTAGCTGTTCAGCCTCCTCCTGCTCAATGCATCGACCCTGCCCTCCTGATCATACCGTACGGCAGCCATCTCCGTTTTCCGCGCTATCGTTTCTAGCACGTAAACACTACACTGACATGGTGAATTCGGAGAAAGCAGAAAGGTCTCCTACCTTACTGGTTGCTCTCTGCCCCGGTGATCTCGTCGTCCTCCGTGATGACGACAGGCTCCTCGATGCGGACGACTTGAGCTCTGGATCTCTCAGCAGCTCGCTGACTTCTGCCTCGTGTGACTGGCTTGACTTGGTCGCCTGGTTACTTTCAGCAGCTCGCTGACTCAAACCAGTTCGAGGTGGACGCCTGGTTCTTTTCAGCAGCTCGCTGACTCGAACCCTCGATGGCTTGTTGTTGCCCGGCTCCTTCAGCTCCTAGCTGACTTGAGCCTCCGACGTCCTCTCGAACTCGACCCGTGATCCTGAAGCTTTCGACGCAGCTTCACGTTTTATCCTTTAGGACAAACAGCTTGTCCACCGACTTGTTCTTCTCACCTTCCGTCCAATGCCTCGAGTAGAAAGAAGTTGCGATCCTGTCGACTGCGCCAGTTGAGTTTCCCCTTCCGGTGGCGATGAGAGGAAACTACTTGATGATGAAATCGGGGTTTCTTGATGACCCGGTGGTTCTACTCGCAAACATTCACATTACTCAAGGAAAGGAGAAGGTTAACTATTTATTTACAACATAGGTAAAAAAACGAGAAGAAACAAAGCAAGGAGAAAACTATTTACATGACTAAATCGGGGATCAGACGAATTCAGCCTCCGCTCAACCCAGAGCGCTTGGTTTTAAACCCTCTGTCTCCGCCCTTAGCGGGGACAGCAACCAATAAGATAACAGACGACCCATCTCGCCAATCAGGGGTCAGGGAAAGGAAAATAAGGATTTCCGCCAACTAATCACAGATTGGGGAAAGAGTGCTGATTAAACATTTGGGGAAGGAGAGGTTGCAATCAAATAGACAAACAGCACAAACGCGACCTCCCTCTCCCACGGCACCCACGGCCCAGCCGTTACCACTTTCTTTCGCACACGCGACTAAACGATCCCTAAAATGTTTACAGAATACACCGCACGAGACGAACACAGTCGTTACGGGAATAGTGGGTTTCCGTTCACTCGGCTAATACTCAGCCGTATCTCGTGCGCCCCCGAAACCTCGTCAGCCCCTTAACAACCACATGTCGACAGCTGTACATGGTTAGCGTTTTTCCTGGCGGGTCATCCCCGTGACGGCGCGGCGTAAACGAGGACGTCCGCTGCACGAAGGGGAGGCAGGGACGGGACGGGCCCCTTTGTTGGGGACTTCCGACCCCACTGGAGCGGCCTTCCTTGCGAACACAAGACCAACGAGTTCGCGGAAAGGTCAGCGAACTCCACAACCACCCTCACCGAAAACTTGAGCAGCGCATGGACGCTATGTTTACCAAGATGATGGAGCTCATGGTACATAACCTTACCCATCGCTTCACCCAAATTCAGACCACCTCTACTCCTCCCCCCCCCCTACCTCCGCAAGCACAAACCCCCTTTGCTGAACACATACCAATTGACACCCGTCTCACTCCCTTCCTCAACCCTCCGACTCTCCAATATGGCGGGGCGGAACACTAATTCTCTCCCTATTTTAACTTGGAACTGCCGCGGTTTCCGGGCCAAGCGCGCACCTCTGCAACTTCTCCTTCCCACCCTCACGCCCACTCCCCATATACTTCGTCTCAAGGAGACTGCACACCGGGCAACCCTCCCCAGCTACACATCTACACAGTCAGACACCACTAGCAAACCCAGGCCGTCCACACTCTTCCACCGCAGCCTCACCTATAAAACTCATTACATCACGTCTGAGACACCCTGCGTGATCACTGAACTTATACATAACACACCTACATTTCTTCAATCTTTATAGCAAATATATATATCACCCCCCGTCCCAGCCGATGGCCTCGTTAGAATCACTTGTGCGAGAGCTACACCACCTAGCAGGAAAACATCCTCTATTAATTGGTGGGACTTCAGCAGTCAGCATACTGACTGGGGATACACAACCACGACACATCGAGGTCGCAGGCTGTGGCTGCTCCTGCAGAACCTCCAGCTCACTGTTCACAACACGTTTCAGATGCCCACGCGGATCGGCAACAGTGTCAGCATGGACACCAGTCCGGACCTGACGCTGCGCGGCTACATCCGCGGTGTTACCTGGAACAGAACTCAACATACATTGTGCAGTGATCATTACATTATACAAATCACTGTCCCGTACAAACCACCCCGTCATTCCTATACAACACATAAACTGGTTAACTGGGACGCACTTCGCGCTGCGCGCACCGCCCACCCAGACACTCCTATCACAGAGATCGACGCCTGGGTGCAAGCACTCAAGCATGACGTTCACCACAACACGCAACACATTGAAACGACCACCGATACCCCTACCGTGGACACACACCTAGCCCACCTCTGGGAGGCTTATCACAGCCTGCTGGAACGCTGGAAAGGCAATAAATGTAAAAAGACACTTAAAAAGCGGCTGGCCGCGCTGCAGACAAAAATTCAACAACATTCGGAGGAACTCTGCCGATCCAACTGGGGACAGATATGTGACGCCATCGCCGGAAACCTGTCCAGCAAACGAGCATGGCAACTCCTCCGACACCTCATCGACCCCACAAACACCAAATCATCAGCACAACACCACGTGACACGCCTCACACACCAACATATTGACGATCCCGAAGCCCTCATAAACACACTTCAGAACACATGCACCTCTCCGGGTGCCCCCACACCTCTACCCACCTACACAGGACCAGCCAATCCAAAACTCGACACAGACATCACTGAGACAGAAGTCAGAGCGGCCCTCCTGAATCTCCGAACCAACTCCGCACCTGGTGCAGACCAAATCACAAACTCCATGCTCCGTAATCTGGACGACCAATCGATCACCCAAATTACGCAATACTTCAACCTGTGCTGGAGGGAGGGTATCCTTCCGCAGTCCTGGCGCCACGCGAAGGTAATATTCATAGCCAAACCCAACAAAACACTTACACTTCAAAACCTTCGCGATTTCGCTAACCTCATGCCTCGGAAAGCTCTTAGAGCATGTTGTGTTAGCAAGACCCACAACGCACATGGCGGACAATAAGCTATACCCGCATACCATGGTAGGATTCCGCCCCCATCTATCCGCACAGGACGCCATGCTGCAACTCACACATGACATTTTTGACCCGCTTCTGCCTGGTCACACAAAGGCAGTCTTAGCTTTGGATCTCTCCAAAGCTTTTGATCGCATCGAACATCAGGCAATCATGACTGCCCTGTCTCCATTGAATGTGGGTGCGCGCACGTACGCCTACATTCAAGCATTCCTCACTGACCGCACGGCTGAGATACATTTAGGACCTCTCTCTTCCCCCTCCTACACGCTTCAGAGTATCGGAACCCCTCAAGGGTCCGCCTCTCCCCCTTCCTCTTTAACATCACCCTCATCCCCCTCGCCCGAAAATTGGCAACTATCCCCCACCATAAGCACACTCTTTATGCCGCCGACATCACACTGTGGACCACCCACGGCAGTGACGGCGACATAGACAACACCTTACAGGAAGCAGCCACCCTCGTCCAAACTTATGCACAGAACATCGGACTGTCTTGTTCCCCAGAGAATCCGAACTGCTCCTCATCCGGCCAAAGAACCAACGCTCCCCCCGCTCCCCCATTGCCATCGAACTGAATGGGGACCCGGTACCGGAGGTTGACACCCTCCGCGTATTACGCCTGCATATCCAGAACGATGGCAAAAACACCACCACCCTCAAGAAACTCAAGCAGGTTGCAGGCGCGATATCGCATCTCATCCGCAGAGTTTCGGGCCATCATAGAGGCATGAAGGAGCGCGACCTCTGTCGCCTCATTCATGCCTTTGTCCTCAGCCGTGTGCTCTACACTACCCCATACCTAGAACTATCCAAACACGACATAAATACTTTGGATGCCTTGATCCGCAAGGCATTCAAGGTCGCACTTCATCTTCCCCTCAACGCCCCCACAGACAGATTACTAGCACTGGGCCTCCACAACACGATCGGGGAACTCGTGGAGACCCATCGACAGGCCCAATACATAAGGCTTACACAAACCTCCACAGGCCGGTATATCCTGGACTCCCTCGGAATCAGAATACCGGCCAACGACCCAACCTTCCTCCCCATTCCTCGATCTCTTCACCGAGAGCTGGTCATCAAGCCACTGCCAAAAAATATGCACCCCTCCCACCATGAGCAGCGCCGCACAGCCCGTGCGAAGGCACTCCACCGAATGTACGGCTCCGATCCGGACGCCGTATGGGTGGACGCCGCCTGCACGGGCGACGAAGCAACCGCTGCTGTGGTGGACTGCTCTTCATCCGCCCGCCTCACACTACCTCTCCCCCTTGACAGCACCCCAGAGGCTGCAGAGGAAGTCGCCATCGCAATTGCCATCACCCGCACGGAAGCCCAGTACATTTTAACAGACTCTAAAACTGCAATTCTAAATTCTGCGCGAGGCCGAGTCCACGTCCCTGCTTTTGGCATACTGGGCTCGCCCGATGCACCCCCACCCCGCCAGGTAGAGCTTATATGGGTGCCTGCGCACTCCGGGAATCCCGGAAACGAGGCCGCCAACCTTTTAGCCCGAGGTTCTTTAAACCGAGTTCAGGTGGCCTCGGATCGGGGATTCGCGAGGGAGCGAATGCACTCGTTCAGCGAGATGGCGCAGGCCTACAGAGCTTCGCGCCAGCTCTACCCTCAAGCGCCACCCCTCCCTAGATAACAAACACGCAACACTCTGGCGCAAACTACAGACAAACACACTCCCCTCACCCCTGACCCTAGCCCACTATCACCCCTCCTGCCCCACTCCTGCCTGCACCTTGTGCCCAGAACCAAGCGCCTCTTCCCTCCACATCCTCTCCCTCTGCCCGGCGGACCCTCCCCCGCGCGGCCTAGAGGACCTCAAGACCTGGGAGGACTGCGAGACCCTGCTGCGCTCGGAGGACCCGGCCGTGCAGACAATCGCCACCGGCCGGGCTGCCAGTGTTATGGACCTTAGGGACATAAACACTTGAGGGCAGTGGGGTCGTCTTAGAGCATGTTGTGTTAGCAAGACCCACAACGCACATGGCGGACAATAATCTATACCCGCATACCATGGTAGGATTCCGCCCCCATCTATCCGCACAGGACGCCATGCTGCAACTCACACATGACATTTTTGACCCGCTTCTGCCTGGTCACACAATGGCAGTCTTAGCTTTGGATCTCTCCAAAGCTTTTGATCGCATCGAACATCAGGCAATCATGACTGCCCTGTCTCCATTGTATGTGGGTGCGCGCACGTACGTGCCCCGACTTCCTCTCCAACAATAAAGTTTTTCCTCTCGGCTTGAGCCAGTAGGCAGGCCCGTGCACTTTCCTTTTCTTTGTTCCTATCAGCAGCAGCAGCAGCAGCAGCAGCAGCAGCTGAAATCCAAGGTAATAACATTTAGTGGGTTACGAAAAAATGAAGACGATGAATTTTAATGGGTTAAGGGCACCTTTTGAGAAAGAGCGCAATGGCGACACGTATTTTTGTATGCAAAATAGGGTCGTAGACGCGTTTTCGAAGCATTGCAGCCAAAAGAAATCGAGCACCAAGCCAGGAGAAATGAGCTGCGAAATAAGTACACATTTTTGCAGCCTCCGGTGTCGTTCAAGAAACTTCCAGGTGACCCACTGCGTTGTTTGTTTTGTAGTAGCAATAAATAAAATTCAATAAACCGGCCGTGGTGGTCGAATTTTGATGGAGGCGAACTTCTCGAGGCCCTTGTACTGTGCGATGCCAGTGCACGTTAAGCACCGTTCCCCAGGTGTTCGAAATTTCAGAGAAAATTTGGAAATTTTCAATAGCCAAAATTTTTGTCCAAGAATGTTGGACATGGTCGTGTGGTGAGCGTCAAACATTTGTGTGCGTCAAATTCGAGTCATTACTTTATTCCTTTTATTTTGAAGTATTCTCTACGTGTGTTTTACTTTCCAGGTCTTATATTGAGACCTTTAAGAGCCTCCATTGTCGTTAACGAAGCCGCGGGGCGAGATTTATCAGCAGTATTTTCTACCAGGTTGATCTGAGAGATTGTGGATCACTTTTGATACTCACCCTTAAAAATTCCTTGTGACAATAATATGGACCGTCTCCTTGATGTGCGATTACATTTAGCTGAATCCCCGATAGTTATCGGCCTGAATGATCAATTAATGTTTTCAGGCTCGTGGCTGTAGAGACAGCACTTGACGAATACGTTCCCGGATGCCCACCGGTTTTTAATCAGTACAAGTTTTCCCCTGACCTGGTGCGCGAATTCTCATTGGCGAAACTCTTCAGAAAATGGGCCTTGCCTGGACAGCGTGGAGATTGAACACGTTAGCCATAGCTTTCTACTTCTAAGCCGTTTTTGGGCCATTGAAACTAAATCACGAATAGTAGAGCAGAGTGAGGGTGGATTCACGCGTGTGGCGTACCCGTGTCGTCATTGTTCGCCGATCCTTGCGTTCGCGTGCTGCTCATCCACAGCGGCAAGCTCTGCAAGAAGACGGCCGCTCAGCACTCCACCCCGTCTACAATGAGTCGCTCACTTTCAACGTGCCCCAGGCCGAGCTGGACAACGGCGCGTTCCTGGTGGTTGTCAGCCACCGGGACCCCACGCAGACCGTCTCCTCGCCGGACTCGCCCACCACGCCCGTGCCCGGAGCCCCGCAGCAGCACGTGGGCAAGGTGGTCGTGGGGTCTAGCGGCCGCGGTAGCGTCCTTCTTCACTGGAACGCCATGAAACAGAGCCCGCGCAAACAGGTCACCCACTGGCACACACTCCGGTGAAGTTGGAGGCACGCCGAATACTCCTTCTCGTGGCCTCTCCTGTCGTAACCCGGCCCCTGTGGACGCCGCAATAACTGCCGCCCACATCATAATTCCAACCATAGACGTCGATATTGTTGTAGTGTAATCTATATGTCCAAAGACGTCTAAATAGCAATGTACACGTTATTATGGTATAATTTCGATGTCCTGAGAGGTTGCCGTTCCAAAGTGGCGCTGCAAATCGGCGACACTGCTTCCGCGCTGTTATGCCACCGCATACGAGCGTGGTATTTTAAAGCAGCAACATTGTAATAGTCGTAATAACTAGTGTGGGCGTCAGAATGACCACCAAGAGAATTTGTAATACGGTGGCATTATTTCGACCCTCCAAAGGTATGACTTCTGTGGTCGCTGCCATTCAGTGCCATTCCTTCCACGCAGATACGGCAGTGTATACCAGTGTGGCATGCTCAAGTAGAAGTGCGCATGGAAGGCAAGGAATATCAGTGTACTAAACTTGGTGAGGC
Organism: Amblyomma americanum; assembly: GCA_030143305.2. Taxonomy (NCBI): domain Eukaryota; kingdom Metazoa; phylum Arthropoda; class Arachnida; order Ixodida; family Ixodidae; genus Amblyomma; species Amblyomma americanum. Next base: position 177,267 of record JARKHS020036652.1, read on the forward strand.
CGTCCCTTTGTGATACGTTACAGTGCCGAGCTCTCTTTCTGACCTCCCCATGCGCGTGAGTTTAGTGCAGGGGCTCAAAAAAGGAGCACGAAAAAAATGAGTTTATTTCTTGTCCTGTGACATACTATAAATGTTGTAATTGGTTGCAGTGTCGAAATGCGTTACTAGTCTGTGTACACTCGAAGTTCCTTGCACCAGTTTTTGCGATGGACCGGCACTGTACCGTACTAGACCGGCACTGTACAGTTGTTTCGATATCCCTTTAATCCCGTTTGTTTTGGTGCACCCCTTACATGATTTATTCTTATATTGTTCGTTCCACACGTGTTGAATAATACACTGATGCTGTGATATATGAAAACCCTTTGTTGATACGATGACCTGAAGAATAGTGATAACGGCATGTTGGCAGGAACTCCTAACAGCCAGGCATGGCCAGTTTGTGGACTTTTTTGAATGGTATGTTCGGCAATGCTTCAAGCTAAGCCAATCTCAAGAGAAGTTACCGTTGAAAAGGTGGGGAACATATATTTGCATGTAGTTCTAAAGCTACTTTCGCTCTTGTCCACAGCGAATCTTCTTCCCAGTATAACAGCTTTTTCAATTTGGAAGCATGCACTCTCGGCTTGCATTTCTTTGCATAAACCCCGTATTGTTCACATTGAAACTCGTGTATAAAAGGTAACCAAAGCTTTGTATACTCAAACCTGTCAGCTATTGTTTCTCTACTGATCTTTGAAGAGACTGTTAATCTTGTTTATTGATAAATATGTGCAGTTATCCAAATTTTCTAACACGACTTGATCCTCCGTGTAAGGTGGCAAGAAATCTGAGGGTGGCTTGTTCTCAGAAATTTTCGGGGCATTATTCTGAGACAATGCTCAGAAAAACTGAAGTCACAGCCGCAAGCCTTTCATAACGACTGCTACCTCGAGATTTAGGAACAATCCATATTGTCTGGTAACATCTTCCCATATTTTGAACTATTAGGGGTTATTCTTAGCTGTAGCATGCTGGGCAGAGCTATAGAACGCTAGCCTCTTACGGGGAAGGCCCACTACAAGGTGCTCTTGATCGACAATGAGCACAATCCAGTGTGGTACTCCTTATGCCAAGGAACTCGGTGCCGAAAAGATTTTTCCTGGCGTATGTGCAGCTAAGGCAAGCAGAGTGTATACGACTAATGAAAAGGGAAATAACAGGAAGATTTGAATTTTCACGCAGTTTTGCGTTACACTCTTTTAGGATATATAATCAAGGGCGAAAGCTATTAACTGTTTTCACAGCTGGCTTTCTGGAATTTCACGACGTTTAAAATAAAATCTCCATATAGCTTCCTGCGACCTCAATTAAAATCAACTTGCTTAAAATCAGTTGCCGGGCGAGTTGGTACTTCATGCTAACATTCACAGCGCAAGACGAACACGGACACGAGGGGAGACACCACAAAGCGCCAACTTCATCAAAAGTTTATTGCTGTGCGAGCGACTATATATGGTGTACAGCGGGCATGCGCAGCAACGAAAAGGTACAATCATGAGCATCTGGTAGCGGCGCCACATCGCAAGCGAACACATCATTTTCTGCACACGACAAAAAAAAAGGAAAAACAAAAAGCTAAAAAACCTAAAAAGCAGTACGCGCACAAGAACGTCGAAGCCATAATACTCATTCCGAAATTCGCAAGATATGACGCTCCTTATCACTTAACAGCAATGATGGAGTGCTGACACAGTGATCCCTTTTTTTGCAATCTCTCCAGCCTCAGCAATCTCCCTGGCTGTTTTGCTTGTGTACTTGTGAAGGATGGTGGTTCCTCCCAAAGAAGGACCACGTTCCTTGCACTGATGGCAATCACGGCAGTGTATGCCGAGATGACGAGATGCCCCGATGACGCTGTTGTTATGTTCCATGAGCCTCTCGTTGAGGCACCTGCCTGTTTGGCCAATGTAGGCTCGTCCACAGGGCAATGGAATCGAGTACACCACGTTCCTGGCGCACTTCACAAATGGCTGCCTGTGCCTAACAGCGCAGGAATTGCTGACAGAGACGGCGGAATTCACCTTTTTGCATAGTTTAGAGAGTTTCTCAGGTGCGGAAAAGACCACATGAACTCCTGCTCTTTTTCCTATTTTTTTTTGAGCTGGTGGGCGATGGTGTGCATGTACGGCAATACCGTCATATTCTTTCTCCAATCTCTGACAGCTCCGTCTTGGTTACGAACCACTTCCCTGCTCTCTTTGAGCAAGCTCTCTGCAACCGCTAACAAGAGCGTGCCTGGATAGCCAGAGCTGCTCAACCTGGTCACCTGGTTAAGGAACGCAGACTCCAGTCTATGCTCGCACGATTTCTCGCGAGCACTGCAAAAGCATGACTTAACAATCGCACGTTTTACTAGTTTTGAGTGGGCTGAACCAAAAGGAAGAACAGGTTTGTATCCTCGCGGTTCATAAGCCCAGCACACATGGTCAGCAGAAAAATAAATACCCAAGTCAAGAAATCTGATGAATCTGTTCACAGCCAGTTCATGCGTCAAGATTAGTGGTTGAAGGCATTCAGAAAACAAAGACAGAACACTAAACAAGTTTGCCTGATTGGACATATCTTCTGTGCCGGTGAAAACGAGAAAATCATCCACATATCTGAAGATGCCTAGAACACTGGACCCTTCACTTCTACGCTTCAATTCCCGGTCCCGCTCTGCTAGAAAAATGTCGCTCAAAACCGGAGCAACGCAGGAGCCAATGCATATTCCGTTTTTTTGAGTGACGATGTGCCTTCCCAAACTGCGAATGTTGACTTAAGGTAACTTGAAAGCAATTCCAGGAAATTATCTACAGATAAACCACTACTGTTTTGAAACGGAATCACCCCATGTCTGTCTATGCAGTTCCTTACACTGGTCAGTAGGCTGTCCTGCGGGATCGAATAATAAAGGTCTTTAATGTCGACTGAGAAAGCCGACAGGTTAGCCTTGGGCCTGTCCTTAAGAAATCGGATCACCTCGTCAGAGTAATTCACCTTGAAAGGGTCGTCAACGGTAAGAGAATTTAAATTTTGCTGCAGAAACCTTGCAAGCGACTTCTGCCAAGTTCCATTTTCAGAGATAATTCCCCGCAGAGGGCAGTCCACTTTATGAGTTTTTGCAGCAAAGAAAAGGTCCAAGCTTACCTTTTCCGCCTTGTCTATGGATTTAACAAGCTTATCCAAATTCATGGAGCTGCATAACCTTTTTGCCACACTCTTTACACGCTCTAGACGTACGTCATTTCTTCTACCGAACAACGAGTACACAGCTTCCTCTGCTCTCGCTTTATACATGACCTCCGAAAGCACCACAAAGCCCCCTTCCTTGTCGGCGGTAAGGAGTGCTAAGGAATTATCCCGCAAATAAGAGACAGTTCTCTGGATGGGCAATCTATGAGGCTGGATTTTACACCGAGATATAACATCTACACCCTCCGAGAGGCACCTCCCATCCTCCGACCCAGAGGCAAGACTTGACACCTGCCTCACCATGGCCAAACGTTCCGCGGTTGTCTTCCTTGGCTCCACAGCGAACTTGGGTCCGCAGCTGAGCACTTGTCGCACATAAGACGGTAGCTGGACATCACCGACGATGTGGACAGTATTCCCGTGAGCCGGCACCCTTGGTGGAAGCATCCTGCGAAGCGAAGGAAGCGCTTGTTGCCATAGAAATTCCGTCGTCCTGTCAACTGCGAGGGAGAGTCTCCGCCAACGGAAAGCAGCGCTCGCAGGGCTCACACCTGAGGCAGACCACAACCGAAGATGGTCTTTGAGGAGATGGGCTTGTCGTTGCCATTCCGAGCGCAAGAGTTTGCACATCCTTGTGCTGTGGTTACTTGGCAGTGCCAAGACGCCGAACTGTGCCACAAGATCGGGAGGGGTTACCCTGTGGCGGATGCAGAACCCGAGTGACCTGGCCTTGCATGAGGCCACCGCTACCAAAGATACAATGCGACATTGGTCGCTGAGAGTGACAGAGCCCTGAGAAAAAATGAACTTGCTTAAAATCAGTTGCTGGGCGAGTTGGTACTTGATGCTAACATTCACAGCGCAAGACGAACACGCACACGAGGGGAGACACCACAAAGCGCCGACTTCAACAAAAGTTTATTGCTGTGCGAGCGACTATATATGGTGTACAGCGGGCATGCGCAGCAACGAAAAGGTACAATCATGAGCATCTGGTAGCGGCGCCACATCGCAAGCGAACACATAATTTTCTGCACACGACAAAAAATGAAAAACAAAAAGCTAAAAAACCTAAAAAGCAGTACGCGCACAAGAACGTCGAAGCCATATTACTCATTCCGAAATTCGCAAGATATGACGCTCCTTATCACTTAACAGCAATGATGGAGTGCTGACACGGTGATCCCTTTTTTTTGCAATCTCTCCAGCCTCAGCAATCTCCCTGGCTGTTTTGCTTGTGTACTTGTGAAGGATGGTGGTTCCTCCCAAAGAAGGACCACGTTCCTTGCACTGATGGCAATCACGGCAGTGTATGCCGAGATGACGAGATGCCCCGATGACGCTGTTGTTATGTTCCATGAGCCTCTCGTTGAGGCACCTGCCTGTTTGGCCAATGTAGGCTCGTCCACAGGGCAATGGAATCGAGTACACCACGTTCCTCGCGCACTTCACAAATGGCTGCCTGTGCCTAACCGCGCAGGAATTGCTGACAGAGACGGCGGAATTCACCTTTTTGCATAGTTTAGAGAGTTTCTCAGGTGCGGAAAAGACCATATGAACTCCTGCTCTTTTTCCTATTTTTTTTTAGCTGGTGGGCGATGGTGTGCATGTACGGCAATACCGTCATATTCTTTCTCCAATCTCTGTCAGCTCCGTCTTGGTTACGAACCACTTCCCTGCTCTCTTTGAGCAAGCTCTCTGCAACCGCTAACAAGAGCGTGCCTGGATAGCCAGAGCTGCTCAACCTGGTCACCTGGTTAAGGAACGCAGACTCCAGTCTATGCTCGCACGATTTCTCGAGAGCACTGCAAAAGCATGACTTAACAATCGCACGTTTTACTAGCTTTCAGTGGGCTGAACCAAACGGAAGAACAGGTTTGTTTCCTCGCGGTTCATAAGCCCAGCACAAATGGTCAGCAGAAAAATAAATACCCAAGTCAAGAAATCTGATATATCTGTTCACAGCCAGTTCATGCGTCAAAATTAGTGGTTGAAGGCATTCAGAAAACAAAGACAGAACACTAAACAAGTTTGCCTGATTGGACATATCTTCTGTGCTCGTGAAAACGAGAAAATCATCCACATATCTGAAGATGCCTATAACACTGGACCCTTCCCTTCTACGCTTCAATTCCCGGTCCCGCTCCGCTAGAAAAATGTCGCTCAAAACCGGAGCAACGCAGGAGCCAATGCATATTCCGTTTTTTTGAGTGACGATGGTGCCTTCCCAAACTGCGAATGTTGACTTAAGGTAAGTTGAAAGCAATTCCAGGAAATTATCGACAGATAAACCACTACTGTTTTGAAACGGAATCACCCCATGTCTGTCTATGCAGTTCCTTACACTGGTCAGTAGGCTGTCCTGCGGGATCGAATAATAAAGGTCTTTAATGTCGACTGAGAAAGCCGACATGTTCGCCTTGGGCTTGTCCTTAAGAAACCGGATCACCTCGTCAGAGTTCTTCACCTTGAAAGGGTCGTCAACGGTAAGAAAATTTAAATTTTGCTGCAGAAACCTTGCAAGCGACTTCTGCCAAGTTCCATTTTCAGAGAATTACCCGCAGAGGGCAGTCCACTTTATGAGTTTTTGCAGCAAAGACAAGGTCTAAGCTTACCTTTTCCGCCTTGTCTATGGATTTAACAAGCTTATCCAAGTTCATGGAGCTGCATAACCTTTTTGCCGCACTCTTTACACGCTCTAGACGTACGTCATTTCTTCTACCGAACACCGAGTACACAGCTTCCTCTGCTCTCGCTTTATACATGACCTCCGAAAGCACCACAAAGCCCCCTTCCTTGTCGGCGGTAAGGAGTGCTAAGGAATTATCCCGCAAATAAGAGACAGTTCTCTGGATGGGCAATCTATGAGGCTGGATTTTACACCGAAATATAACATCTACACCCTCCGAGAGGCATCTCCCATCCTCCGACCCAGAGGCAAGACTTGACACCTGCCTCACCATGGCCAAACGTTCCGCGGTTGTCTTCCTTGGCTCCACAGCGAACTTGGGTCCGCAGCTGAGCACTTGTCGCACATAAGACGGTAGCTGGACATCACCGACGATGTGGACAGTATTCCCGTGAACCGGCACCCTTGGTGGAAGCATCCTGCGAAGCGAAGGAAGCGCTTGTTGCCATAGAAATTCCGTCGTCCGGTCAACTTCGAGGGAGAGTCTCCGCCAACGGAAAGCAGCGCTCGCAGGGCTCACACCTGAGGCAGACCACAACCGAAGATGGTCTTTGAGGAGACGGGCTTGTCGTTGCCATTCCGAGCGCAAGAGTTTGCACATCCTTGTGCTGTGGTTACTTGGCGGTGCCAAGATGCCGAACTGTGCCACAAGATCGGGAGGGGTTACCCTGTGGCGGATGCAGAAACCGAGTGACCTGGCCTTGCATGGGGCCACCGCTACTTGACGCATGAACTGGCTGTGAACAGATTCATCAGATTTCTTGACTTGGGTATTTATTTTTCTGCTGACCATGTGTGCTGGGCTTATGAACCGCGAGGAAACAAACCTGTTCTTCCTTTTGGTTCAGCCCACTCAAAGCTAGTAAAACGTGCGATTGTTAAGTCATGCTTTTGCAGTGCTCTCGAGAAATCGTGCGAGCATAGACTGGAGTCTGCGTTCCTTAACCAGGTGACCAGGTTGAGCAGCTCTGGCTATCCAGGCACGCTCTTGTTAGTGGTTGCAGAGAGCTTGCTCAAAGAGAGCAGGGAAGTGGTTCGTAACCAAGACGGAGCTGAAAGAGATTGGAGAAAGATTATGACGGTATTGCCGTACATGCACACCATCGCCCACCAGCTAAAAAAAAATAGGAAAAAGAGCAGGAGTTCATGTGGTCTTTTCCGCACCTGAGAAACTCCCTAAACTATGCAAAAAGGTGAATTCCGCCGTCTCTGTCAGCAATTCCTGCGCGGTTAGGCACAGGCAGCCATTTGTGAAGTGCGACAGGAACGTGGTGGACTCGATTCCATTGCCCTGTGGACGAGCCTACATTGGCCAAACAGGCAGGTGCCTCAACGAGAGGCTCATGGAACATAACAACAGCGTCATCGGGGCATCTCGTCATCTCGGCATACACTGCCGTGATTGCCAACAGTGCAAGGAACGTGGTCCTTCTTTGGGAGGAACCACCATCCTTCACAAGTACACAAGCAAAACAGCCAGGGAGATTGCTGAGGCTGGAGAGATTGCAAAAAAAAGGGATCACTGTGTCAGCACTCCATCATTGCTGTTAAGTGATAAAGAGCGTCATATCTTGCGAATTTCGGAATGAGTATTATGGCTTCGACGTTCTTGTGCACGTACTGCTTTTTAGGTTTTTTTAGCTTTTTGTTTTTTCCTTTTTTTGTCGTGTGCAGAAAATGATGTGTTCGCTTGCGATGTGGCGCCGCTACCAGATGCTCATGATTGTACCTTTTCGTTGCTGCGCATGCCCGCTGTACACCATATATAGTCGCTCGCACAGCAATAAACTTTTGTTGAAGTCGGCGCTTTGTTGTGTCTCCCCTCGTGTCCGTGTTCGTCTTGCGCTGTGAATGTTAGCATCAATTAAAATGAAGCTTTTTTCCAAATAACGCATTCAAGTTGCGAGCCTCTTTTATTGAATCATGGTGCTCAGTTAAAACTTGCCCTCGAAGTCGTTGCATCAGCAAGAGCTTGCTGTTTATTGAGGTATCTGTTCCTATAGGCAGCCCGAAAGGTTTCAACCAAAAGAGACTGCTAATGTGGACAGTGCACAGGGCTTTAAGGCATCCTCTCGCTAAGTAGTAGCCAATTACGACGAGCATGTTTAGCCACTGTCCATGCCTCATGGCAATGCGTTCTTAAAGTGGAGAAGCTTATGGGCCCAAAAAAGAAGCACAGATACAGACACTAGTTATGAATATTGCATGTACTTTGCGATGCCTGAGAAATCGTCAACTGAAATTCAGTATCTGCGCACAATACATGAGGAATCTTGCATTGCGCCTCCAGTGCTCTTTTAGAGTTCCAGAGTGTTGGTGTTTTCTTCAATATGCCGGTACCATCTCAGGACAGCGACTTCATACTTGTTTTCTGACAGGAGAATTGGCTGCTAGTTTTTTACTGCTTGTAAAACGCTTGCACAATTGGAGTACCTGTGAGCATCTCTGAAAGTGCTGTCCTGAATTGCTGTTCAATATTTAATGAGTGGGTAAACCTTAATAGACAAGACTGATAAGATCTGGATACTAAGTGATGCTTGACCCGATCACTGTGATAAACAGGAAAAAAAGAAGCCCTTTCTTACATTGTTAGACCTTTGCCGAGACGCGGTCTTTGCGTCTGTACCGTGGAGCCTCCGGAAACTGTCGATTTATTGACTTCACAAACGTGACTGTGATTCCTAGAGACGTTGGTGGTTGCCTCAATGTGCCGCTAAAAGATAGCGTTATGACACTGTTGAATTTCTCGTTGTATGTGCATTTTCTATGTTGCTCAGTCTTTCAAACGCGTTGCGGTCCATGACATCAATGGGGACGACATTCCTAAAACGATTCAACCTCACATCTTTATTGGCTCCCGGGACGCGACCCTCCAGGGACGCAGACGTGGCTTGCCTGTTGATGAGGTGGATAAATGTCGGTAGGAGTCTCTGGCACCAACAGGACAGTACATGTGCCGATGATCCTCGCACCGTAGTGATCGTGCACGTGCTCGACGACGATGAGCCCCCAGCCTTGCGCAGTCTCCGTTCGGCCTTCTTCCTTAAGACTCTGACGAAGCCGCCGTCAGCCAATGAGTCGTCACGCGTGTCCGAGTACACCACGGTGGCCTGGTTGCTTGCGTCATTCGTGAGGCCAAGACGTTTCCTCTGGGCGACAGCGGTTGACCCAGCGGACTGAAGTCCAACAGCGTCCACTTCCATCGCTGTCAACAAAAAAGAAACAGTGGTTTCATTATAATGTCTTAAATCAAGGAAAAACTGAAGAGGTGAAAGGACGGCGTTCTGATCTAGAGCCGTTTAATCGTCTTCCCTGATGATGATGATGATGATGATGATGATGATGATGATGATGATGATGATGATGGTGTTAGGTCGGTAGCTGTAGGAAGGCACACGAGTGGGTGGGAAGGGAAGAAGGCAGGCATGCAGGCAAGTGTTCAAACTACGCGCAGTTTTCACACTCAAATTATGGCAGCATCAATGGCAGCATCAATCCCCAGTGATTCTGACGATGTATCGCTTGAAGAAAATGAATGCTCAGCCGGACTGACTAAGGCAACGACTATGCATGGCAATGGGCCAAGCGAAGCTCAATTTTGGAGATGGCCTTGCAGGGCAAGGATAGCAACACATGCTACTGCACATGAGCCATTTCCAAAAATAGTTAGGACTGCTTGAAATTCAAACATACAATGACTTTTAATTATTTTGCGACGTTTGAGACGCCGAGAAAGCCTCAATTTGTGGATCGCCCTACACGGTAAGGAGGAGAACATATGGTTTAGCCCATTCGACATGTCATAAACATGATAGGACACATGATTGTATTTGAAACTTCCGCCGTTCTTTCCGCAGCGTGCTCGAGCAGCCGCGCAAATTTGTTCTGTCTTCCTCACTGCCCTTCCTCCAACAATATTAAAACAAGTGGCCTGAAACTACAAGTGTTCGTCCAGATTCTGTGCTTGGGCGAGCACGACGCAGTCGGGCGGAATCGAATGGCCATATTTCTCCGCCAACAGTGCCTCAGTGTTGCACTTAAGATCGCTAGCCACGGAACCTTCTGTTTTTTATATCGGAGTGCTCATGAAACGTGGAGAACACTAAATCCAGACATCTTCGGATGTTTGCTTTCCGGTGTGGTGGTAGTGGTTTTTAATTAAAACGATAGTAAAAAAGAAAAATTTTTTGCTAGCCCCGGAATCTGCCATCGATATTGAAGCAACTGAGCTCGGGCAGCGGAAATATAGGATAGCAGGCAGAATGTAGAAATGAAATGAAAGAGGTGAGGGGACAGGAAGAGAGGATATGGGGAGAAGTAATATATACGAACTATTTACACAATAAGATGTGTGTCCAGGTTGTGTGCGTGATTAGTTCATGCTGGAGGGATTAAAACACGCGCACAGCACTGTGTTGGCTACAACTGGAGTGGGGCGCACAGTTATTAATCGTTCAAGGTCGAACTCGCGGAGCGTGCGATCACTGCGTGTACCTACCTCACGGAGAATAGACGGGACGTCAAGCCCGTGTGTTCGCGGAATGCACAGAGGATCACCAAGGTTCGCTCACGACTGCGCGCACTGCCCTGGGGCCACAATAGCGTGTTGAGGGAGTCTGATAGTATGCCCAGAACCAATAGGTCGCAAGCATATCGCGACGAGCATCGGCGAACGCGGCACAGTGAAGTAGCAGGTGTTCTAGTGTTTTCACTGCACCGCATCCGTCACACACATCACTCGTCGCGATTCCGTGACGCTCCCGTCGTGCGCTCACCTCCTGCGATGCGGGGATCGGGGTGCTGCTTTCGGAAATGGTCATGGATGGCCGCACGCACGTCCTCCAGCGCAAGGGGCAGATCGCTGGCAAGTAGTTGATGTGCAGCGGTCGCGAGGTCGTCAGTTTCTTCGTTGCCGGCAATGCCGCAGTGTCCGGACACCCACTGTGCACGCACGGCACATCCTCTCTGCGCGAGGCGCTCGATCGGCGAGCGAATTTCTCGCACTAGTTGGGTACCGAAAATATGCCTTCTAAGATTTCCGCAGCGACGTCTATCCCTTTTACAGCCACCGTAGCTATATCCGGTGCATTTCCCCTTTATATTAAATAATGAATGGTATGAACGTGTGCGTCATAACGCAACAAGTCGTTCCCACCATCTGGAACACCCTGCGACGAATGGTTCGCCAGTAATGGTCGTGTGAAGGTCCTCGGAAGGCAAGGGTTGGGGGAGGAAATGTCGTCGGTGCAAATCCCGTACATAACTTGGAGTTTGCCTCAATCAGTATTTTTATTCTGAGGAGCATGCCAAGTCATTTGACACCACTTCAAACATTCCTCTTCAAATGGGTGGCTCCAAAGTTTTACGCAAATGGTGGAAGTGGTAGAAGGTGTTACACTGGGCGCTATACTATGTATCGTTGCTACACTCGCCCATATAATGCGTATAGAAATTGCAGGCATCAATTGACGCGCTACGCACCCACTGTTGCTATGTGTCAGGTGGTAACTGTTTTGGTCAGTTTGACTTTCATTGCAGACCGACGCGTCCTTGACAACTGTAAACAGTAAGAGATAACGCTCCTAAAGCTCCCGTGACCAGACAGCTTCTGCAGTTCACGTGGCCGGGCTTCTACCCCGCACGGTTATGCGCATTTTTCCTGTTCGGCTGCTCATTTAAGAGCTTTAGCTCTTCCTACTTACATCCGCTCAATTCGCGTCCCTTTCTCCATCCGCTCTCAAATTTCAATATAGTGGCTAAATCACGTGATCATAGAGTAACACCTTAGGTCAGCATGTGACATGCCACCACGTGACCGCGCGAGCACGGACACAGTAGTCGGGCTGGCACGGCGGCCAGATTACACCCTATGCTGGTGTTCCGCTTTATATATGTACCCTCTGAGCGGGTGCCGAGACTGGGGCCGCTTGGGATCACCATTGGTGACAAAATTGTGGCCCACCTTTTTAGCGCACGGGGTTAAGACTTCTGGCAAACGAATTGGCTTGATTTGGCGCACAGTGCTGTCAGTCGAGTTGAAGCCTAATGAGTTTGAGAGCAGGCAGCGACGGCGTAGAGGTAGAGCGTCCGCCTCACGTGCAAGAGAACTGGGGCTCGAATCCCGGTGCGACGCGATCCTCCACCGGGTTTGAAAAAAAAAAGCTCCAAGTGCCGATTTAATTGCATAACCAGGCCTGGGGTGCGACCTGATCTCAGTGACCAGCACTGACAACGCGCTGCCTCACCAGAAGAGGATTTGGCGAAATCGGTGTAGTACTTGGCCAAAAGCTATGAACAAACGAATTAACCCTCGGCCCTCAATCCCCAACGACTGCGGACCAACTGACCAAGGCGGCGGTAAGACCTGTGACGCAGCGGAGGGTGCTAAGAATCTGTAGCTCCGCATAGGCCCCTATTGGAAGCAGAACCTGGCAACTTTTTACGCTAGAACCTTATCCATTGAGGCTAGCCATGCAGGGCTGTCCGAAGAACTAGCGGGAATTAAATGGAATGTCATAGGGTTTAGTAGAGTTAGGGGGAAAGGTGATGCATATACAGGACGGGCACATACTGTGCTATCGAGGATTATCGGATAGGCGATACCTAGGTGTGGGATTCCTCATTAATCAGGATATAGCTTGTAAAGTAGAGGAGTTGTATAGTATTTTATTTATTTTCCAATACATATTGCTGATGAAGACCGTCACAGGGTGGAGGCAAAAAAAAAGCCTTTCCACCTCAAACAGTAACTTTCTTGGAAAAAGAAAGAAAACAGTAAACAAGAATACAAACGTGAGTACGATGCTGCCATATATAAGAAATGCATTTTATAGGTTCAGGTTAATACCAGTTTCGAATGATGACGACGCGTCTGTTTGTGAAAAAGCAGCTGGTAGATTATTCCACTAGGCTCTAATTCTAGGGAAACATGAGTAGGTGTAAGCATTATTGTGTGATTGTGGAGCGTGGTATTTATTGTCATGCCTTCTTTAATTCAATTGCTCCGCTAAATTTAAGTATTCTGTTGCGTCAATATTAAAGACGTTCTTTGGTAATAGAGAAGTACCAGCCTAGCCGATTTCCGACGGCCTGCTAGAGAAGACAACTCCAGTCGACTCAGCATTTGTGTAACTGAATCTTTGCGTAAATATTTTGATGATTTAAATCTGGCTGCTCTGTGTTGCATTACTTCCAGTCTTTGAGTTAGCGCGATTTGGAAGGACCCCCAGATAACAGTATAATACTCTAAAGGATGTCTTACGGATGTTAATAATTAATAATTGGTTTTTTGGGGGGAAAGGAAATGGCGCAGTATCCGCCTCATATATCGTTAGACACCTGAACCGCGCCGTAAGGGAAGGGATAAGGGAGGGAGTGAAAGAGGACAAGAAGAAGAAGGTGCCGTATTGGAGGGCTCCGGAATAATTTTGACCACCTGGGGATCTTTAACGTGCACTAACACCGCACAGCACACGGGCGCCTTACCGTTTTTCCACCATAAAAACGCAGCCGCCGCGGTCGGGTTCGAACCCGGGAACTCCTTATCAGTAGTCGAGCCCCCTAACCACTGAGCCACCGCGGCGGGTTTACGGATGTTAAATACGCTATAAGTTTTGCAGATTGAAAGGGGAGTTTTAATTTCCGACGCAAGAACCACAGTTTTTTTTTTTCTGCAGTTGAACAAACGTGGTTAATGCGGGTGCTCCAACTTTGGTCATTAGCTCTGGTTACTCCTAAGTATTTGGCTCTATCAACTGTTTTTAGTACGGTGAAACGCAGCATGTAACTATAATGAAGTACCTGTTTAATATTTTTAGTTATTCTTACGACGACTGTTTATTCCTCCTTAATTTTCATTTTCCACTAGTCGCACCATAGATAACAGTAATCATACCATCACTTAAAAATTTCTGATCGTAATTTGATCCTTATTTCATGATAAAGTAAACAGTCATGAGCGAAAAGCCGTACGGCAGCATTTTTATCAATATTAGTAGCGATGTCGTTGATATAGATTAAAAATAAAACTGGTGCCAGGACAGATCCCTGCGGGACACGGGTTGATATCTACATACTGCACTCGATTTGACAAGTACGCACTTATCCACGGTATCACATCACGATTGATTCCCGCCATTTTTAGTTTTTAAATAAGATCAGGATGGCCCACAATGTCGAGGGCCTTCGACAAGTAGAGACAAATGGCATCGACCTTTCCTCTATTATCCAATGCCCTGATTAAGTCGCCCGTTGTTTATAGCAGTTGTGTTACAGTGTGTATCATATCAGGTATCAGTACTTACCTCTTATCAACAGCCGGTTGAGTGTCACGAGCTCCATTCCCCTCTCCTACTAGTACCTCTGTTGCAACCACGCAGCAATGTTTGCTGAGCCCACCGTTACACGATCGGAGGGTCGCGCCAGTCGGCATCAATACTGCAATGCGCAACTTGCTTTACACTGACAAGGCTGTGCTGATTGCATGTGAGCCGGTGTCGACTTTGAACACAAGTTCTCTGCCGCTAATGTTCGCCGTGACCCGCCAGTCGTGGTTGTTGTCTATGGTTTCAAAAGCGATGTTTAGCACTTCGAAGTTATCTACATGCTGAATCTCGTTTACGCCTGCTGATCTGCAACAAGATGCGAAGTGGTTGAGTCCTTGGCATGTGTGGCATGTTTCCCCATACGCTGGGCAACGGCGTGGGGCGTGTACTCGGCTGTAGCGGGTATGTACATCTGTTATCCCGTTCAGGACGCTTTGGGACTTTCGGCGTTTGCCTGCTCGAACTAATCGTATCCACTCAAGTCTCGTCCTTCCGTGTGCTCAAACTTCGGTTTGATGGACTGAAGTATCTGCCGTCTTGCATAGCGTGACAGCTTTTTCCAGCGTCAGCTTTTTGTCCCTTAGCTACTTCTCCCGTAGCTTGGGGGAGTTCGTGCCAAAAACGATTTGGTCACACACCATGTCGTCGACCATGTTGCCGGAGTTGCAGTACCTGGCTTGTTTCTTCCGGTCCCGCAAAAACTGCTCGAAGCATTCCCCTTCAGCTTGAAGGCGAGTCTGAAAGATGTATCTCTCATGCACGCCGTTCTGCTGGTCGACGCAGTACGACTCGAACTTGGCGACCACCGTGTCAAAGTCCTCTTTGCTTTCTCGCGCGGAAAAACTGAAATTATTGAAGACTTCTAAAGCGTCTTCAACCGCCACGCTGAGAAGCTGTCCTGTTTTCAACGTGCTGGATCTTGGCTTTTCGGTGCACGAAGTTGCTTGCCAAAAAATTTCAAACTTTTATTTGAAGATGCTCAAGCTCTTACCGCCGCCTCCGTTGATAGTGGGGTCTGTGGGAGACTATGATGTAAACGCCGACTTTTTCGTGGTAAAAAAGAGCCACCAAGCGATAGTGGGACTCGAGACAAGCGAGCGATTGGGCCTGATCCAACGAGCGATAGACTCAGTCCCGCCCACAGTGGGAGACGTAGCCCAGCAGTTTCCTGGACTGTTCAAACGAACTGGGTGTCTTCAGCGAATACACAGAATAATACTTCGCAAGGACGCCGCCCCTGTCGTCCGGCCGGCGCGAAGAGTTCCCCTGTCTCTTCAGCAGCCGCTGCGTGCCGAATTGGACAGAATGGAACAAGAGGGCACCGTACGGAAAAATAGCAACCCGACCGACTGGGTGAGCCCATTAGTCATCGTGCGCAAAAAAGACGGCAAGCTGAGAGTATGTCTTGACCCTACGCAAATTAGCGAAGCCTGAAGCGCGAATATTATCAGATGCCTCGTCGAGAGGACATATAGGTGGAGCTGACAGGTGCAAAAATTTTTTCACCTCTGGACGCGAATGCTGGGTTCCATAAAATTCCGTTAGAAGACGGGTCGTCTAAAATATGCGCGGTTACAACGCCCTTTGGACGTTGTCGTTTTCAGCGGCTCCCTATCGACATTGCGTCGTCCAGCGATGTGTTCCAGAAAACCTTGAAATATATTTGATGGCCTTCCAGGTGTGCGCGTGTACGTCAATGATGTACTCATTTGGGGCGCAAGTAGAGCAGAGCATGACGAAAGGCTGCGAAGTGTTCTATCCGTGGCTGCAGGGGCAGGCCTAGTCTTCAATGCCGCAAAATGCCAGTTTGGCGCTGAAAAAAGCTCATTCTAGGGCGACATTATTAGCAGCAGAGGCATATGACCAAACCTCGCTCTAGTGGAGAGGCTTCTTCAAATACCAAAACCGAAAGATAAACTTCAGTAGAAAAAATGCTTGGCTTTATGAAATACTTCATTAAATACCAGCCAGCACTACCTGAGCGACCAACTGCATTGCGTTCCAGTATAAAACAGGGCGGGAAGTGTGAGTGGAAAACTAACCACGAGAGGGACTGGGCGTAAATTGGCAAAGCATTGACCAAAGCGCCGTTCCTGGCAATATTTGACCAAACCAAAGAAATGAAACTGACATCAGACGCCCCCCAGTCTTTCATGGGCTCAGCCTTGCTGCAGCGTCAGGGTGCCACCTTCAAGCCTGAGGCATATGCGTCACGAGTCTTGACAGAAACCGAACAGCGATATTCGCAGATCGAGAATGAAGCACTTGCTCTGGTCTATGGATGCGAGAAATTTCATCACTTTGTGTTCGGCCGCCCGGTTTTCTTGGAAAGTGGCCACCGGCCGCTAATGAATATCGCGAAAAAAGCAAATGGGGATATGCAGCCCAGAGTTCAGCGTTTCTTTTTTCGACTACTAAAGTACAACTGCACACTATCATATGTTCCTGGAAAACAGATGGACTTGACCGGTATGCTGTGAAGGTCGCCGATCCCTGAGGACCCGGCCACGGAGGACGCGGATGACGTTGAAGTGCACGCCATCAAGATACTGTCGGCAACCGTGAGTGAAAGAACACTGACGCGCCTTTTGCGAGGGACTTCGGTGTATCCTTATCTGCAAAGTGTTATAGAACGGATTTCGACAGGAACGCCCATGGAACGATGCCTAAAGTCCGTTGCATCGGAGCTGTCAGTGGTAAACGGCATACTCATGAAAGGCACTAAAGTGATAATTGATACAAGCGTGCGTGCTGAGACGTTAAAGCGGATTCATGCAGAACATCTTGGTATCGCTAAGAGCAAAGCAAGAGCTAGGCAACCCGTTTTATGGCCTGGGATAGTCTGACATAGAAGTATGGAACCAGAAATGTGGAATCTGCAAAAAGTACGCTTACAGACAGCCAGCAGAGCCACTAATTCTTCGTCCAACATCGACCCAAGCCTGGCAGCGACTCGGTGTCGGTATATTTCAGTGCGCAGGAAAGTATTTGTGCGCTTATGACGCGATGTCAAACTTTCCAGACGTCGAGAAGTTTCCCGATCTCAGTGCGTGTACTGCCATCGGAAGACATAGCACAATGTTCTCAAGATATGGGATACCATCAGGAGTTTGCACCGATAATGGACCGCAATCTTCTTCCCGCGAGTTTGAACGTTTTTCGAAGCTGTATGACTTTAAACACGTGAAATCTAGCCCACAATTTCCGCGCTCCAATGGCAGGTTCTCTCAGATCAAGAATGGGAGTTTACCAATGGATCATTTAAGAGAAAAGTGTACAACAGCTGTATCTTACCATTACTCACCTACGGAACAGAAACGTTGAGGCTAACGTAAATGGTTCCGCTTAAATTAAAATCAACTCAGCGAGCCATAGAGAGAAAAAAGGATAGGTGTAACGTTAAAACACCGGAAGCGGGCAGATTGGGTGAGGAAACAAACGCGGATTAATTACATCCTAGTCGAAATCAAGAGGAAGAAATGGGCTTGTATTGCGAAGGCAAGATAACTGTCCCCTCATTTCTGTTTCTTTATCTAAGATTGCATAATTTACCTAGTTTTATTTGAATATTCGAAAACGGCAGCATGTTCAAGGCGGTACTGTCCCTATGGGAAGAGTACGGCTGCTCCGGCGCCGGCAAGCCTAAAGGCACCACGCCAATCTAAGGAGGCTGGCTCGGAAAAGGCGGCCATGGCTTCCCCGGCTGTGGAGCTACCAGAACATGGAGACGACCACCCATCCAGCGAGACCTCATCGCATAGTGCGGATGAGTCAACGTTTGTGGATGGTGACGAGTCGACATGGCTAACGTGGACAACGAGGCATTCAAGTTGGTGAGTCATCGCAAGCAACGAAATGTAGGGATCCCGGTAGTGGTTGAGCCCACAGAGAAAGGGGTTGATTTAAGAGAGAGGAATGCCATCTTGCTTTTTGTTGCCATTCAATCACTGCTGAGATCTGCTCCGATTCGTAGTCGGTTCAACATGCACGGTGCTCTTCAGCTGGATGTCTCGACGGAAGAGCAGGTTGACAAGCTCCCGCAGAGCTCTCAGAATTTTGGCATCAAAGTTAACGTGCGGTTGCCCCATTCCTACATGAAGAACACCTGTGTTATTAAGGGTGTACCAAAGAACGCTACCTAATTGATTATCTGAAACCACA
>JARKHS020036653.1:0-18717 GCA_030143305.2 Amblyomma americanum
GCAAGACCCCGTGCGCCGGTTCGTGCTCTCGCGCAAGCCGAGCAATTTCGACCAAGCCGTGGAGGCCGCATTGGATGAGGAACAAAATGAGGCGTTAACGACAGCCGCAGCGAGAGTACGCGTCATAGAGAGAGCGGTGCTCAACCCTGAGGTTGCTCTCTTGACAGAGCGGTTAGATCGCTTAGAACAGCTGCTATCTCAGCAGGTAGAATGCCAGGTTGAAGCGCGCGCTCAACAGCGCCCATTCGCTGGAAACCGGAGACCGCCACAAAGCTACAGGCGCGGTATGCGAGATTTTGAAGAAATCGTATGCTTCGCTTGCCAGGGTCGCGGACACATCGCCAGGTTCTGCCAAAACGTGCGCCGTGGGGAGCCACAAAGAGAAGCAGGCGAGACACGCCCTAAGCAAGCCTACAGCGGGGCTCCAGATACCGAGTCAAAAAACTAGTTAGTCCTCCCCAGCCTGAGGAGCGTGGGGAGGGAGCAGTAGATGATGAGGTGGTGGTAGTTTGTGTGGCCGACGAGGCATGCCCTGTTGTGCGTTGCAAGTTAAATGGTTGTTGTATGGAATTGTTGATAGATACGGGGTCAAAGGTGACATTGCTTAAGGAGAGCAGTTTTAACACGCTTCGAAGGAAGGGGGACCGCGAGGTGTTGGAAGCGTCTGGTGGTATGGCAACCAAATTTGTAGGCATAACGGGGGATCCTCTTGGCATAAGTGGACTCTACAGGTTACACTTCTCTCTCGGCGGAATTGCATTGGAGCACCCCTGCTACGTATGCCCGGACACGGTGTCTCTGCCAAACGGAGTGTCAGGTATATTAGGGCAGGATTTTTTGAGAAAAGGGAAGGTAGTAGTCTCATTCTCTGAGGAAGAGGTTAATGCGGGCGGCTCAAAAGTTCCGTTTTTGAACAGGAGAGGGGCTGAGATTCGCATTACCGATATTGACACCCGTCAAACAGTGGGATCATTGGAGAAGGTATATTCGCGGGTTGCCGTCCGGCTGGTCGAGGAGGCGGTCGTCCTTCCTTGGTCGGAGCACATTTTGTACGCGTTTGTGCCTTCAGATGTAGAGAGCGGCGCCGTGGGAGTGCTTGAGCCGGTCGACTCTCTCAGCAATGGCCTGAAGGCAGCCGCGTGCCTCGTGACAGTTAATGACGCCCACAGAGTGCCCCTACGGGTGGTTAACTGTAGCCAGCAGCCACTGAGCCTTCCCAAGAACAAAACATTGGCTTTCTTCACCTCTGCGATAGAGCAACGTGAGCCCACCGATACGGTACTCGCAACTGTAGAGCATGCTAGTCCTTCGGCTGCTCCAAAGGTGTCGTTCGATCTTTCTCACGTAAAATCCAGGGAGAGGGAGGCTCTGGCTGGTTTGCTGAACGACTACTCGGAGGTATTCGCCGCGTCCAACCTGGATTTGGGCTGCTGTGGCGTTATAAAGCACAGGATAGAAACCGGCACTTCATCGCCCGTTTACCAGCGTGCGTACAGGATTCCTTACTCCCAACGTGAGGAGATGGAGCGGCAGGTGCAGGACCTGATTGATCGCGGCATTGTCGAACACTCAAAGTCACCCTGGGGAGCACCAGCACTATTGGTGGAAAAGCCAGATGGCTCGTATCGATTGGTAGTGGACTACCGCAAACTAAATGCCGTAACTCGCATCGATCCATACCCCATCCCCAATATACAGGAGACGCTTTCTCAGCTGGGCTCTGCCAGGTACTTCACGGTAGTGGACATGGCGGCGGGATTCTGGCAGATAGCAATGGATCCGGCAGATGCCGAGAAAACGGCATTCAACACGCCCTCAGGGCACTATGAATGGAAAAGAATGCCGATGGGTCTGGCCAACAGCCCTGCTGTCTGGCAGAGAACCGCTGATGTTATCCTGGCAGGTCTTCTGGGGAGGCTGTGCTTCGTGTATATGGATGACATTATCATATACAGTGACAGTTTTGAGAACCATTTGCGCGATATTGAGCAGGTTTTGGTGCGACTAAGAGGAGCGGGTCTCAAGCTGAAGCCCTCTAAGTGCCAATTCCTCAAAAACGAGGTGAAGTACCTCGGGCACGTTGTTTCAGCTGACGGCGTGCGACCGGACCCTGAGAAACTAAGGTGTGTCTCGGATTTTCCATCCCCGACTAGCGTCCGCCAGGTCCGGCAGTTTCTCGGCCTGATCGGTTACTACCGAAGGCACATAGAGGAGTTCGCCAAGCTCGCTAAGCCGCTCACCGCCTTAACAGCCAAAAATGTCGCCTTTCGCTGGGACGAAAACGCGGAGAATTCTTTT
This sequence comes from Amblyomma americanum, assembly GCA_030143305.2. Classification (NCBI taxonomy): domain Eukaryota; kingdom Metazoa; phylum Arthropoda; class Arachnida; order Ixodida; family Ixodidae; genus Amblyomma; species Amblyomma americanum. The sequence continues at coordinate 2,299 of JARKHS020036653.1, forward strand.
GGGGCCCTGAAAAGGAAGCTAATGAGTGCACCGCTGTTGCGCCACCCGGATTTTAATTTGCCCTTCGTTATGGCCACAGATGCGTCAAAGTTCGCAGTTGGTGCCGTGCTATCTCAGGTTATCGAGGGCAAAGAACATCCCGTTGCTTTTGCTAGCCGACAGCTGAGCCCCACAGAGCAAAAGTACGGAGCTACGGAAAGGGAGTGCCTCGCCGTTGTCTGGGCAGTAAAGCACTTCAGATGCTACCTTTACGGCCGCAAATTCAAGCTAGTCACAGACTGCCATCCTCTGAAATGGGTGATGAGTGTCAGGGACCCTAGCTCGCGACTCGCTAGATGGAATCTACACCTGCAGGAATACTGCTTTGAAGTTGAGCACAAGTCAGGAAAGACACATCTGAATGCTGATGCACTCAGCCGCACAGCTGCCGTGGCAGCTATAGATGAGTTTGTCCCCGTAGTCGACCCCGCCGAATTACGCACAGAGCAGTGCAAAGATCCTGACCTGAAGCGAATAATCGAAAGCTTAGAGGGCGCACCGTCTCACCCCGAACAGCTAGGTTATTTCATTGACAAAGACGGCACCCTGTGTCGGCGCACGAGGCCAACCAGGAAAGGGAGACCAGAGAAAACCGCTTGGGAGAGAGTCGTCATACCTCGGTCGTGGACAGAAAGGGTTCTTCGCGAGTTTCACGATGCGCCATGCGCCGGTCATTTTGGCGTAGCAAAGACACGCAGGCGTGTGGAGCGTTTGTACTTTTGGAGTGGCATGCGACAGGATGTTAGAGACTACTGTGCGAAGTGTCATTCCTGTCTCGAAAGAAAAACACCCAAGGGACGAAGACCAGCTCCAATTCAGCCGTTCTCTGAGGTTTCGGCTCCCTTCGAGCGGACAGGTATGGACATAATGGGCCCCTTGCCCACGACCACTTCCGGAAACAAGTACATTTTAGTATTTGTCGATCACCTTTCAAAATACGCGGAAGCGGTAGCACTCCCAGATCAGAAGGCAGACACGGTTGCAAGAGCATTTGTCGAACAGATCGTGCTCCGACATGGACCCCCGAGGCAACTCTTGACAGATCGGGGAACGAACTTCGTGTCGCAGCTAATGAGGAGAGTTTGCGAGCTGCTTAAGATCGCTAAGAAGCAGACAACACCGTACCATCCGGCTTGCAACGGCGCGGTGGAGCGACTGAACCAAACCGTGGCCGGGTTCCTGTCGCATTTTGTTTCGCGCGACCAGCGGGACTGGGACTTGTGGCTCCCGTATGCAATGTTTGCCTACAATTCCGCAGCACACGAGAGCACGGGCGAATCGCCATTCTTTCTTCTCTACGGCCGAGACCCGGACCAGCCTAGTGAAGTGCCAGAGGGCCCCCGTCGTGTCCCATACGCTTCACTGGACGACTATAAGGTTGAGCTAGAATCGCGCTTGCAAGTGGCGAGGGACATCGCAAAGGAGTCCTTAAAGAAAGCGGCGAAGCGCAGGAAGGAGGTGCACGATCGAAGTGCTAGAGACGCGCCGTTTAATGTGGGGGACAGCGTGTACATTGAAAACTGCCAAAGGCAGATTGGGCTAGCTCGTAAGTTCCAGACGAAGTGGAGAGGACCGTGCGAGGTTGTCGAGAAGCTTTCTCCGGTAAACTTCAGAGTCCGAGACGTGAACCGGCGCTTGATAAGGATACACGCAAATCGCCTCAAGTCGGCACCGGTTCAGTATTCACGAAATGAGGAAAGGGAGAGCGCGGATTTTGATGGGGACAGAAGTGAAGCGGAGCGCGCAGATAGTTCGCAAGAAACGCCCTCTCCTGCATTTGTTCGGCAGGCGCCAGAGGTGACGGCCGGAATGCCACCGGATTTACTTCATGCATTGCTAGAAGAAGAAGCGCGCGAGGTTGCCGCGCAGATAACGCCAGGGGAGGCTCCTGCCACGAGCCCTCGCGAGTCCCAAAGCAGACAAAGGGTCACAGACTTACTTAGTATGACTCATGAAGGCCGATATCCGCTGCGAAATCGGAAAGCTAAGTCGGACTAATGGTGTAAACAGAGCGGAGTTGTGAACTGGTCAGAATTGTGTAATGCCGCAGCTCATAACATTGCTATATGCGTATGTGTTAAGTTATCGGAGTTAGTAGTTAAACCTTTCTGTCATTAAGTAACACCTTCACAGGAGAGCATGCGGAGCGCATGCAGAACCTGCCCTACTTCCTTTCGTTATCTATATTTTTGTCTGTGCCGTGATCGTGCTAGAAGTGGGAGCTCCTTTGTAACTGTGGTAAATTTATTTCGTCCAGTTTGGACTAGAAAGGAGAGGCTTGGGTGCTGAGTTTCATGTTTATCTGTAAAAGAAGATCAGTGCTGCCCCTGGAGACGCCAGTATTGACAGCGGAGGCATATGGTGTTGTGCAGTGGTGTTGAGTGCAGCGAAAAGTGTTTTGTCGGACGCACTGCGCGAGGCGATTCAGAAAGACAAGGGGAGCTGCGTGGACTCAAATGTTCGGAGAACATTCTTCTGGAGGGTGAGCGAGTGTGACATTCCGTGTGTGCTACGAGGATCCACGTTCGACGGCGCGGCGTAGACGGAGACCCGTGACAGCGGCATCATCAATTACCCAGCCATGCTCTTTGAGTGACGACCAGAACAACCGGACCCGCCGCCGCCCCGGGGAAACAGGCTATCCTCCCCAATTTCCGGGCACATTCCAGTGAACAAAGCGCATTCCCAGAAGGGCCGTGACGGACACCTGTCATGGCGGACAGGCAGTACTCGCCAAGAATGTGGAAAGACAGGCGCTAGTGAATTAGCTCCGAAGAGAGAGCCTGTGTATACTCTCACTTGAGAGAGAGTGGTGGCGTTTTTGTTGTTTATTTAGTTTTTATTGTTAACAGACTCTGGGTTCGAGGCTAAGCCCAACCCAAGGGGGTTGTCCCCATCTCGCATGTTATTTTGGATTGGAGAATTGATGCTTTGGGCGGGCCACTGGAAATGACCGCCCTTAGTCCTTTGTTAATCAAGTGCTTAAAAGCGCATGTAAACGGATGCAGTCCAGTCTGAGCTGGGGCTCCATGCTTAGCATGTAATGTGATGCTACTTAGGCACTAACCTGCCCGGTCGATGAGTAAAGTAGTGCAAAGTTTGTTCTTTTGTAAATTCAGTTCTGCTTTTTCCAGTTTAACTCTCTGCATATGTATGTTGTAAAATATGCTCTGCTGTCATCATCTACAAGCTCGCCTCCTGTTCATCTTCCAAGCCGAACGACACTAGAGGAAGGGTTTGTGAACCATCCTCGAAGAAACGGACGACTATTGAAATTCTACTGCATAGAGCTGAGGACGACATCGTTCGCCAAGAGGGCCTTCAGCGCCGAAGCCCGTCGGCGTGCAGCTTCTGCCAGCAACCGCTCGAGCCCAACTCCGGAGCCACTCCATCGCCCCCAGGAAGTCATCGGCACGTAAGCTCGGACGCCCCAGCCTCTGATGTATAACCTTAATCATGTGTAATTATTGAATATACTTGTTTGTTTAAACTGAGCCATACGGTGTCTCTTTGCCTCTCCGTCCCGTGTGGACCTGCGCATTATGGGGGTCATCACAGCAGTCTCATTACACAGAGTTCACATCCAACAACTCTGCACTTGTTCCTGCTCAAGGTTCATTGCCTTCAGACTTCTTTATCACGAGTCAAGGTAAACAAAGTTTTGCTCAAGTTTCTCGGCCCTGTTGCTGACACTGCCTCGTAACTTGTAATTTGCAGAAGACATCGAGCCGTCGACCAATAATTTGAAACCATACGATGGCCAGACGATACCACCTGTGGTCGCCGCCTTTCCTGCCGCCGCGTTATCCGGCGACGGCACGTCCATCGCCATGGCGGTCACGGACGCGTCTGAGAACGTAGGCGGCCTCTTGCTCCTGTGCTCCCCGTTTAAGTGTCTGTGCGGTGGACTCCGTCTCTCCCGTAACGATTACGAAACATGTTCTTAGTTCTTACGATGCACCTTTTTTTGTTCTCAGGATCCAGAGTTCCCGGACGTCGCCACATCATCACAAGCACTAGGGTACGAGTCACAGCAGTCTCATTACACAGAGTTCACATCCAACAACTCTGCACTTGTTCCTGCTCAAGGTTCATTGCCTTCAGACTTCTTTATCACGAGTCAAGGTAAACAAAGTTTTGCTCAAGTATCTCGGCCCTGGTGTTGACACCGCCTCGTAACTTGTAATTTGCAGAAGACATCGAGCCGTCGACCAATAATTTGACACCATACGATGACCAGACGATACCACCTGTGGTCGCCGCCTTTCCTGCCGCCGCGTTAGCCTGGGACGGCGCGTCCATCGCCAAGGCGGTCACGGACGCGTCTAAGAACGTAGGTGACCTCTTGCTGCTGTGCTCCCCGTTTAAGTGTTTGTGCGGTGGACTCCTTCTTTCCCGTAACGATTACGAAACATGTTCTTAGTTCTTACGATGCACCTTTTTTGTTCGCAGGTTCCAGATTTCCCGGACGTCGCCTCATCATCACAAGCACTAGGATACGAGTCACAGCGGTCTCATTACACAGGGTTCACATCCAACAACTCTGCACTTGTTCCTGTTCAAGGTTCACTGCCTTCAGACTTCTTTATCACGAGTCAAGGTAAACAAAGTTTTGCTCAAGTCTCTCGGCCCTGGTGCTGACACCGCCTCGTAAATTGTAATTTGCAGAAGACATCGAGCCGTCGACCAATAATTTGACACCATACGATGGCCAGACGATACCACCTGTGGTCGCCGCCTTTCCTGCCGCCGCGTTATCCGGCGACGGCACGTCCATCGCCATGGCGGTCACGGACGCGTCTAAGAGCGTAGGTGGCCTCTTGCTGCTGTGCTCCCCGTTTAAGTGTCTGTGCGGTGGACTCCGTCTTTCCCGTAACGATTACAAAACATGTTCTTAGTTCTTAAGATGCACCTTTTTTGTTCTCAGGTTTCAGAGTTCCCAGACGTCGCCACATCATCTCAAGCACTAGGGTACGAGCCACAGCAGTGTCATTACACAGGGTTCACATCCAACAACTCTGCACATGTTCCTGCTCAAGGTTCACTGCCTTCAGACTTCTTTACCACGAGTCAAGGTAAACAAAGTTTTGCTCAAGTCTCTCGGCCCTGGTGCTGACACCGCCTCGTAAATTGTAATTTGCAGAAGACATCGAGCCGTCGACCAATAAATTGACACCATACGATGGCCAGACGATACCACCTGTGGTCGCCGCCTTTCCTGCCGCCGCGTTATCCGGCGACGGCACGTCCATCGCCATGGCGGTCACGGACACGTCTGAGAACGTAGGCGGCCTCTTGCTCCTGTGCTCCCCGTTTAAGTGTCTGTGCGGTGGACTCGGTCTTCCCGTAACGATTACGAAACATGTTCATAGTTCTTACGATGCACCTTTTTTGTTCTCAGGATCCAGAGTTCCCGGACGTCGCCTCATCATCACAAGCACTAGGGTACGAGTCACAGCAGTGTCATTACACAGAGTTCCAATCCAACAACTCTGCACTTGTTCCTGCTCAAGGTTCATTGCCTTCAGACTTCTTTATCACGAGTCAAGGTAAACAAAGTTTTGCTCAAGTTTCTCGGCCCTGGTGCTGACACCGCCTCGTAACTTGTAATTTGCAGAAGCCATCGAGCCGTCGACCAATAATTTGACACCATACGATGATCAGACGATACCACCTGTGGTCGCCGACTTTCCTGCCGCCGCGTTATCCGGGGACGGCGAGTCCATCGCCATGGCGGTCACGGACGCGTCTAAGAACGTAGGTGGCCTCTTGCTGCTGTGCTCCCCGTTTAAGTGTCTGTGCGGTGGACTCCGTCTTTCCCGTAACGATTACGCAACATGTTCTTAGTTCGTACGATCCACTTTTTTTGCTCGCAGGTTCCAGAGTTCCCGGACGTCGCCACATCATCACAAGCACTAGGGTACGAGTCACAGCGGTCTCATTACACAGGGTTCACATCCAACAACTCTGCACTTGTTCCTGTTCAAGGTTCATTGCCTTCAGACTTCTTTATCACGTGTCAAGGTAAAGGAACTTTTGCTCAAGTTTCTCGGCTCTGTTGCTGACACCGCCTCGTAACTTGTAATTTGCAGAAGACATCCAGCCGTCGACCAATAATGTGACACCATACGATGGCCAGACGATACCACCTGTGGTCGCCGCCTTTCCTGCCGCCGCGTTATCCGGGGACGGCACGCCCATCGCCATGGCGGTCATGGACGCGTCTAAGAACGTAGGTGGCCTCTTGCTGCTGTGCTCCCCGTTTAAGTGTCTGTGCGGTGGACTCCGTCTTTCTCGTAACGATTACGAAACATGTTCTTAGTTCTTACGATGCACCTTTTTTTGTTCTCAGGATCCAGAGTTCCCGGACGTCGCCTCATCATCACAAGCACTAGGGTACGAGTCACAGCAGTCTCATTACACAGAGTTCACATCCAACAACTCTGCACTTGTTCCTGCCCAAGGTTCATTGCCTTCAGACTTCTTTATCACGAGTCAAGGTAAACAAAGTTTTGCTCAAGTCTCTCGGCCCTGGTGCTGACACCGCCTCGTAACTTGTAATTTGCAGAAGACATCGAGCCGTCGACCAATAATTTGACACCATACGATGCCCAGCCGATACCACCTGTGGTCGCTGCCTTTCCTGCCGCCGCGTTATCCGGCGACGGCACGTCCATCGCCATGGCGGTCACGGACGCGTCTGAGAACGTAGGCGGCCTCTTGCTCCTGTGCTCCCCGTTTAAGTGTCTGTGCGGTGGACTCCGTCTTTCCCGTAACGATTACGAAATATGTTCTTAGTTCTTACGATGCACCTTTTTTTGTTCTCAGGATCCAGAGTTCCCGGACGTCGCCTCATCATCTCAAGCACTAGGGTACGAGCCACAGCAGTGTCATTACACAGGGTTCACATCCAACAACTCTGCACTTGTTCCTGCTCAAGGTTCATTGCCTTCAGACTTCTTTACCACGAGTCAAGGTAAACAAAGTTTTGCCCAAGTCTCTCGGCCCTGGTGCTGACACCGCCTCGTAAATTGTATTTTGCAGAAGACATCGAGCCGTCGACCAATAATTTGACACCATACGATGGCCAGACGATACCACCTGTGGTCGCCGCCTTTCCTGCCGCCGCGTTATCCGGCGACGGCACGTCCATCGCCATGGCGGTCACGGACGCGTCTGAGAACGTAGGCGGCCTCTTGCTCCTTTGTTCCCCGTTTAAGTGTCTGTGCGGTGGACTCCTTCTTTCCCGTAACGATTACGAAACATGTTCTTAGTTCTTACGATGCACCTTTTTTTGTTCGCAGGTTCCAGAGTTCCCGGACGTCGCCTCATCATCACAAGCACTAGGGTACGAATCACAGCGGTCTCATTACACAGGGTTCACATCCAACAACTCTGCACTTGTTCCTGTTCAAGGTTCATTGCCTTCAGACTTCTTTATCACGAGTCAAGGTAAAGGAACATTTGCTCAAGTTTTTCGGCCCTGTTGCTGACACTGCCTCGTGACTTGTAATTTGCAGAAGACATCGAGCCGTCGACCAATAATTTGACACCATACGATGACCAGATACCACCTGTGGTCGCCGCCTTTCCTGCCGCCGCGTTAACCTGGGACGGCGCGTCCATCGCCATGGCGGTCACGGACGCGTCTAAGAACGTAGGTGGCCTCTTGCTGCTGTGCTCCCCGTTTAAGTGTCTGTGTGGTGGACTCCGTCTTTCCCGTAACGATTACGAAACATGTACTTAGTTCTTACGATGCACCTTTTTTGTTCTCAGGTTTCAGAGTTCGCGGACGTCGCCTCATCATCACAAGCACTAGGGTACCAGTCACAGCAGTGTCATTACACAGGGTTCACATCCAACAACTCTGCACTGGTTCCTGCTCAAGGTTCATTGCCTTCAGACTTCTTTACCACGAGTCAAGGTAAACAAAGTTTTGCTCAAGTCTCTCGGCCCTGGTGCTGACACCGCCTCGTAAATTGTAATTTGCAGAAGACATCGAGCCGTCGACCAATAATTTGACACCATACGATGGCCAGACGATACCACCTGTGGTCGCCGCCTTTCCTGCCGCCGCGTTATCCGGCGACGGCACGTCCATCGCCATGGCGGTCACGGACGCGTCTGAGAACGTAGGCGGCCTCTTGCTCCTGTGCTCCCCGTTTAAGTGTCTGTGCGGTGGACTCCGTCTTCCCGTAACGATTACGAAACATGTTCTTAGTTCTTACGATGCACCTTTTTTGTTCTCAGGATCCAGAGTTCCCGGACGTCGCCTCATCATCACAAGCACTAGGGTACGAGTCACAGCAGTCTCATTACACAGAGTTCACAACCAACAACTCTGCACTTGTTCCTGCTCAAGGTTCATTGCCTTCAGACTTCTTTATCACGAGTCAAGGTAAACAAAGTTTTGCTCAAGCTTCTCGGCCCTGGTGCTGACACCGCCTCGTAACTTGTAATTTGCAGAAGCCATCGAGCCGTCGACCAATAATTTGACACCATACGATGACCAGACGATACCACCTGTGGTCGCCGACTTTCCTGCCGCCGCGTTATCGGGGGACGGCGAGTCCATCGCCATAGCGGTCACGGACGCGTCTAAGAACGTAGGTGGCCTCTTGCTGCTGTGCTCCCCGTTTAAGTGTCTGTGCGGTGGACTCCGTCTGTCCCGTAACGATTACGAAACATGTTCCTAGTTTGTACGATCCACATTTTTTGTTCTCAGGTTCCAGAGTTCCCGGACGTCGCCACATCATCACAAGCACTAGGGTACGAGTCACAGCGGTCTCATTACACAGGGTTCACATCCAACAACTCTGCACTTGTTCCTGTTCAAGGTCCATTGCCTTCAGACTTCTTTATCACGAGTCAAGGTAAAGGAACTTTTGCTCAAGTTTCTCGGCCCTGGTGCTGACACCGCCTCGTAACTTGTAATTTGCAGAAGCCATCGAGCCGTCGACCAATAATTTGACACCATACGATGACCAGACGATACCACCTGTGGTCGCCGACTTTCCTGCCGCCGCGTTATCCGGGGACGGCGAGTCCATCGCCATAGCGGTCACGGACGCGTCTAAGAACGTAGGTGGCCTCTTGCTGCTGTGCTCCCCGTTTAAGTGTCTGTGCGGTGGACTCCGTCTGTCCCGTAACGATTACGAAACATGTTCTTAGTTCGTACGATCCACTTTTTTTGTTCTCAGGTTCCAGAGTTCCCGGACGTCTCCACATCATCACAAGCACTAGGGTACGAGTCACAGCGGTCTCATTACACAGGGTTCACATCCAACAACTCTGCACTTGTTCCTGTTCAAGGTTCATTGCCTTCAGACTTCTTTATCACGAGTCAAGGTAAAGGAACTTTTGCTCAAGTTTCTCGGCCCTGTTGCTGACACCGCCTCGTAACTTGTAATTTGCAGAAGACATCGAGCCGTTGAGCAATAATTTGACACCATACGATGACCAGACGATACCACCTGTGGTCGCCGCCTTTCCTGCCGCCGCGTTAGCCTGGGACGGCGCGTCCATCGCCAAGGCGGTCACGGACGCGTCTAAGAACGTAGGTGACCTCTTGCTGCTGTGCTCCCCGTTTAAGTGTTTGTGCGGTGGACTCCTTCTTTCCCGTAACGATTACGAAACATGTTCTTAGTTCTTACGATGCACCTTTTTTTGTTCGCAGGTTCCATATTTCCCGGACGTCGCCTCATCATCACAAGCACTAGGATACGAGTCACAGCGGTCTCATTACACAGGGTTCACATCCAACAACTCTGCACTTGTTCCTGTTCAAGGTTCACTGCCTTCAGACTTCTTTATCACGAGTCAAGGTAAAGGAACTTTTGCTCAAGTTTCTCGGCCCTGTTGCTGACACCGCCTCGTAACTTGTAATTTGCAGAAGACATCCAGCCGTCGACCAATAATGTGACACCATACGATGGCCAGACGATACCACCTGTGGTCGCCGCCTTTCCTGCCGCCGCGTTATCCGGGGACGGCACGTCCATCGCCATGGCGGTCACGGACGCGTCTAAGAGCGTAGGTGGCCTCTTGCTGCTGTGCTCCCCGTTTAAGTGTCTGTGCGGTGGACTCCGTCTTTCCCGTAACGATTACGAAACATGTTCTTAGTTCTTACGATGCACCTTTTTTGTTCTCAGGTTTCAGAGTTCCCAGACGTCGCCACATCATCTCAAGCACTAGGGTACGAGCCACAGCAGTGTCATTACACAGGGTTCACATCCAACAACTCTGCACTTGTTCCTGCTCAAGGTTCATTGCCTTCAGACTTCTTTACCACGAGTCAAGGTAAACAAAGTTTTGCTCAAGTCTCTCGGCCCTGGTGTTGACACCGCCTCGTAACTTGTAATTTGCAGAAGACATCGAGCCGTCTACCAATAATTTGACACCATACGATGGCCAGACGATACCACCTGTGGTCGCCGCCTTTCCTGCCGCCGCGTTATCCGGGGACGGCGCGTCCATCGCCATGGCGGTCACGGACGCGTCTGAGAACGTAGGTGGCCTCTTGCTGCTGTGCTCCCCGTTTAAGTGTCTGTGCGGTGGACTCCGTCTTTCCCGTAACGATTACGAAACATGTTCTTAGTTCTTACGATGCACCTTTTTTTGTTCGCAGGTTCCAGAGTTCCCGGACGTCGCCTCATCATCACAAGCACTAGGGTACGTGTCACAGCGGTCTCATTACACAGGGTTCACATCCAACAACTCTGCACTTGTTCCTGTTCAAGGTTCATTGCCTTCAGACTTCTTTATCACGAGTCAAGGTAAAGGAACATTTGCTCAAGTTTCTCGGCCCTGTTGCTGACACTGCCTCGTAACTTGTAATTTGCAGAAGGCATCGAGCCGTCGACCAATAATTTGACACCATACGATGACCAGATACCACCAGTGGTCGCCGCCTTTCCTGCCGCCGCGTTAACCTGGGACGGCGCGTCCATCGCCATGGCGGTCACGGACGCGTCTAAGAACGTAGGTGGCCTCTTGCTGCTGTGCTCCCCGTTTAAGTGTCTGTGCGGTGGACTCCGTCTTTCCCGTAACGATTACGAAACATGTTCTTAGTTCGTACGATCCACTTTTTTTGTTCTCAGGTTCCAGAGTTCCCGGACGTCGCCACATCATCACAAGCACTAGGGTACGAGTCACAGCAGTCTCATTACACAGGGTTCACATCCAACAACTCTGCACTTGTTCCTGTTCAAGGTTCATTGCCTTCAGACTTCTTTATCACGAGTCAAGGTAAAGGAACTTTTGCTCAAGTTTCTCGGCCCTGTTGCTGACACCGCCTCGTAACTTGTAATTTGCAGAAGACATCCAGCCGTCGACCAATAATGTGACACCATACGATGGCCAGACGATACCACCTGTGGTCGCCGCCTTTCCTGCCGCCGCGTTATCCGGGGACGGCACGCCCATCGCCATGGCGGTCATGGACGCGTCTAAGAACGTAGGTGGCCTCTTGCTGCTGTGCTCCCCGTTTAAGTGTCTGTGTGGTGGACTCCGTCTTTCCCGTAACGATTACGAAACATGTACTTAGTTCTTACGATGCACCTTTTTTGTTCTCAGGTTTCAGAGTTCGCGGACGTCGCCTCATCATCACAAGCACTAGGGTACCAGTCACAGCAGTGTCATTACACAGGGTTCACATCCAACAACTCTGCACTTGTTCCTGCTCAAGGTTCATTGCCTTCAGACTTCTTTATCACGAGTCAAGGTAAAGCAACGTTTTGCTCAAGTTTCTCGGCCCTGTTGCTGACACCGCCTCGTAACTTGTAATTTGCAGAAGACATCCAGCCGTCGACCAATAATGTGACACCATACGATGGCCAGACGATACCACCTGTGGTCGCCGCCTTTCCTGCCGCCGCGTTATCCGGCGACGGCACGTCCATCGCCATGGCGGTCACGGACGCGTCTGAGAACGTAGGCGGCCTCTTGCTCCTGTGCTCCCCGTTTAAGTGTCTGTGCGGTGGACTCCGTCTTTCCCGTAACGATTACGAAACATGTACTTAGTTCTTACGATGCACCTTTTTTGTTCTCAGGTTTCAGAGTTCGCGGACGTCGCCTCATCATCACAAGCACTAGGGTACCAGTCACAGCAGTGTCATTACACAGGGTTCACATCCAACAACTCTGCACTTGTTCCTGCTCAAGGTTCATTGCCTTCAGACTTCTTTATCACGAGTCAAGGTAAACAAAGTTTTGCTCAAGTCTCTCGGCCCTGGTGCTGACACCGCCTCGTAACTTGTAATTTGCAGAAGACATCGAGCCGTCGACCAATAATATGACACCATACGATGGCCAGACGATACCACCTGTGGTCGCCGCCTTTCCTGCCGCCGCGTTATCCGGCGACGGCACGTCCATCGCCATGGCGGTCACGTACGCGTCTGAGAACGTAGGCGGCCTCTTGCTCCTGTGCTCCCCGTTTAAGTGTCTGTGCGGTGGACTTCGTCTTCCCGTAACGATTACGAAACATGTTCTTAGTTCTTACGATGCACCTTTTTTTGTTCTCAGGATCCACAGTTCCCGGACGTCGCCTCATCATCACAAGCACTAGGGTACGAGTCACAGCAGTCTCATTACACAGAGTTCACATCCAACAACTCTGCACCTGATCCTGCTCAAGGTTCATTGCCTTCAGACTTCTTTATCACGAGTCAAGGTAAACAAAGTTTTGCTCAAGTCTCTCGGCCCTGGTGCTGACACCGCCTCGTAACTTGTAATTTGCAGAAGACATCGAGCCGTCGACCAATAATTTGACACCATACGATGGCCAGACGATACCACCTGTGGTCGCTGCCTTTCCTGCCGCCGCGTTATCCGGCGACGGCACGTCCATCGCCATGGCGGTCACGGACGCGTCTGAGAACGTAGGCGGCCTCTTGCTCCTTTGTTCCCCGTTTAAGTGTCTGTGCGGTGGACTCCGTCTTTCCCGTAACGATTACGAAACATGTTCTTAGTTCTTACGATGCACCTTTTTTTGTTCTCAGGTTCCAGAGTTCCCGGACGTCGCCTCATCATCACAAGCACTAGGGTACCAGTCACAGCAGTCTCATTACACAGGGTTCACATCCAACAACTCTGCACTTGTTCCTGCTCAAGGTTCATTGCCTTCAGACTTCTTTATCACGAGTCAAGGTAAACAAAGTTTTGCTCAAGTTTCTCGGCCATGTTGCTGACACTGCCTCGTAACGTGTAATTTGCAGAAGACATCGAGCCGTCGACCAATAATTTGAAACCATACGATGGCCAGACGATACCACCTGTGGTCGCCGCCTTTCCTGCCGCCGCGTTATCCGGGGACGGCGCATCCATCGCCATGGCGGTCACGGACGCGTCTGAGAACGTAGGTGGCCTCTTGCTGCTGTGCTCCCCGTTTAAGTGTCTGTGCGGTGGACTCCGTCTTTCCCGTAACGATTACGAAACATGTTCTTAGTTCTTACGATGCACCTTTTTTTTGTTCTCAGGTTCCAGAGTTCCCGAACGTCGCCTCATCATCACAAGCACTAGGGTACGAGTCACAGCAGTGTCATTACACAGGGTTCACATCCAACAACTCTGCACTTGTTCCTGTTCAAGGTTCATTGCCTTCAGACTTCTTTATCACGAGTCGAGGTAAACAAAGTTTTGCTCAAGTTTCTCGGCCCTGGTGCTGACACCGCCTCGCAACTTGTAATTTGCAGAAGCCATCGAGCCGTCGACCAATAATTTGACACCATACGATGACCAGGCGATACCACCTGTGGTCGCCTACTTTCCTGCCGCCGCGTTATCCGGGGACGGCGAGTTTATCGCCATGGCGGTCACGGATGCGTCTGAGAACGTAGGCGGCCTCTTGCTCCTTTGTTCCCCGTTTAAGTGTCTGTGCGGTGGACTCCTTCTTTCCCGTAACGATTACGAAACATGTTCTTAGTTCTTACGATGCACCTTTTTTTGTTCGCAGGTTCCAGAGTTCCCGGACGTCGCCTCATCATCACAAGCACTAGGGTACGTGTCACAGCGGTCTCATTACACAGGGTTCACATCCAACAACTCTGCACTTGTTCCTGTTCAAGGTTCATTGCCTTCAGACTTCTTTATCACGAGTCAAGGTAAAGGAACATTTGCTCAAGTTTCTCGGCCCTGTTGCTGACACTGCCTCGTAACTTGTAATTTGCAGAAGGCATCGAGCCGTCGACCAATAATTTGACACCATACGATGACCAGATACCACCAGTGGTCGCCGCCTTTCCTGCCGCCGCGTTAACCTGGGACGGCGCGTCCATCGCCATGGCGGTCACGGACGCGTCTAAGAACGTAGGTGGCCTCTTGCTGCTGTGCTCCCCGTTTAAGTGTCTGTGCGGTGGACTCCGTCTTTCCCGTAACGATTACGAAACATGTTCTTAGTTCGTACGATCCACTTTTTTTGTTCTCAGGTTCCAGAGTTCCCGGACGTCGCCACATCATCACAAGCACTAGGGTACGAGTCAAAGCGGTCTCATTACACAGGGTTCACATCCAACAACTCTGCACTTGTTCCTGTTCAAGGTTCATTGCCTTCAGACTTCTTTATCACGAGTCAAGGTAAAGGAACTTTTGCTCAAGTTTCTCGGCCCTGTTGCTGACACCGCCTCGTAACTTGTAATTTGCAGAAGACATCGAGCCGTCGACCAATAATTTGACACCATACGATGGCCAGACGATACCACCTGTGGTCGCCGCCTTTCCTGCCGCCGCGTTATCCGGCGACGGCACGTCCATCGCCATGGCGGTCACGGACGCGTCTGAGAACGTAGGCGGCCTCTTGCTCCTGTGCTCCCCGTTTAAGTGTCTGTGCGGTGGACTCCGTCTTCCCGTAACGATTACGAAACATGTTCTTTGTTCTTACGATGCACCTTTTTTGTTGTCAGGATCCAGAGTTCCCGGACGTCGCCTCATCATCACAAGCACTAGGGTACGAGTCACAGCAGTCTCATTACACAGAGTTCACAACCAACAACTCTGCACTTGTTCCTGCTCAAGGTTCATTGCCTTCAGACTTCTTTATCACGAGTCAAGGTAAACAAAGTTTTGCTCAAGTTTCTCGGCCCTGGTGTTGACACCGCCTCGTAACTTGTAATTTGCAGAAGACATCGAGCCGTCTACCAATAATTTGACACCATACGATGGCCAGACGATACCACCTGTGGTCGCCGCCTTTCCTGCCGCCGCGTTATCCGGGGACGGCGCGTCCATCGCCATGGCGGTCACGGACGCGTCTGAGAACGTAGGTGGCCTCTTGCTGCTGTGCTCCCCGTTTAAGTGTCTGTGCGGTGGACTCCGTCTTTCTCGTAACGATTACGAAACATGTTCTTAGTTCTTACGATGCACCTTTTTTGTTCTCAGGTTTCAGAGTTCCCGGACGTCGCCACATCATCTCAAGCACTAGGGTACGAGCCACAGCAGTGTCATTACACAGGGTTCACATCCAACAACTCTGCACTTGTTCCTGCTCAAGGTTCATTGCCTTCAGACTTCTTTACCACGAGTCAAGGTAAACAAAGTTTTGCCCAAGTCTCTCGGCCCTGGTGCTGACACCGCCTCGTAAATTGTATTTTGCAGAAGACATCGAGCCGTCGACCAATAATTTGACACCATACGATGGCCAGACGATACCACCTGTGGTCGCCGCCTTTCCTGCCGCCGCGTTATCCGGCGACGGCACGTCCATCGCCATGGCGGTCACGGACGCGTCTGAGAACGTAGGCGGCCTCTTGCTCCTGTGCTCCCCGTTTAAGTGTCTGTGCGGTGGACTCCGTCTTCCCGTAACGATTACGAAACATGTTCTTAGTTCTTACGATGCACCTTTTT
The DNA here is from genome assembly GCA_030143305.2 of Amblyomma americanum. Taxonomy (NCBI): domain Eukaryota; kingdom Metazoa; phylum Arthropoda; class Arachnida; order Ixodida; family Ixodidae; genus Amblyomma; species Amblyomma americanum. The sequence goes on from JARKHS020036653.1 coordinate 18,178, forward strand.
TGTTCTCAGGATCCAGAGTTCCCGGACGTCGCCTCATCATCACAAGCACTAGGGTACGAGTCACAGCAGTCTCATTACACAGAGTTCACATCCAACAACTCTGCACTTGTTCCTGCTCAAGGTTCATTGCCTTCAGACTTCTTTATCACGAGTCAAGGTAAAGGAACATTTGCTCAAGTTTTTCGGCCCTGTTGCTGACACTGCCTCGTGACTTGTAATTTGCAGAAGACATCGAGCCGTCGACCAATAATTTGACACCATACGATGACCAGATACCACCTGTGGTCGCCGCCTTTCCTGCCGCCGCGTTAACCTGGGACGGCGCGTCCATCGCCATGGCGGTCACGGACGCGTCTAAGAACGTAGGTGGCCTCTTGCTGCTGTGCTCCCCGTTTAAGTGTCTGTGCGGTGGACTCCGTCTTTCCCGTAACGATTACGAAACATGTTCTTAGTTCTTACGATGCACCTTTTTTTGTTCGCAGGTTCCAGAGTTCCCGGACGTCGCCTCATCATCACAAGCACTAGGGTACGTGTCACAGC
>JARKHS020036653.1:18817-40421 GCA_030143305.2 Amblyomma americanum
TGCTCCCCGTTGAAGTGTCTGTGCGGTGGACTCCGTCTTTCCCGTAACGATTACGAAACATGTTCTTAGTTCTTACGATGCACCTTTTTTGTTCTCAGGTTTCAGAGTTCCCGGACGTCGCCACATCATCTCAAGCACTAGGGTACGAGCCACAGCAGCGTCATTACACAGGGTTCACATCCAACAACTCTGCACTTGTTCCTGCTCAAGGTTCATTGCCTTCAGACTTCTTTACCACGAGTTAAGGTAAACAAAGTTTTGCTCAAGTCTCTCGGCCCTGATGCTGACACCGCCTCGTAAATTGTATTTTGCAGAAGACATCGAGCCGTCGACCAATAATTTGACACCATACGATGGCCAGACGATACCACCTGTGGTCGCCGCCTTTCCTGCCGCCGCGTTATCCGGCGACGGCACGTCCATCGCCATGGCGGTCACGGACGCGTCTGAGAACGTAGGCGGCCTCTTGCTCCTGTGCTCCCCTTTAAGTGTCTGTGCGGTGGACTCCGTCTTCCCGTAACGATTACGAAACATGTTCTTAGTTCTTACGATGCACCTTTTTTGTTCTCAGGATCCAGAGTTCCCGGACGTCGCCTCATCATCACAAGCACTAGGGTACGAGTCACAGCAGTCTCATTACACAGAGTTCACATCCAACAACTCTGCACTTGTTCCTGCTCAAGGTTCATTGCCTTCAGACTTCTTTATCACGAGTCAAGGTAAAGGAACTTTTGCTCAAGTTTCTCGGACCTGTTGCTGACACCGCCTCGTAACTTGTAATTTGCAGAAGACATCGAGCCGTCGACCAATAATGTGACACCATACGATGGCCAGACGATACCACCTGTGGTCGCCGCCTTTCCTGCCGCCGCGTTAGCCTGGGACGGCGCGTCCATCGCCAAGGCGGTCACGGACGCGTCTAAGAACGTAGGTGACCTCTTGCTGCTGTGCTCCCCGTTTAAGTGTTTGTGCGGTGGACTCCGTCTTTCCCGTAACGATTACGAAACATGTACTTAGTTCTTACGATGCACCTTTTTTGTTCTCAGGTTTCAGAGTTCGCGGACGTCGCCTCATCATCACAAGCACTAGGGTACCAGTCACAGCAGTGTCATTACACAGGGTTCACATCCAACAACTCTGCACTTGTTCCTGCTCAAGGTTCATTGCCTTCAGACTTCTTTATCACGAGTCAAGGTAAACAAAGTTTTGCTCAAGTCTCTCGGCCCTGGTGCTGACACCGCCTCGTAACTTGTAATTTGCAGAAGACATCCAGCCGTCGACCAATAATGTGACACCATACGATGACCAGATACCACCTGTGGTCGCCGCCTTTCCTGCCGCCGCGTTAACCTGGGACGGCGCGTCCATCGCCATGGCGGTCACGGACGCGTCTAAGAACGTAGGTGGCCTCTTGCTGCTGTGCTCCCCGTTTAAGTGTCTGTGCGGTGGACTCCGTCTTTCCCGTAACGATTACAAAACATGTTCTTAGTTCTTACGATGCACCTTTTTTTGTTCGCAGGTTCCAGAGTTCCCGGACGTCGCCTCATCATCACAAGCACTAGGGTACGTGTCACAGCGGTCTCATTACACAGGGTTCACATCCAACAACTCTGCACTTGTTCCTGTTCAAGGTTCATTGCCTTCAGACTTCTTTATTACGAGTCAAGGTAAAGGAACTTTTGCTCAAGTTTCTCGGCCCTGTTGCTGACACCGCCTCGTAACTTGTAATTTGCAGAAGACATCCAGCCGTCGACCAATAATGTGACACCATACGATGGCCAGACGATACCACCTGTGGTCGCCGCCTTTCCTGCCGCCGCGTTATCCGGGGACGGCACACCCATCGCCATGGCGGTCATGGACGCGTCTAAGAACGTAGGTGGCCTCTTGCTCCTGTGCTCCCCGTTTAAGTGTCTGTGCGGTGGACTCCGTCTTTCCCGTAACGATTACGAAACATGTTCTTAGTTCTTACGATGCATCTTTTGTTCTCAGGATCCAGAGTTCCCGGACGTCGCCACATCATCACAAGCACTAGGGTACGAGTCACAGCAGTCTCAATACACAGAGTTCACATCCAACAACTCTGCACTTGTTCCTGCTCAAGGTTCATTGCCTTCAGACTTCTTTATCACGAGTCAAGGTAAACAAAGTTTTGCTCAAGTATCTCGGCCCTGGTGTTGACACCGCCTCGTAACTTGTAATTTGCAGAAGACATCGAGCCGTCGAACAATAATTTGACACCATACGATGACCAGACGATACCACCTGTGGTCGCCGCCTTTCCTGCCGAAGCGTTAGCCTGGGACGGCGCGTCCATCACCAAGGCGGTCACGGACGCGTATAAGAACGTAGGTGACCTCTTGCTGCTGTGCTTCCCGTTTAAGTGTCTGTGCGGTGGACTCCGTCTTTCCCGTAACGATTACGAAACATGTACTTAGTTCTTACGATGCACCTTTTTTGTTCTCAGGTTTCAGAGTTCGCGGACGTCGCCTCATCATCACAAGCACTAGGGTACCAATCACAGCAGTGTCATTACACAGGGTTCACATCCAACAACTCTGCACATGTTCCTGCTCAAGGTTCATTGCCTTCAGACTTCTTTATCACGAGTCAAGGTAAACAAAGTTTTGCTCAAGTCTCTCGGCCCTGGTGCTGACACCGCCTCGTAACTTGTAATTTGCAGAAGACATCGAGCCATCGACCAATAATTTGACACCATACGATGGCCAGACGATACTACCTGTGGTCGCCGCCTTTCCTGCCGCCGCGTTATCCGGCGACGGCACGTCCATCGCCATGGCGGTCACGTACGCGTCTAAGAACGTAGGCGGCCTCTTGCTCCTGTGCTCCCCGTTTAAGTGTCTGTGCGGTGGACTCCGTCTTCCCGTAACGATTACGAAACATGTTCTTAGTTCTTACGATGCACCTTTTTTTGTTCTCAGGATCCACAGTTCCCGGACGTCGCCTCATCATCACAAGCACTAGGGTACGAGTCACAGCAGTCTCATTACACAGAGTTCACATCCAACAACTCTGCACTTGTTCCTGCTCAAGGTTCATTGCCTTCAGACATCTTTATCACGAGTCAAGGTAAACAAAGTTTTGCTCAAGTCTCTCGGCCCTGGTGCTGACACCGCCTCGTAACTTGTAATGTGCAGAAGACATCGAGCCGTCGACCAATAATTTGACACCATACGATGGCCAGACGATACCACCTGTGGTCGCTGCCTTTCCTGCCGCCGCGTTATCCGGCGACGGCACGTCCATCGCCATGGCGGTCACGGACGCGTCTGAGAACGTAGGCGGCCTCTTGCTCCTGTGCTCCCCGTTTAAGTGTCTGTGCGGTGGACTCCGTCTTTCCCGTAACGATTACGAAACATGTTCTTAGTTCTTACGATGCACCTTTTTTGTTCTCAGGATCCAGAGTTCCCGGACGTCGCCACATCATCACAAGCACTAGGGTACGAGTCACAGCAGTCTCATTACACAGAGTTCACATCCAACAACTCTGCACTTGTTCCTGCTCAAGGTTCATTGCCTTCAGACTTCTTTATCACGAGTCAAGGTAAACAAAGTTTTGCTCAAGTATCTCGGCCCTGGTGCTGACACCGCCTCGTAACTTGTAATTTGCAGAAGACATCGAGCCGTCGACCAATAATTTGACACCATACGATGGCCAGACGATACCACCTGTGGTCGCCGCCTTTCCTGCCGCCGCGTTAGCCTGGGACGGCGCGTCCATCGCCAAGGCGGTCACGGACGCGTCTAAGAACGTAGGTGACCTCTTGCTGCTGTGCTCCCCGTTTAAGTGTTTGTGCGGTGGACTCCGTCTTTCCCGTAACGATTACGAAACATGTTCTTAGTTCTTACGATGCACCTTTTTTGTTCTCAGGTTTCAGAGTTCCCGGACGTCGCCACATCATCTCAAGCACTAGGGTACGAGCCACAGCAGTGTCATTACACAGGGTTCACATCCAACAACTCTGCACTTGTTCCTGCTCAAGGTTCATTGCCTTCAGACTTCTTTACCACGAGTCAAGGTAAACAAAGTTTTGCTCAAGTCTCTCGGCCCTGGTGCTGACACCGCCTCGTAACTTGTAATTTGCAGAAGACATCGAGCCGTCGACCAATAATTTGACACCATACGATGGCCAGACGATACCACCTGTGGTCGCCGCCTTTCCTGCCGCCGCGTTATCCGGGGACGGCGAGTCCATCGCCGTGGCGGTCACGGACGCGTCTGAGAACGTAGGCGGCCTCTTGCTCCTTTGTTCCCCGTTTAAGTGTCTGTACGGTGGACTCCTTCTTTCCCGTAACGATTACGAAACATGTTCTTAGTTCTTACGATGCACCTTTTTTGTTCGCAGGTTCCAGAGTTCCCGGATGTCGCCTCATCATCACAAGCACTAGGGTACGAGTCACAGCGGTCTCATTACACAGGGTTCACATCCAACAACTCTGCACTTGTTCCTGTTCAAGGTTCATTGCCTTCAGATTTCTTTATCACGAGTCAAGGTAAAGGAACTTTTGCTCAAGTTTCTCGGCCCTGTTGCTGACACCGCCTCGTAACTTGTAATTTGCAGAAGACATCCAGCCGTCGACCATTAATGTGACACCATACGATGGCCAGACGATACCACCTGTGGTCGCCGCCTTTCCTGCCGCCGCGTTATCCGGGGACGGCACGTCCATCGCCATGGCGGTCACGGATGCGTCTAAGAACGTAGGTGGCCTCTTGCTCCTGTGCTCCCCGTTTAAGTGTCTGTGCGGTGGACTCCTTCTTTCCCGTAACGATTACGAAACATGTTCTTAGTTCTTACGATGCACCTTTTTTGTTCGCAGGTTCCAGAGTTCCCGGACGTCGCCTCATCATCACAAGCACTAGGGTACGAGTCACAGCGGTCTCATTACACAGGGTTCACATCCAACAACTCTGCACTTGTTCCTGTTCAAGGTTCATTGCCTTCAGATTTCTTTATCACGAGTCAAGGTAAAGGAACTTTTGCTCAAGTTTCTCGGCCCTGTTGCTGACACCGCCTCGTAACTTGTAATTTGCAGAAGACATCCAGCCGTCGACCATTAATGTGACACCATACGATGGCCAGACGATACCACCTGTGGTCGCCGCCTTTCCTGCCGCCGCGTTATCCGGGGACGGCACGTCCATCGCCATGGCGGTCACGGATGCGTCTAAGAACGTAGGTGGCCTCTTGCTCCTGTGCTCCCCGTTTAAGTGTCTGTGCGGTGGACTCCGTCTTTCCCGTAACGATTACGAAACATGTTCTTAGTTCTTACGATGCACCTTTTTTGTTCTCAGGTTTCAGAGTTCCCGGACGTCGCCTCATCATCACAAGCACTAGGGTACCAGTTACAGCAGTGTCATTACACAGGGTTCACATCCAACAACTCTGCACTTGTTCCTGCTCAAGGTTCATTGCCTTCAGACTTCTTTATCCCGAGTCAAGGTAAGCAAAGTTTTGCTCAAGTCTCTCGGCCCTGGTGCTGACACCGCCTCGTAACTTGTAATTTGCAGAAGACATCGAGCCGTCGACCAATAATGTGACACCATACGATGGCCAGACGATACCACCTGTGGTCGCCGCCTTTCCTGCCGCCGCGTTATCCGGGGACGGCACGTCCATCGCCATGGCGGTCACGGACGCGTCTAAGAACGTAGGTGGCCTCTTGCTGCTGTGCTCCCTGTTTAAGTGTCTGTGCGGTGGACTCCGTCTTTCCCGTAATGATTACGAAACATGTTCTTAGTTCTTACGATGCACCTTTTTTGTTCTCAGGTTTCAGAGTTCCCGGACGTCGCAACATCATCACAAGCACTAGGGTACGAGTCACAGCAGTGTCATTACACAGGGTTCACATCCAACAACTCTGCACTTGTTCCTGCTCAAGGTTCATTGCCTTCAGACTTCTTTATCACGAGTCAAGGTAAACAAAGTTTTGCTCAAGTCTCTCGGCCCTGGTGCTGACACCGCCTCGTAACTTGTAATTTGCAGAAGACATCGAGCCGTCGACCAACAATTTGACACCATACGATGGCCAGACGATACCACCTGTGGTCGCTGCCTTTCCTGCCGCCGCGTTATCCGGCGACGGCACGTCCATCGCCATGGCGGTCACGGACGCGTCTGAGAACGTAGGCGGCCTCTTGCTCCTGTGCTCCCCGTTTAAGTGTCTGTGCGGTGGACTCCGTCTTTCCCGTAACGATTACGAAACAAGTTCTTAGTTCTTACGATGCACCTTTTTTTGTTCTCAGGATCCAGAGTTCCCGGACGTCACCTCATCATCACAAGCACTAGGGTGCAAGTCACAGCAGTCTCATTACACAGAGTTCACATCCAACAACTCTGCACTTGTTCCTGCTCAAGGCTCATTGCCTTCAGACTTCTTTATCACGAGTCAAGTTAAACAATGTTTTGCTCAAGTTTCTCGGCCATGTTGCTGACACTGCCTCGTAACGTGAGCCGTCGACCAATAATTTGAAACCATACGATGGCCAGACGATACCACCTGTGGTCGCCGCCTTTCCTGCCGCCGCGTTATCCGGGGACGGCGCATCCATCGCCATGGCGGTCACGGACGCGTCTGAGAACGTAGGTGGCCTCTTGCTGCTGTGCTCCCCGTTTAAGTGTCTGTGCGGTGGACTCCGTCTTTCCCGTAACGATTACGAAACATGTTTTTAGTTCTTACGATGCACCTTTTTTTGTTCTCAGGTTCCAGAGTTCCCGGACGTCGCCTCATCATCACAAGCACTAGGGTACGAGTCACAGCTGTGTCATTACACAGGGCTCACATCCAACAACTCTGCACTTGTTCCTGTTCAAGGTTCATTGCCTTCAGACTTCTTTATCACGAGTCGAGGTAAACAAAGTTTTGCTCAAGTTTCTCGGCCCTGGTGCTGACACCGCCTCGCAACTTGTAATTTGCAGAAGCCATCGAGCCGTCGACCAACAATTTGACACCATACGATGACCAGGCGATACCACCTGTGGTCGCCGACTTTCCTGCCGCCGCGTTATCCGGGGACGGCGAGTCTATCGCCATGGCGGTCACGGACGCGTCTGAGAGCGTAGGCGGCCTCTTGCTCCTTTGTTCCCAGTTTAAGTGTCTGTGCGGTGGACTCCTTCTTTCCCGTAACGATTACGAAACATGTTCTTAGTTCTTACGATGCACCTTTTTTTGTTCGCAGGTTCCAGAGTTCCCGGACGTCGCCTCATCATCACAAGCACTAGGGTACGAATCACAGCGGTCTCATTACACAGGGTTCACATCCAACAACTCTGTACTTGTTCCTGTTCAAGGTTCATTGCCTTCAGACTTCTTTATCACGAGTCAAGGTAAAGGAACATTTGCTCAAGTTTTTCGGCCCTGTTGCTGACACTGCCTCGTGACTTGTAAATTGCAGAAGACATCGAGCCGTCGACCAATAAGTTGACACCATACGATGACCAGATACCACCTGTGGTCGCCGCCTTTCCTGCCGCCGCGTTATGCGGGGACGGCACGTCCATCGCCATGGCGGTCGCGGACGCGTCTGAGAACGTAGGCGGCCTCTTGCTCCTGTGCTCCCCGTTTAAGTGTCTGTGCGGTGGACTCCGTCTTTCCCGTAACGATTACGAAACATGTTCTTAGTTCTTACGATGCACCTTTTTTTGTTCTCAGGATCCAGAGTTCCCAGACGTCGCCTCATCATCACAAGCACTAGGGTACGAGTCACAGCAGTCTCATTACACAGAGTTCAAATCCAACAACTCTGCACTTGTCCCTGCTCAAGGTTCATTGCCTTCAGACTTCTTTATCACGAGTCAAGGTAAACAAAGTTTTGCTCAAGTCTCTCGGCCGTGTTGCTGACACCGCCTCGTAACTTGTAATTTGCAGAAGACATCTAGCCGTCGACCAATAATGTGACACCATACGATGGCCAGACGATACCACCTGTGGTCGCCGCCTTTCCTGCCGCCGCGTTATCCGGCGACAGCACGTCCATCGCCATGGCGGTCACGTACGCGTCTGAGAACGTAGGCGGCCTCTTGCTCCTGTGCTCCCCGTTTAAGTGTCTGTGCGGTGGACTCCGTCTTCCCGTAACGATTACGAAACATGTTCTTAGTTCTTACGATGCATCTTTTTTTGTTCTCAGGATCCACAGTTCCCGGACGTCGCCTCATCATCACAAGCACTAGGGTACGAGTCACAGCAGTCTCATTACAGAGTTCACATCCAACAACTCTGCACTTGTTCCTGCTCAAGGTTCATTGCCTTCAGACTTCTTTATCACGAGTCAAGGTAAACAAAGTTTTGCTCAAGTTTCTCGGCCCTGGTGTTGACACCGCCTCGTAACTTGTAATTTGCAGAAGACATCGAGCCGTCGACCAATAATTTGACACCATACGATGGCCAGACGATACCACCTGTGGTCGCCGCCTTTCTTGCCGCCGCGTTATCCGGGGACGGCGCGTCCATCGCCATGGCGGTCACGGACGCGTCTGAGAACGTAGGTGGCCTCTTGCTGCTGTGCTCCCCGTTTAGGTGTCTGTGCGGTGGACTCCGTCTTTCCCGTAACGATTACGAAACATGTTCTTAGTTCTTACGATGCACCTTTTTTTTGTTCTCAGGTTCCAGAGTTCTCGGACGTCGCCTCATTATCACAAGCACTAGGGTACGAGTCACAGCAGTGTCATTACACAGGGTTCACATCCAACAACTCTGCACTTGTTCCTGTTCAAGGTTCATTGCCTTCAGACTTCTTTATCACGAGTCAAGGTAAACAAAGTTTTGCTCAAGTTTCTCGGCCCTGGTGCTGACACCGCCTCGTAACTTGTAATTTGCAGAAGACATCGAGCCGTCGACCAATAAATTGACACCATACGATGGCCAGACGGTACCACCTGTGGTCGCCGCCTTTCTTGCCGCCGCGTTATCCGGGGACGGCGAGTCTATCGCCATGGCAGTCACGGACGCGTCTGAGAACGTAGGCGGCCTCTTGCTCCTTTCTTCCCCGTTTAAGTGTTTGTGCGGTGGACTCCTTCTTTCCCGTAACGATTACGAAACATGTTCTTAGTTCTTACGATGCACCTTTTTTGTTCGCAGGTTCCAGAGTTCCTGGACGTCGCCTCATCATCACAAGCACTAGGGTACGAGTCACAGCGGTCTCATTACACAGGGTTCACATCCAACAACTCTGCACTTGTTCCTGTTCAAGGTTCATTGCCTTCAGACTTCTTTATCACGAGTCAAGGTAAAGGAACATTTGCTCAAGTTTCTCGGCCCTGTTGCTGACACTGCCTCGTAACTTGTAATTTGCAGAAGACATCGAGCCTTCGACCAATAAGTTGACACCATACGATGACCAGATACCACCTGTGGTCGCCGCCTTTCCTGCCGCCGCGTTAACCTGGGACGGCGCGTCCATCGCCATGGCGGTCACGGACGCGTCTAAGAAAGTAGGTGGCCTCTTGCTGCTGTGCTCCCCGTTTAAGTGTCTGTGCGATGGACTCCGTCTTTCCCGTAACGATTACGAAACATGTTCTTAGTTCGTACGATCCACTTTTTTTGTTCTCAGGTTCCAGAGTTCCCGGACGTCGCCACATCATCACAAGCACTAGGGTACGAGTCACAGCGGTCTCATTACACAGGGTTCACATCCAACAACTCTGCACTTGTTCCTGTTCAAGGTTCATTGCCTTCAGAGTTCTTTATCACGAGTCAAGGTAAAGGAACTTTTGCTCAAGTTTCTCGGCCCTGTTGCTGACACCGCCTCGTAACTTGTAATTTGCAGAAGACATCCAGCCGTCGACCAATAATGTGACACCATACGATGGCCAGACGATACCACCTGTGGTCGCCGCCTTTCCTGCCGCCGCGTTATCCGGGGACGGCACGTCCATCGCCATGGCGGTCATGGACGCGTCTAAGAACGTAGGTGGCCTCTTGCTGCTGTGCTCCCCATTTAAGTGTCTGTGCGGTGGACTCCGTCTTTCCCGTAGCGATTAGAAACATGTTCTTAGTTCTTACGATGCACCTTTTTTGTTCTCAGGTTTCAGAGTTCCCGGACGTCACCTCATCATCACAAGCACTAGGGTACGAGTCACAGAAGTCTCATTACACAGAGTTCACATCCATCAACTCTGCACTTGTTCCTGCTCAAGGTTCATTGCCTTCACACTTCTTTATCACGAGTCAAGGTAAACAAAGTTTTGCTCAAGTTTCTCGGCCCTGTTGCTGACACCGCCTTGTAACTTGTAATTTGCAGAAGACATCCAGCCGTCGACCAATAATGTGACACCATACGATGGCCAGACGATACCACCTGTGGTCGCCGCCTTTCCTGCCGCCGCGTTATCCGGCGACGGCACGTCCATCGCCATGGCGGTCACGGACGCGTCTGAGAACGTAGGCGGCCTCTTGCTCCTGTGCTCCCCGTTTAAGTGTCTGTGCGGTGGACTCCGTCTTTCCCGTAACGATTACGAAACATGTTCTTAGTTCTTACGATGCACCTTTTTTTGTTCTCAGGATCCAGAGTTCCCGGACGTCGCCTCATCATCACAAGCACTAGGGTACGAGTCACAGCAGTCTCATTACACAGAGTTCACATCCAACAACTCTGCAGTTCCTGCTCAAGGTTCATTGCCTTCAGACTTCTTTATCACTAGTCAAGGACAACAAAGTTTTGTTCAAGTATCTCGGCCCTGGTGTTGACACCGCCTCGTAACTTGTAATTTGCAGAAGACATCGAGCCGTCGACCAATAATTTCACACCATACGATGACCAGACGATACCACCTGTGGTCGCCGCCTTTCCTGCCGCCGCGTTAGCCTGGGACGGCGCGTCCATCGCCAAGGCGGTCACGGACGCGTCTAAGAACGTAGGTGGCCTCTTGCTGCTGTGCTCCCCGTTTAAGTGTTTGTGCGGTGGACTCCGTCTTTCCCGTAACAATTACGAAACATGTTCTTAGTTCTTACGATGCACCTTTTTTTGTTCGCAGGTTCCAGAGTTCCCGGACGTCGCCTCATCATCACAAGCACTAGGGTACGAGTCACAGCGGTCTCATTACACAGAGTTCACATCCAACAACTCTGCACATGTTCCTGCTCAAGGTTCATTGCCTTCAGACTTCTTTATCACGAGTCAAGGTAAACAAACTTTTGCTCAAGTATCTCGGCCCTGGTGTTGACACCGCCTCGTAACTTGTAATTTGCAGAAGACATCGAGCCGTCGACCAATATTTTAACACCATACGATAACCAGACGATACCACCTGTGGTCGCCGCCTTTCCTGCCGCCGCGTTAGCCTGGGACGGCGCGTCCATCGCCAAGGCGGTCACGGACGCGTCTAAGAACGTAGGTGGCCTCCTGCTGCTGTGCTCCCCGTTTAAGTGTTTGTGCGGTGGACTCCGTCTTTCCCGTAACGATTACGAAACATGTTCTTAGTTCTTACGATACACCTTTTTTTGTTCACAGGTTCCAGAGTTCCCGGACGTCGCCTCATCATCACAAGCACTAGGGTACGAGTCACAGCGGTCTCATTACACAGGGTTCACATCCAACAACTCTGCACTTGTTCCTGTTCAAGGTTCATTGCCTTCAGACTTCTTTATCACGAGTCAAGGTAAAGGAACTTTTGCTCAAGTTTCTCGGCCCTGTTGCTGACACCGCCTCGTAACTTGTAATTTGCAGAAGACATCCAGCCGTCGACCAATAATGTGACACCATACGATGGCCAGACGATACCACCTGTGGTCGCCGCCTTTCCTGCCGCCGCGTTATCCGGCGACGGCACGTCCATCGCCAAGGCGGTCACGGACGCGTCTGAGAACGTAGGCGGCCTCTTGCTCCTGTGCTCCCCGTTTAAGTGTCTGTGCGGTGGACTCCGTCTTTCCCGTAACGATTACGAAACATGTTCTTAGTTCTTACGATGCACCTTTTTTTGTTCTCAGGATCCAGAGTTCCCGGACGTCACCTCATCATCACAAGCACTAGGGTACGAGTCACAGCAGTCTCATTACACAGAGTTCACATCCAACAACTCTGCAGTTCCTGCTCAAGGTTCATTGCCTTCAGACTTCTTTATCACTAGTCAAGGTAAACATAGTTTTGTTCAAGTATCTCGGCCCTGGTGTTGACACCGCCTCGTAACTTGTAATTTGCAGAAGACATCGAGCCGTCGACCAATAATTTCACACCATACGATGACCAGACGATACCACCTGTGGTCGCCGCCTTTCCTGCCGCCGCGTTAGCCTGGGACGGCGCGTCCATGGCCAAGGCGGTCACGGACGCGTCTAAGAACGTAGGTGGCCTCTTGCTGCTGTGCTCCCCGTTTAAGTGTTTGTGCGGTGGACTCCGTCTTTCCCGTAACGATTACGAAACATGTTCTTAGTTCTTACGATGCACCTTTTTTTGTTCGCAGGTTCCAGAGTTCCCGGACGTCGCCTCATCATCACAAGCACTAGGGTACAAGTCACAGCGGTCTCATTACACAGAGTTCACATCCAACAACTCTGCACATGTTCCTGCTCAAGGTTCATTGCCTTCAGACTTCTTTATCACGAGTCAAGGTAAACAAACTTTTGCTCAAGTATCTCGGCCCTGGTGTTGACACCGCCTCGTAACTTGTAATTTGCAGAAGACATCAAGCCGTCGACCAATAATTTGACACCATACGATGACCAGACGATACCACCTGTGGTCGCCGCCTTTCCTGCCGCCGCGTTAGCCTGGGACGGCGCGTCTATCGCCAAGGCGGTCACGGACGCGTCTGAGAACGTAGGTGGCCTCCTGCTGCTGTGCTCCCCGTTTAAGTCTTTGTGCGGTGGACTCCGTCTTTCCCGTAACGATTACGAAACATGTTCTTAGTTCTTACGATGCACCTTTTTTTGTTCTCGGGTTCCAGAGTTCCCGGACGTCGCCTCATCATCACAAGCACTAGGGCACGAGTCACAGCAGTCTCATTACACAGAGTTCACATCCAACAACTCTGCAGTTCCTGCTCAAGGTTCATTGCCTTCAGACTTCTTTATCACTAGTCAAGGTAAACAAAGTTTTGTTCAAGTATCTCGGCCCTGGTGTTGACACCGCCTCGTAACTTGTAATTTGCAGAAGACATCGAGCCGTCGACCAATAATTTCACACCATACGTTGACCAGACGATACCACCTGTGGTCGCCGCATTTCCTGCCGCCGCGTTAGCCTGGGACGGCGCGTCCATCGCCAAGGCGGTCACGGACGCGTCTAAGAACGTAGGTGGCCTCTTGCTGCTGTGCTCCCCGTTTAAGTGTTTGTGCGGTGGACTCCGTCTTTCCCGTAACAATTACGAAACATGTTCTTAGTTCTTACGATGCACCTTTTTTTGTTCTCAGGATCCAGAGTTCCCGGACGTCGCCTCATCATCACAAGCACTAGGGTACGAGTCACAGCGGTCTCATTACACAGAGTTCACATCCAACAACTCTGCACATGTTCCTGCTCAAGGTTCATTGCCTTCAGACTTCTTTATCACGAGTCAAGGTAAACAAACTTTTGCTCAAGTATCTCGGCCCTGGTGTTGACACCGCCTCGTAACTTGTAATTTGCAGAAGACATCGAGCCGTCGACCAATAATTTGACACCATACGATGACCAGACGATACCACCTGTGGTCGCCGCCTTTCCTGCCGCCGCGTTAGCCTGGGACGGCGCGTCCATCGCCAAGGCGGTCACGGACGCGTCTAAGAACGTAGGTGGCCTCCTGCTGCTGTGCTCCCCGTTTAAGTGTTTGTGCGGTGGACTCCGTCTTTCCCGTAACGATTACGAAACATGTTCTTAGTTCTTACGATACACCTTTTTTTGTTCACAGGTTCCAGAGTTCCCGGACGTCGCCTCATCATCACAAGCACTAGGGTATGAGTCACAGCGGTCTCATTACACAGGGTTCACATCCAACAACTCTGCACTTGTTCCTGTTCAAGGTTCATTGCCTTCAGACTTCTTTATCACGAGTCAAGGTAAAGGAACTTTTGCTCAAGTTTCTCGGCCCTGTTGCTGACACCGCCTCGTAACTTGTAATTTGCAGAAGACATCCAGCCGTCGACCAATAATGTGACACCATACGATGGCCAGACGATACCACCTGTGGTCGCCGCCTTTCCTGCCGCCGCGTTATCCGGCGACGGCACGTCCATCGCCAAGGCGGTCACGGACGCGTCTGAGAACGTAGGCGGCCTCTTGCTCCTGTGCTCCCCGTTTAAGTGTCTGTGCGGTGTACTGCGTCTTTCCCGTAACGATTACGAAACATGTTCTTAGTTCTTACGATGCACCTTTTTTTGTTCTCAAGTTTCAGAGTTCCCGGACGTCACCTCATCATCACAAGCACTAGGGTACGAGTCACAGGAGTCTCATTACGCAGAGTTCACATCCAACAACTCTGCACTTGTTCCTGCTCAAGGTTCATTGCCTTCAGACTTCTTTATCACGAGTCAAGGTAAACAAAGTTTTGCTCAAGTTTATCGGCCCTGTTGCTGACACCGCCTCGTAACTTGTAATTTGCAGAAGACATCCAGCCGTCGACCAATAATGTGACACCATACGATGGCCAGACGATACCACCTGTGGTCGCCGCCTTTCCTGCCGCCGCGTTATCCGGCGACGGCACGTCCATCGCCATGGCGGTCACGGACGCGTCTGAGAACGTAGGCGGCCTCTTGCTCCTGTGCTCCCCGTTTAAGTGTCTGTGCGGTGGACTCCGTCTTTCCCGTAACGATTACGAAACATGTTCTTAGTTCTTACGATGCACCTTTTTTTGTTCTCAGGATCCAGAGTTCCCGGACGTCGCCTCATCATCACAAGCACTAGGGTACGAGTCACAGCAGTCTCATTACACAGAGTTCACATCCAACAACTCTGCAGTTCCTGCTCAAGGTTCATTGCCTTCAGACTTCTTTATCACTAGTCAAGGACAACAAAGTTTTGTTCAAGTATCTCGGCCCTGGTGTTGACACCGCCTCGTAACTTGTAATTTGCAGAAGACATCGAGCCGTCGACCAATAATTTCACACCATACGATGACCAGACGATACCACCTGTGGTCGCCGCCTTTCCTGCCGCCGCGTTAGCCTGGGACGGCGCGTCCATCGCCAAGGCGGTCACGGACGCGTCTAAGAACGTAGGTGGCCTCTTGCTGCTGTGCTCCCCGTTTAAGTGTTTGTGCGGTGGACTCCGTCTTTCCCGTAACAATTACGAAACATGTTCTTAGTTCTTACGATGCACCTTTTTTTGTTCGCAGGTTCCAGAGTTCCCGGACGTCGCCTCATCATCACAAGCACTAGGGTACGAGTCACAGCGGTCTCATTACACAGAGTTCACATCCAACAACTCTGCACATGTTCCTGCTCAAGGTTCATTGCCTTCAGACTTCTTTATCACGAGTCAAGGTAAACAAACTTTTGCTCAAGTATCTCGGCCCTGGTGTTGACACCGCCTCGTAACTTGTAATTTGCAGAAGACATCGAGCCGTCGACCAATATTTTAACACCATACGATAACCAGACGATACCACCTGTGGTCGCCGCCTTTCCTGCCGCCGCGTTAGCCTGGGACGGCGCGTCCATCGCCAAGGCGGTCACGGACGCGTCTAAGAACGTAGGTGGCCTCCTGCTGCTGTGCTCCCCGTTTAAGTGTTTGTGCGGTGGACTCCGTCTTTCCCGTAACGATTACGAAACATGTTCTTAGTTCTTACGATACACCTTTTTTTGTTCACAGGTTCCAGAGTTCCCGGACGTCGCCTCATCATCACAAGCACTAGGGTACGAGTCACAGCGGTCTCATTACACAGGGTTCACATCCAACAACTCTGCACTTGTTCCTGTTCAAGGTTCATTGCCTTCAGACTTCTTTATCACGAGTCAAGGTAAAGGAACTTTTGCTCAAGTTTCTCGGCCCTGTTGCTGACACCGCCTCGTAACTTGTAATTTGCAGAAGACATCCAGCCGTCGACCAATAATGTGACACCATACGATGGCCAGACGATACCACCTGTGGTCGCCGCCTTTCCTGCCGCCGCGTTATCCGGCGACGGCACGTCCATCGCCAAGGCGGTCACGGACGCGTCTGAGAACGTAGGCGGCCTCTTGCTCCTGTGCTCCCCGTTTAAGTGTCTGTGCGGTGGACTCCGTCTTTCCCGTAACGATTACGAAACATGTTCTTAGTTCTTACGATGCACCTTTTTTTGTTCTCAGGATCCAGAGTTCCCGGACGTCACCTCATCATCACAAGCACTAGGGTACGAGTCACAGCAGTCTCATTACACAGAGTTCACATCCAACAACTCTGCAGTTCCTGCTCAAGGTTCATTGCCTTCAGACTTCTTTATCACTAGTCAAGGTAAACATAGTTTTGTTCAAGTATCTCGGCCCTGGTGTTGACACCGCCTCGTAACTTGTAATTTGCAGAAGACATCGAGCCGTCGACCAATAATTTCACACCATACGATGACCAGACGATACCACCTGTGGTCGCCGCCTTTCCTGCCGCCGCGTTAGCCTGGGACGGCGCGTCCATGGCCAAGGCGGTCACGGACGCGTCTAAGAACGTAGGTGGCCTCTTGCTGCTGTGCTCCCCGTTTAAGTGTTTGTGCGGTGGACTCCGTCTTTCCCGTAACGATTACGAAACATGTTCTTAGTTCTTACGATGCACCTTTTTTTGTTCGCAGGTTCCAGAGTTCCCGGACGTCGCCTCATCATCACAAGCACTAGGGTACAAGTCACAGCGGTCTCATTACACAGAGTTCACATCCAACAACTCTGCACATGTTCCTGCTCAAGGTTCATTGCCTTCAGACTTCTTTATCACGAGTCAAGGTAAACAAACTTTTGCTCAAGTATCTCGGCCCTGGTGTTGACACCGCCTCGTAACTTGTAATTTGCAGAAGACATCAAGCCGTCGACCAATAATTTGACACCATACGATGACCAGACGATACCACCTGTGGTCGCCGCCTTTCCTGCCGCCGCGTTAGCCTGGGACGGCGCGTCTATCGCCAAGGCGGTCACGGACGCGTCTGAGAACGTAGGTGGCCTCCTGCTGCTGTGCTCCCCGTTTAAGTCTTTGTGCGGTGGACTCCGTCTTTCCCGTAACGATTACGAAACATGTTCTTAGTTCTTACGATACACCTTTTTTTGTTCTCAAGTTTCAGAGTTCCCGGACGTCACCTCATCATCACAAGCACTAGGGTACGAGTCACAGGAGTCTCATTACACAGAGTTCACATCCAACAACTCTGCAGTTCCTGCTCAAGGTTCATTGCCTTCAGACTTCTTTATCACTAGTCAAGGTAAACAAAGTTTTGTTCAAGTATCTCGGCCCTGGTGTTGACACCGCTTCGTAACTTGTAATTTGCAGAAGAAATCGAGCCGTCGACCAATAATTTCACACCATACGATGACCAGACGATACTACCTGTGGTCGCCGCCTTTCCTGCCGCCGCGTTAGCCTGGGACGGCGCGTCCATCGCCAAGGCGGTCACGGACGCGTCTAAGAACGTAGGTGGCCTCTTGCTGCTGTGCTCCCCGTTTAAGTGTTTGTGCGGTGGACTCCGTCTTTCCCGTAACGATTACGAAAGATGTTCTTAGTTCTTACGATGCACCTTTTTTTGTTCGCAGGTTTCAGAGTTCCCGGACGTCGCCTCATCATCACAAGCACTAGGGTACGAGTCACAGCGGTCTCATTACACAGAGTTCACATCCAACAACTCTGCACTTGTTCCTGCTCAAGGTTCATTGCCTTCAGACTTCTTTATCACGAGTCAAAGTAAACAAAGTTTTGCTCAAGTATCTCGGCCCTGGTGTTGACACCGCCTCGTAACTTGTAATTTGCAGAAGACATCGAGCCGTCGACCAATAATTTGACACCATACGATGACCAGACGATACCACCTGTGGTCGCCGCCTTTCCTGCCGCCGCGTTAGCCTGGGACGGCGAGTCCATCGCCAAGGCGGTCACGGACGCGTCTAAGAACGTAGGTGGCCTCTTGCTGCTGTGCTCCCCGTTTAAGTGTCTGTGCGGTGGACTCCGTCTTTCCCGTAACGATTACGAAACATGTTCTTAGTTCGTACGATCCACTTTTTTTGTTCTCAGGTTCCAGAGTTCCCGGACGTCGCCACATCATCATGCACTAGGGTACGAGTCACAGCGGTCTCATTACACAGGGTTCACATCCAACAACTCTGCACTTGTTCCTGTTCAAGGTTCATTGCCTTCAGAGTTCTTTATCACGAGTCAAGGTAAAGGAACTTTTGCTCAAGTTTCTCGGCCCTGTTGCTGACACCGCCTCGTAACTTGTAATTTGCAGAAGACATCCAGCCGTCGACCAATAATGTGACACCATACGATGGCCAGACGATACCACCTGTGGTCGCCGCCTTTCCTGCCGCCGCGTTATCCGGGGACGGCACGTCCATCGCCATGGCGGTCATGGACGCGTCTAAGAACGTAGGTGGCCTCTTGCTGCTGTGCTCCCCATTTAAGTGTCTGTGCGGTGGACTCCGTCTTTCCCGTAGCGATTAGAAACATGTTCTTAGTTCTTACGATGCACCTTTTTTGTTCTCAGGTTTCAGAGTTCCCGGACGTCACCTCATCATCACAAGCACTAGGGTACGAGTCACAGCAGTCTCATTACACAGAGTTCACATCCAACAACTCTGCACTTGTTCCTGCTCAAGGTTCATTGCCTTCACACTTCTTTATCACGAGTCAAGGTAAACAAAGTTTTGCTCAAGTTTCTCGGCCCTGTTGCTGACACCGCCTCGTAACTTGTAATTTGCAGAAGACATCCAGCCGTCGACCAATAATGTGACACCATACGATGGCCAGACGATACCACCTGTGGTCGCCGCCTTTCCTGCCGCCGCGTTATCCGGCGGCGGCACGTCCATCGCCATGGCGGTCACGGACGCGTCTGAGAACGTAGGCGGCCTCTTGCTCCTGTGCTCCCCGTTTAAGTGTCTGTGCGGTGGACTCCGTCTTTCCCGTAACGATTACGAAACATGTTCTTAGTTCTTACGATGCACCTTTTTTTGTTCTCGGGATCCAGAGTTCCCGGACGTCGCCTCATCATCACAAGCACTAGGGCACGAGTCACAGCAGTCTCATTACACAGAGTTCACATCCAACAACTCTGCAGTTCCTGCTCAAGGTTCATTGCCTTCAGACTTCTTTATCACTAGTCAAGGTAAACAAAGTTTTGTTCAAGTATCTCGGCCCTGGTGTTGACACCGCCTCGTAACTTGTAATTTGCAGAAGACATCGAGCCGTCGACCAATAATTTCACACCATACGTTGACCAGACGATACCACCTGTGGTCGCCGCATTTCCTGCCGCCGCGTTAGCCTGGGACGGCGCGTCCATCGCCAAGGCGGTCACGGACGCGTCTAAGAACGTAGGTGGCCTCTTGCTGCTGTGCTCCCCGTTTAAGTGTTTGTGCGGTGGACTCCGTCTTTCCCGTAACAATTACGAAACATGTTCTTAGTTCTTACGATGCACCTTTTTTTGTTCTCAGGATCCAGAGTTCCCGGACGTCGCCTCATCATCACAAGCACTAGGGTACGAGTCACAGCGGTCTCATTACACAGAGTTCACATCCAACAACTCTGCACATGTTCCTGCTCAAGGTTCATTGCCTTCAGACTTCTTTATCACGAGTCAAGGTAAACAAACTTTTGCTCAAGTATCTCGGCCCTGGTGTTGACACCGCCTCGTAACTTGTAATTTGCAGAAGACATCGAGCCGTCGACCAATAATTTGACACCATACGATGACCAGACGATACCACCTGTGGTCGCCGCCTTTCCTGCCGCCGCGTTAGCCTGGGACGGCGCGTCCATCGCCAAGGCGGTCACGGACGCGTCTAAGAACGTAGGTGGCCTCCTGCTGCTGTGCTCCCCGTTTAAGTGTTTGTGCGGTGGACTCCGTCTTTCCCGTAACGATTACGAAACATGTTCTTAGTTCTTACGATACACCTTTTTTTGTTCACAGGTTCCAGAGTTCCCGGACGTCGCCTCATCATCACAAGCACTAGGGTATGAGTCACAGCGGTCTCATTACACAGGGTTCACATCCAACAACTCTGCACTTGTTCCTGTTCAAGGTTCATTGCCTTCAGACTTCTTTATCACGAGTCAAGGTAAAGGAACTTTTGCTCAAGTTTCTCGGCCCTGTTGCTGACACCGCCTCGTAACTTGTAATTTGCAGAAGACATCCAGCCGTCGACCAATAATGTGACACCATACGATGGCCAGACGATACCACCTGTGGTCGCCGCCTTTCCTGCCGCCGCGTTATCCGGCGACGGCACGTCCATCGCCAAGGCGGTCACGGACGCGTCTGAGAACGTAGGCGGCCTCTTGCTCCTGTGCTCCCCGTTTAAGTGTCTGTGCGGTGTACTGCGTCTTTCCCGTAACGATTACGAAACATGTTCTTAGTTCTTACGATGCACCTTTTTTTGTTCTCAAGTTTCAGAGTTCCCGGACGTCACCTCATCATCACAAGCACTAGGGTACGAGTCACAGGAGTCTCATTACGCAGAGTTCACATCCAACAACTCTGCACTTGTTCCTGCTCAAGGTTCATTGCCTTCAGACTTCTTTATCACGAGTCAAGGTAAACAAAGTTTTGCTCAAGTTTATCGGCCCTGTTGCTGACACCGCCTCGTAACTTGTAATTTGCAGAAGACATCCAGCCGTCGACCAATAATGTGACACCATACGATGGCCAGACGATACCACCTGTGGTCGCCGCCTTTCCTGCCGCCGCGTTATCCGGCGACGGCACGTCCATCGCCATGGCGGTCACGGACGCGTCTGAGAACGTAGGCGGCCTCTTGCTCCTGTGCTCCCCGTTTAAGAGTCTGTGCGGTGGACTCCGTCTTTCCCGTAACGATTACGAAACATGTTCTTAGTTCTTACGATGCACCTTTTTTTGTTCTCAGGATCCAGAGTTCCCGGACGTCACCTCATCATCACAAGCACTAGGGTACGAGTCACAGCAGTCTCATTACACAGAGTTCACATCCAACAACTCTGCAGTTCCTGCTCAAGGTTCATTGCCTTCAGACTTCTTTATCACTAGTCAAGGTAAACATAGTTTTGTTCAAGTATCTCGGCCCTGGTGTTGACACCGCCTCGTAACTTGTAATTTGCAGAAGACATCGAGCCGTCGACCAATAATTTCACACCATACGATGACCAGACGATACCACCTGTGGTCGCCGCCTTTCCTGCCGCCGCGTTAGCCTGGGACGGCGCGTCCATGGCCAAGGCGGTCACGGACGCGTCTAAGAACGTAGGTGGCCTCTTGCTGCTGTGCTCCCCGTTTAAGTGTTTGTGCGGTGGACTCCGTCTTTCCCGTAACGATTACGAAACATGTTCTTAGTTCTTACGATGCACCTTTTTTTGTTCGCAGGTTCCAGAGTTCCCGGACGTCGCCTCATCATCACAAGCACTAGGGTACGAGTCACAGCGGTCTCATTACACAGAGTTCACATCCAACAACTCTGCACATGTTCCTGCTCAAGGTTCATTGCCTTCAGACTTCTTTATCACGAGTCAAGGGAAACAAACTTTTGC
>JARKHS020036654.1:0-72683 GCA_030143305.2 Amblyomma americanum
AGCTGCAACATGAACAGCGTCGCTCAAACAACGACAATTGCCTCTTTAGTATCGAGTTCGTGAGCGAAGGAGTCCATCTGCAGCAAAAATACACTCAGCGATGCGCGTAACATGAACAGCATCGCTCAAACAGCGACAACAGACTCTTTAGTGTCGAGGTCGTGAGAGAATGAGTCTATCTGCCACAAAAATATGTCCAGCGATGTGAGCAACATAAACAGCGTCGCTCAAACAGCGACAACCGCCTCTTTTGTATCCAGCTCGTAAGCGAACGAGTCCAACTGCAACAAAAATCCGTCAAGCGATGAGGGCAACATGAACAGCGTCGCTGAAACAGAGCCAATCGCCTCTTTAGTATCGAGTTCGTGAGCGAAGGACTCCATCTGCAGAAAAAATACACTCAGCGATGTGCGCAACATGAGCAGCGTCGCTCAAACAGCGACAACCGCCTCTTTAGTATCCAGTTCGTGAGCGAAGGAATCAATCTGCAACAAAAATAGGCCCAGCGATGCGCGCAACACGAACAGCATCTTTCAAACTGCGACAACAGACTCTTTATTATCGAGATCGTGAGCGAAGGAGTCCGACTGCTAGAAAAATACGTCCAGCGATGAGCACAACATGAACAGTGTCGCTCAAATAGCGACATTTATTATCTAGTTCGGGAGCGAACAAGTTCAACTGCAACAAAAATATCTCAAGCGATGCGCGCAACATGAACAGCGGCGCCCAAAGAGCAACAACCGCCTCTTAAGTATCGAGTTTGTGAGCGAACGAGACCAACTGCAACAAAAATACGCCGAGCGATACACGCAACATGAACAGCGTCGCTAAACAGCGAGAACCGCCTCTTTCATATCGAGTTCATGAGCGAAGGAGTTCATCTGCAACAAAAATACGCCCAGCGATGCGCGCAATATCAAGAGCGTCGCTCAAACAGCGAGAACCGAATTTTTAGTATCGAGTTCGCGAGCGAACGAGTCCGACTGCAACAAAAATACGTCAAGCCATGAGCGCAACATGAACAGCATAGCTCAAACAGCGACAACAGACTCTTTAGTATCCAGTTCGTGAGCGAATGGTTCCAACTGCAAATAATACGCCCAGCGATGCGCGCAACATGAACAGCGTCGCTCGAACAGCGAGAACAGACTATTTAGTATCAAGTTCGTGAGCGAACGGTTCCAACTGCAACAAAAATACTCCCAGCGAGGCGCGCAACATGAACTGTGTCGCTCAAGCAGCGACAACAGACTCTTTATTATCGAGTGCGTGAGCGAACGGTTCCAGCTGCCACAAAAATGCGTCCAGCGATGAGAGCAACATGAAAAGAGTCGCTCAAACAGCGAGAAAAGACTCTTTATTGTCGAGTTCGTGAGCGAACTGTTCCAACTGCAACAAAAATACGCCCAGCGATGCGCGCAACATGAACAGCGTCACTCAAACAGCGAGAACGGACTTTTAGTATCGAGTTCGTGAGCGAACGATTCCAACTGCAACAAAAATACGCCCTGCGATGCGCGCAACAAGAACAGCGTAGCTCAAACAGCGACAGCAGACTCTTTACTATCCAGTTCGTGAGCGAATGATTCCAACTGCAAAAAATACGCCAAGCGATGCGCGCAACATAAACAGCGTCGCTCGAACAGCGAGAACAGACTATTTAGTATCGAGTTCGTGAGCGAACGGTTCCAACTGCAAAAAAAATACGCCCAGTTATGCGGGCAACATGAACAGCGTCGCTCAAACAGTGAGAACAGACTCTTTAGTATCGAGTTCGTGAGCGAACGATTCCAACTGCAACAAAAATACTCCCAGCGAGGCGCGCAACATGAACTGTGTCGCTCAAGCAGCGACAACAGACTCTTTAGTATCGAGTGCGTGAGCGAACGGTTCCAGTTGCCACAAAAATGCGTCCAGCGATGAGAGCAACATGAAAAGCGTCGCTCAAACATCGAGAAAAGACTCTTTATTATCGAGTTCGTGAGTGAACGATTCCAGCTGCAACAAAAATACGCCATGTGATGCGCGCAGCATGAACAGCGTCGCTCAAACAGCGTGAAAAGACTCTTAATTATCGAGTTCGTGAGCGAACGGTTCCAACTGCAACAAAAATACGCCCAGCAATGCGCGCAACATGAACAGCGTCGCTCAAACAGCGAGAACACTCTTTAGTATCGAGTTCGTGAGCGAACGATTCCAACTGCAAAAAAAAATACGCCCTGCGATGCGCGCAACAAGAACAGCGTCGCTCCAACAGCGAGAAAAGACTCTTTATTATCGAGTTCCTGAGTGAACGATTCCAACTGCAACAAAAATACGCCCAGCGATGCGCGCAACATGAACAGCGTCGCTCAAACAGCGAGAAAACTCTTTATTATCGAGTTCGTGAGCGAACGGTTCCAACTGCAGCAAAAATACGCCCTGCGATGCGCGCAACAAGAACAGCGTCGCTCAAACAGCGAGAAAAGATTCTTTATTATCGAGTTCGTGAGTGAACGATTCCAACTGCAGCAAAAATACGCCCTGCGATGCGCGCAACATGAACAACATCGCTCAAACAGCGAGAACAGACTCTTTAGCAACGAGTTCATGAGCGAACGATTCCAACTGAAACAAAAATACGCCCAGCAATGCGTGCAACATAAACAGCGTCGCTCAAACAGTGAGAAAAGACTCTTTAGTATCGAGTTCATGAGCGAACGATTCCAACTGCAACAAAAATAGCCCAGCGATACGCGGAACATGAACAGCGTCGCTCGAACAGAGAGAACAGACTCTTTAGTATCGAGTTCGTGAGCGAACGATTCCATCTGCAACAAAAATACGCCCAGAGATGCGCGCAACATGAACAGCGTCGCTCAAACAGCGAGAACAGACTCTTTAGCAACGAGTTCATGAGCGAACGATTCCAACTGCAACAAAAATACGCCCAGCAATGCGCGCAACATAAACAGCGTCGCTCAAACAGTGAGAAAAGACTCTTTAGTATCGAGTTCGTGAGCGAACGATTCCAACTGCAACAAAAATACGCCCAGCGATCGCGCAACATGAACAGCGTCGCTCAAACAGCGAGAACAGACTCTAGTATCGAGTTCGTGAGCGAACTTCCAACTGAAACAAAAATACGCCCAGCGATGCGCGCAACATGAACAGCGTCGCTCGAACTGCGAGAATAGACTCTTTAGTATAGAGTTCGTGAGCGAACGATTCCAACTGCAACAAAAATACGCCCAGCAATGCGCGCAACATAAACAGCGTCGCTCAAACAGCGAGAAAAGACTCTTTAGTATCGAGTTCGTGAGCGAACGATTCCAACTGCAACAAAAATACGCCCAGCGATGCGCGCAACATGAACAGCGTCGCTCAAACAGCGAGAACAGACTCTTTAGTATCGAGTTCGTGAGCGAACGATTCCAACTGCAATAAAAATACGCCCAGCGACGCGCGCAACATGAACAGCGTCGCTCAAACAGCGAGAATAGACTCTTTATTATCGAGTTCGTGAGCGAACGATTCCAACTGCAACAAAAATGCGCCCAGAGATGCGCGCAACATGAACAGAGTCGCTCAAACAGCGACAACAGACTCTTTAGTATCGAGTGCGTGAGCGAACAATTCAAACTGCAACAAAAATACGCCCAACAATGCGCGCAACATAAACAGTGTCGCTTAAACAGTGAGAAAAGACTCTTTACTATCGAGTTCGTGAGCGAACGATTCCAACTGCAACAAAAATACGCCCAGCGATGCGCGCAACATGAACAGCGTCGCTCAAACAGCGAGAACAGACTCTTTATTATCGAGTTCGTGAGCGAACGATTCCAACTGCAAAAAAATGCGCCCTGCGATGCGCGCAACATGAACAGCGTCGCTCAAACAGCGAGAAAATACCCTTTATTATCGAGTTCGTGAGTGAACGATTCCAGCTGCAACAAAAATACGCCATGCGATGCGCGCAGCATGAACAGCGTCGCTCAAACAGCGAGAACTGACTCTTTAGTATCGAGTTCGTGAGTGAACGATTCCAACTGCAACAAAAATACGCCCTGCGATGCGCGCAACATGAACAGCGTCGCTCAAACAGCGAGAAAAGACTCTTTATTATCGAGTTCGTGAGCGAACGATTCCAACTGCAACAAAAATACGCCCAGCGATGCGCGCAACATGAACAGCGTCGCTCAAACAGCGAGAACAGACTCTTTAGTATCGAGTTCGTGAGTGAACGATTCCAACTGCAACAAAAATACGCCCTGCGATGCGCGCAACATGATCAGCGTCGCTCAAACAGCGAGAACAGACTCTCTAGTATCGAGTTAGTGAGCGAACGATTCCAACTGCAACAAAAATACGCCCAGAGATGCGCGCAACATGAACAGCGTCGCTCCAACAGCGAGAACAGACTCTCTAGTATCGAGTTAGGGAGCAATCGATTCCAACTGCAACAAAAATACGCCCAGCGATGCGCGCAACATGAACAGCGTCGCGCGAACAGCGAGAGCAGACTCTTTAGTATCGAGTTCGTGAGCGAACGATTCCAACTGCAACAAAAATACGCCCAGCGATGCGCGCAACATGAACAGCATCGCTCGAACAGCGAGAACAGACTCTTTAGTATAGAGTTCGTGAGCGAACGATTCCAACAGCAACAAAAATACGCCCAGCGATGCGCGCAACATGAACAGCGTCGCTCGAACAGCGAGAACAGACTCTTTAGTATAGAGTTCGTGAGCGAACGATTTCAACTGAAAGAAAATTATGCCCAGCGATTCGCGCAACATGAACAACGTCGCTCAAACAGCGAGAACAGACTAGCATCAAGTTCGTGAGCGAACGATTTCAACTGCAACAAAAATACGCCCAGCGATCCCCGCAACATGAACAGCGTCGCTCAACTGCGAGAAAAGACTTTATTATCGAGTTCGTGAGTGAACGGTTCCAACTGCAACAAAAATACTCCCAACGATGCGCGCAACATGAACAGCGTCGCTTGAACAGTGAGAAAAGACTCTTTAGTATCGAGTTCGTGAGCGAACAATTCGAACTGCAACAAAAATACGCCCAGCAATGCGCGCAACATAAACAGCGTCGCTCAAACAGCGAGAGCAGACTCTTTAGTATCGAGTTCGTGAGCGAACGATTCCAACTGCAACAAAAATACGCCCAGCGATGCGCGCAACATGAACAGCATCGCTCGAACAGCGAGAACAGACTCTTTAGTATAGATTTCGTGAGCGAACGATTCCAACAGCAACAAAAATACGCCCAGGGAATCGCGCAACATGAACAGCGTAGTTCGAACAGCGAGAACAGACTCTTTAGTATAGAGTTCGTGAGCGAACGATTTCAACTGAAAAAAATTATGCCCAGCGATGCGAGCAACAATAACAGCGTCGCTCTAACAGCGAGAAAAGACTCTTTAGTACAGAGTTCGTGAGCGAACGATTCCAACTGCAACAAAAATACTCCCAGCGATGCGCGCAACATGAACAGCGTCGCTTGAACAGCGAGAACAGACTCTTTAGTATCGAGTTCGTGAGCGAACGATTCCAACTGCAACAAGAATACGCCCAGCGATGCGCGCAACATGAACGGCGTGGCTCGAACAGCGAGAACAGACTCTTTAGTATAGAGTTCGTGAGCGAACGATTCCAACAGCAACAAAAATACGCCCAGCGATGCGCGCAACATGAACAGCGTCGTTCGAACAGCGAGAACAGACTCTTTAGTATAGAGTTCGTGAGCGAACGATTTCAACTGAAAAAAAATTATGCCCAGCGATGCGCGCAACAATAACAGCGTCGCTCTAACAGCGAGAAAAGACTCTTTAGTACAGAGTTCGTGAGCGAACGATTCCAACTGCAACAAAAATACGCCCAGCGATGCGCGCAACATGAACAGCGTCGCTCAACTGCGAGAAAATACTTTATTATCGAGTTCGTGAGTGAACGGTTCCAACTGCAACAAAAATACTCCCAGCGATGCGCGCAACATGAACAGCGTCGCTTGAACAGCGAGAACAGACTCTTTAGTATCGAGTTCGTGAGCGGACGATTCCAACTGCAACAAGAATACGCCCAGCGATGCGCGCAACATGAACGGCGTGGCTCGAACAGCGAGAACAGACTCTTTAGTATAGAGTTCTTGAGCGAACGATTTCAACTGAAAAAAAATTATGCCCAGCGATGCGCGCAACATGAACAGCGTCGCTCAACTGCGAGAAAAGACTCTTTATAATCGAGTTCGTGAGCGAACGATTTCAACTGCAATAAAAATACGCCCAGCGATCCCCGCAACATGAACAGCGTCGCTCAAACTGCGGGAAAAATTTTTATTATCGAGTTCGTGAGTGAACGGTTCCAACTGCAACAAAAATACGCCCAGCGATGCGCGCAACATGAACAGCGTCGCTTGAACAGCGAGAACAGACTCTTTAGTATCGAGGTCGTGAGCGAACGAGTCCAACTGCAACAAAAATACGCCCAGAAATGCGCGCAACATGATCAGCGTCGCTCAAACAGCGAGAACAGACTCTCTAGTATCGAGTTAGTGAGCGAACGATTCCAACTGCAACAAAAATACGCCCAGAGATGCGCGCAACATGATCAGCGTCGCTCAAACAGCGAGAACAGACTCTCTAGTATCGAGTTCGTGAGCGAACGATTTCAACTGAAAGAAAATTATGCCCAGCGATTCGCGCAACATGAACAACGTCGCTCAAACAGCGAGAACAGACTAGCATCAAGTTCGTGAGCGAACGATTTCAACTGCAACAAAAATACGCCCAGCGATCCCCGCAACATGAACAGCGTCGCTCAACTGCGAGAAAAGACTTTATTATCGAGTTCGTGAGTGAACGATTCCAACTGCAACAAAAATACGCCCAGCGATGCGCGCAACAAGAACAGCGTTGCTCAAACAGCGAGAACAGACGCTTTAGCAACGAGTTCATGAGCGAGCGATTCCAACTGCAACACAAATACGCCCAGCTATGCGCGCAACATGAACAGAGTCGCTCAAACGGCGAGAACAGACGCTTTAGCAACGCGTTCGTGAGCGAACGATTCCAACTGCAACAAAAATACGCCCAGAGATGCGCGCAACATGAACAGCGTCGCTCAAACATCGAGAACAGACTCTCTAGTATCGAGTTAGTGAGCAATCGATTCCATCTGCAACAAAAATACGCCCAGAGATGCGCGCAACATGATCAGCGTCGCTCAAACAGCGAGTACAGACTCTCTAGTATCGAGTTAGTGAGCGAACGATTCCAACTGCAACAAAAATACGCCCAGAGATGCGCGCAACATGATCAGCGTCGCTCAAACAGCGAGAACAGACTCTCTAGTATCGAGTTAGTGAGCGAACGATTCCAACTGCAACAAAAATACGCCCAGAGATGCGCGCAACATGAACAGCGTCGCTCCAACAGCGAGAACAGACTCTCTAGTATCGAGTTAGGGAGCAATCGATTCCAACTGCAACAAAAATACGCCCAGAGATGCGCGCAACATGAACAGCGTCGCTCAAACAGCGAGAACAGACTCTCTAGTATCGAGTTAGTGAGCAATCGATTCCAAATGCAAAAAATACGCCCAGCGATGCGCGCAACATGAACAGCGCCGCTCAAACAGCGAGAACGGACGCTTTGGCAACGAGTTCATGAGCGAACGATTCCAATTGCAACACAGATACGCCCAGCGATGCGCGCAACATGAACAACGTCGCTCAAACAGCGAGAACAGACTCTTTATTATCGTGTTCGGGAGCGAACCATTCCAACTGCTACACAAATACGCCCAGCGATGCGCGCAACATGAACAGCGTCGCTCAAACAGTGAGAACAGACGCTTTAGCAACGAGTTCATGAGCGAACGATTCCAACTGCAACAAAAATACGCCCAGCGATGCGCGCAACAAGAACAGCGTCGCTCAAACAGCGAGAACAGACGCTTTAGCAACGAGTTCATGAGCGAACGATTCCAACTGCAACACAAATACGTCCAGCGATGCGCGCAATCTGAACAGCGTCGCTCAAACAGCGAGAACAGACGCTTTAGCAACGAGTTCATGAGCGAACGATTCCAACTGCAACACAAATACGCCCAGCTATGCGCGCAACATGAACAGAGTCGCTCAAACGGCGAGAACAGACGCTTTAGCAACGCGTTCGTGAGCGAACGATTCCAACTGCAACAAAAATACGCCCAGCGATGCGCGCAACATGAACAGCGTCGCTTGAACGGCGAGAACAGACACTTTAGTATCGAGTTCGTGAGCGAACGAGTCCAACTGCAACAAAAATACGCCCAGAGATGCGCGCAACATGAACAGCGTCGCTCAAACAGCGAGAACAGACTCTCTAGTATCGAGTTAGTGAGCGAACGATTCCAACTGCAATAAAAATACGCCCAGAGATGCGCGCAACATGATCAGCGTCGCTCAAACAGCGAGAACAGACTCTCTAGTATCGAGTTAGTGAGCAATTGATTCCAAATGCAAAAAATACGCCCAGCGATGCGCGCAACATGAACAGCGTCGCTCAAACAGCGAGAACGGACGCTTTGGCAACGAGTTCATGAGCGAACGATTCCGATTGCAACACAGATACGCCCAGCGATGCGCGCAACATGAACAACGTCGCTCAAATAGCGAGAACAGACTCTTTAGTATCGTGTTCGGGAGCGAACCATTCCAACTGCTACACAAATACGCCCAGCGATGCGCGCAACATGAAAAGCGTCGCTCAAACAGCGAGAAAAGACTCTTTATTATCGAGTTCGTGAGTGAACGATTCCAGCTGCAACAAAAATACGCCATGTGATGCGCGCAGCATGAACAGCGTCGCT
Organism: Amblyomma americanum; assembly: GCA_030143305.2. Taxonomy (NCBI): domain Eukaryota; kingdom Metazoa; phylum Arthropoda; class Arachnida; order Ixodida; family Ixodidae; genus Amblyomma; species Amblyomma americanum. Next base: position 8,850 of record JARKHS020036654.1, read on the forward strand.
CAAACAGCGTGAAAAGACTCTTAATTATCGAGTTCGTGAGCGAACGGTTCCAACTGCAACAAAATACGGCCAGCAATGCGCGCAACATGAACAGCGTCGCTCAAACAGCGAGAACACTCTTTAGTATCGAGTTCGTGAGCGAACGATTCCAACTGCAAAAAAAAAAATACGCCCTGCGATGCGCGCAACAAGAACAGCGTCGCTCCAACAGCGAGAAAAGACTCTTTATTATCGAGTTCCTGAGTGAACGATTCCAACTGCAACAAAAATACGCCCAGCGATGCGCGCAACATGAACAGCGTTGCTCAAACAGCGAGAAAACTCTTTATTATCGAGTTCGTGAGCGAACGGTTCCAACTGCAGCAAAAATACGCCCTGTGATGCGCGCAACAAGAACAGCGTCGCCAAACAGCGAGAAAAGATTCTTTATTATCGAGTTCGTGAGTGAACGATTCCAACTGCAGCAAAAATACGCCCTGCGATGCGCGCATCATGAACAACATCGCTCAAACAGCGAGAACACACTCTTTAGCAACGAGTACATGAGCGAACGATTCCAACTGAAACAAAAATATGCCCAGCAATGCGTGCAACATAAACAGCGTCGCTCAAACAGTGAGAAAAGACTCTTTAGTATCGAGTTCATGAGCGAACGATTCCAACTGCAACAAAAATAGCCCAGCGATACGCGGAACATGAACAGCGTCGCTCGAACAGGGAGAACAGACTCTTTAGTATAGAGTTCGTGAGCGAACGATTCCATCTGCAACAAAAATACGCCCAGAGATGCGCGCAACATGAACAGCGTCGCTCAAACAGCGAGAACAGACGCTTTAGCAACGAGTTCATGAGCGAACGATTCCAACTGCAACAAAAATACGCCCAGCAATGCGCGCAACATAAACAGCGTCGCTTAAACAGTGAGAAAAGACTCTTTAGTATCGAGTTCGTGAGCGAACGATTCGAACTGCAACAAAAATACACCCAGCGACGCGCAACATGAACAACGTCGCTCAAACAGCGAGAACAGACTCTAGTATCGAGTTCGTGAGCGAACTTCCAACTGAAACAAAAATACGCCCAGCGATGCGCGCAACATGAACAGCGTCGCTCGAACTGCGAGAATAGACTCTTTAGTATAGAGTTCGTGAGCGAACGATTCGTCTGCAACAAAAATACGCCCAGAGATGCGCGCAACATGAACAGCGCCGCTCAAACAGCGAGAACAGACGCTTTAGCAACGAGTTCATGAGCGAACGATTCCAACTGCAACAAAAATACGCCCAACAATGCGCGCAACATAAACAGCGTCGCTCAAACAGCGAGAAAGCACTCTTTAGTATGGAGTTCGTGAGCGAACGATTAAAACTGCAATAAAAATACACCCAGCGACGCGCGCAACAAGAACAGCGTCGCTCAAACAGCGAGAATAGACTCTCTATTATCGAGTTAGTGAGCGAACGATTCCAACTGCAACAAAAATACGCCCAGAGATGCGCGCAACATGAACAGCGCCGCTCAAACAGCGAGAACAGACGCTTTAGCAACGAGTTCATGAGCGAACGATTCCAACTGCAACAAAAATACGCCCAGCAATGCGCGCAACATAAACAGCGTCGATTAAACAGTGAGAAAAGACTCTTTAGCATCGAGTTCGTGAGCGAACGATTCGAACTGCAACAAAAATACACCCAGCGACGCGCAACATGAACAACGTCGCTCAAACAGCGAGAACAGACTCTAGTATCGAGTTCGTGAGCGAACTTCCAACTGAAACAAAAATACGCCCAGCGATGCGCGCAACATGAACAGCGTCGCTCGAACTGCGAGAATGGACTCTTTAGTATAGAGTTCGTGAGCGAACGATTCCATCTGCAACAAAAATACGCCCAGATATGCGCGCAACATGAACAGCGTCGCTCAAACAGCGAGAACAGACGCTTTAGCAACGAGTTCATGAGCGAACGATTCCAACTGCAACAAAAATACGCCCAGCGATGCGCGCAACATAAACAGCGTCGCTTAAACAGTGAGAAAAGACTCTTTAGTATCGAGTTCGTGAGCGAACGATTCGAACTGCAACAAAAATACTCCCAGCGATGCGCGCAACATGAACAGCGTCGCTTGAACAGCGAGAACAGACTCTTTAGTATCGAGTTCGTGAGCGAACGATTCCAACTGCAACAAGAATACGCCCAGCGATGCGCGCAACATGAACGGCGTGGCTCGAACAGCGAGAACCGACTCTTTAGTATAGAGTTCGTGAGCGAACGATTCCAACAGCAACAAAAATACGCCCAGCGATGCGCGCAACATGAACAGCGTCGTTCGAACAGCGAGAACAGACTCTTTAGTATAGAGTTCGTGAGCGAACGATTTCAACTGAAAAAAAATTATGCCCAGCGATGCGCGCAACAATAACAGCGTCGCTCTAACAGCGAGAAAAGACTCTTTAGTACAGAGTTCGTGAGCGAACGATTCCAACTGCAACAAAAATACGCCCAGCGATGCGCGCAACATGAACAGCGTCGCTCAACTGCGAGAAAAGACTTTATTATCGAGTTCGTGAGTGAACGGTTCCAACTGCAACAAAAATACTCCCAGCGATGCGCGCAACATGAACAGCGTCGCTTGAACAGCGAGAACAGACTCTTTAGTATCGAGTTCGTGAGCGGACGATTCCAACTGCAACAAGAATACGCCCAGCGATGCGCGCAACATGAACGGCGTGGCTCGAACAGCGAGAACAGACTCTTTAGTATAGAGTTCTTGAGCGAACGATTTCAACTGAAAAAAAATTATGCCCAGCGATGCGCGCAACATGAACAGCGTCGCTCAACTGCGAGAAAAGACTCTATAATCGAGTTCGTGAGCGAACGATTTCAACTGCAATAAAAATACGCCCAGCGATCCCCGCAACATGAACAGCGTCGCTCAAACTGCGGGAAAAATTTTTATTATCGAGTTCGTGAGTGAACGGTTCCAACTGCAACAAAAATACGCCCAGCGATGCGCGCAACATGAACAGCGTCGCTTGAACAGCGAGAACAGACTCTTTAGTATCGAGTTCGTGAGCGAACGAGTCCAACTGCAACAAAAATACGCCCAGAAATGCGCGCAACATGATCAGCGTCGCTCAAACAGCGAGAACAGACTCTCTAGTATCGAGTTAGTGAGCGAACGATTCCAACTGCAACAAAAATACGCCCAGAGATGCGCGCAACATGAACAGCGTCGCTCCAACAGCGAGAACAGACTCTCTAGTATCGAGTTAGGGAGCAATCGATTCCAACTGCAACAAAAATACGCCCAGAGATGCGCGCAACATGAACAGCGTCGCTCAAACAGCGAGAACAGACTCTCTAGTATCGAGTTAGTGAGCGAACGATTCCAACTGCAACAAAAATACGCCCAGAGATGCGCGCAACATGATCAGCGTCGCTCAAACAGCGAGAACAGACTCTCTAGTATCGAGTTAGTGAGCAATCGATTCCAAATGCAAAAAATACGCCCAGCGATGCGCGCAACATGAACAGCGCCGCTCAAACAGCGAGAACGGACGCTTTGGCAACGAGTTCATGAGCGAACGATTCCAATTGCAACACAGATACGCCCAGCGATGCGCGCAACATGAACAACGTCGCTCAAACAGCGAGAACAGACTCTTTATTATCGTGTTCGGGAGCGAACCATTCCAACTGCTACACAAATACGCCCAGCGATGCGCGCAACATGAACAGCGTCGCTCAAACAGTGAGAACAGACGCTTTAGCAACGAGTTCATGAGCGAACGATTCCAACTGCAACAAAAATACGCCCAGCGATGCGCGCAACAAGAACAGCGTTGCTCAAACAGCGAGAACAGACGCTTTAGCAACGAGTTCATGAGCGAACGATTCCAACTGCAACACAAATACGCCCAGCTATGCGCGCAACATGAACAGAGTCGCTCAAACGGCGAGAACAGACGCTTTAGCAACGCGTTCGTGAGCGAACGATTCCAACTGCAACAAAAATACGCCCAGAGATGCGCGCAACATGAACAGCGTCGCTCAAACAGCGAGAACAGACTCTCTAGTATCGAGTTAGTGAGCAATCGATTCCAACTGCAACAAAAATACGCCCAGAGATGCGCGCAACATGATCAGCGTCGCTCAAACAGCGAGAACAGACTCTCTAGTATCTTGCAGCAGTGCACATCTTGACACAGTCACTAACGTTTCCTGCACTTTGCAGCTACAAATCCGGCATTTCATCGACCCAAGTTCCCGGGATCAGCTGTTCGCCGTAACCGGACACGCGCCAGATCTGACACGCGCCAGATCACCGCCCTGAAGGATCGCGGACCTATCGGTAGCTCCTGCGCCTGCGCCAACTGCTGACCCGCCACCTGGATCACCGTTAAATAGCTGCAGCACGTCGTACGGCACCGTAGTTTGGCAGCAGTGCACATCTTGACACAGTCAGTAACGTTTCCTGCACTTTGCAGCTACAAATCCGGCATTTCATCGACCCAAGTTCCCGGGATCAGCTGTTCGCCGTAACCGGACACGCGCCAGATCACCGCCCTGAAGGATCGCGGACCTATCGGTAGCTCCTGCGCCTGCGCCAACTGCTGACCCGCCACCTGGATCACCGTTAAATAGCTGCAGCACGTCGTACGGCACCGTAGTTTGGCAGCAGTGCACATCTTGACACAGTCACTAACGTTTCCTGCACTTTGCAGGTAAGCTGAATCTTTCTAGGCACTCTGTCCGTGGTTTTTGCATGTTTGCACTGCTGCCAAATAGTTTCATGCTCTGCACGTATTTCTTTGTACAATCGTAAACCATCTTAGCGCGAGAGTAGTGTATTTTTCATTGGTGCTTCCAAGTGTGCATCGTTTTCTTTTTTTTTTCCTCGTCATCTGCTGTGAACCATGCCTAGCGAACTTGAGAAATTACGGGATGAATTAAGGAAAGAACTTGCGAAGGACATTGCGGCATTGCGAAGCGTTCTTGAACGTGACTTGAGGAAGGAGCTGCGAGAAGTTTCACAGAGTATAGATTACTGTAGCAAGCAATACGATGACATGGTCAATGAGTGTGCTGCGCTGAAGGCAGAAAACAAATCCTTAAGGGCTGAAAATGCCGCGTTGACCTCTGACCGTAATGCGCTACAAAGTCAAGTGTCTGACTGTGAACTAAGGCTCAACAGCTTGGAACAATATTCCAGGAACCGAAACGTAGAGATCACTGGCCTGCCGGTAACCGAGAAGGAAAACCTTCCTGAGGTTATTGAGAGGATCGGGGAGGTTTTGAGTGTACCCGTGACATCCGACGACATTGAAGTGTGCCACCGTGTGCCTACTAAAACCTCTTCGTGCCAGAACATAGTGCTACAGTTTCAGAAACGCTCAAAACGCGACGCCTTCCTTGAAAAAGCCAGAAAACAAAGAATTACCACAAGCGATCTTGGGCACCCTGATGAAGATGCAAATCCTGTCTATATAAATGAGCACCTGTGCCCTTCACTCAAGAAGCTGATGGGACTCACTGTTGCTCGTAAGAAAGATAAGCAATGGAAGTTTGCGTGGACGAGGAATGGCCGCATCTTTGCTAAGAAGGATGTAACTTCGTCAGTGGTCCGGATCGATTGCGTCAATGACCTGGAAAAGATAGTCTAAAGATTTCGTGCGCCTACTGAGATTTCCCTTTTGATTAGGCATGGCTTCCCAGTTCTTTCTACCTGCAGATATCAATAGCCTTTTTGCAAAAAACAAAAAAGTAACGTCATTCTTTCATCTTAACGCACAATCTCTGCGCAGTAAAGAGGATGAAATAATCGCATTTCTTGGCTTGTTTGATTTCGAGTTTGACATAATATTTTTCACTGAGACCTGGTACCGAACTGATCATGAAGCCCTTATCATGCCGCATTATAACTCATACGTGCTAAACCGCCCAAACAAAAAAGGCGGTGGAGTAATGATAGCTGCAAAGGAATCCGTTCGGTGTTCAGTTCTTCCTGACTTTACTAAATCATGTGAAGATTTTGAAATACTTTCTCTAAAGGCTGGGCAGAACATTTTTTCTGTTTTGTACAGACCTCCATGTGGTAGCATCCCAAACTTTCTTTCATTTCTTGACACTTTTTTAACATGGATAACAGAAAACAGATTTTACTTAGTCCTTGGCGGCGACATCAACATAGACTTTTCTACACCCTCAACTCAGCAGCGTCAAATAAATAACCTGTTAGACTGTAACGGTTTCATTAATGCCATCATTGATCCAACACGCCTGTCCACATCGACTGCAACTTCAATAGATGCTTTCATTACAAATTTGCATGACAAGTCAATCGTGTCTGGCGTTATCTCTGGCCAGGTTAGTGATCACCTACCGATTTTTTACTTCATAGATAGTCGTATAACAAAGTCCAATAAAACTACTCCGCAACAGCGACAGTTAGTGAATAAGGATACCTTGACACGCTTTCGGTCTAGACTTGAGCAAATAGACTGGAGTCCAGTTTATGAGGTTACAGATCCTGACAAAGCATATGATATATTTATAAGCATCATAAAACCGGTATATATTGAATGCTTCCCATATCGAAGCACCAGAAAACCACAGAGTGCTCGTAAGCCATGGATAAACAAAGAATGCTTAAAGATGATAAAACACAAAAACTACCTTTATAATTGTTTCATTACGAATAGAAGCACTGATGACTTTCTTATATTTAAGGCGTACAGAAACAAGGTGACATCATTTCTGCGTCAGGCAAAGAAAGAGTACTTCCATAATCTATTCAACAAGGATGTTCTGAAGCGAAGTGATAAGGTATGGAAACAACTTAATACCATTATTAACCCATCCAAGAGCATTAATGAACTGGAAGTCATGATAGATGATGAGACGTTATCAGGAAAAAAGCTGGCTGATTCTTTTAACGATTTCTTTGTGTCTGTTGCGCATACTATTCATGACCCTACCTGCATGAGATATCTTGGTCAATCAAACTCGTTTACCGCTTTCCTGGCTCCAACAGACCAAAACGAGATTATGCGATGCTTTAATAGCCTCAAAAATAGCAAGTCGAAGGACGTGGATGGGTTCCAGATCCTACCGTTCAAACATGCAATTGATGTCCTTTGTCCTATCTTAGACCATGTCTTTAACTGCTGTTTCGCCCAGGGCACCTTTCCTAGTAGGATGCAAACTGCAAGGGTCATCGTAATTCATAAAGGAGGGGATACTAACAATTTATCCAATTACCGTCCGATATCTATACTCCCGTTATTTTCCAAATGTTTAGAAAAGCTGTTACATAGCAGGATTCTAGGTTTTTGCGAAAAGCATAAGTTGATCACACCCAGTCAGCATGGATTTAGGAAATTACACTCCACTGAGACCGCTCTTCTTACACAGAAGGAGCTGATTTTAGAATCTTTCGAACACAAAGAACTAACACTAGGCATTTTTATAGATTTTTCTAAGGCGTTCGATCGCGTTAATCACGAAACCTTATTACTAAAACTAGACAGATATGGCTTCCGAGGTTGTTTTTATAGTATCATTAAATCATATTTAGAGGCCCGTTTTCAGCAGGTTGTGATTGATAACACACTATCTGACCCCAAGCATATTGCTGCCGGCGTACCCCAGGGTAGCATACTCGGACCGCTACTTTTTAATCTCTACATTAATGATATTGTAAACATTGACCCTAACACAACTTTTGTTATCTACGCTGATGACACCAGCCTATTTTTCAGGGCACCATGTGTATCGAGTCTGGAAGTAAATGCTACGAGGTGCCTACGTTCGCTACACCACTGGTCACTTTCCAATTCGCTGAATATCAATATAAGCAAAACAAAAGCTGTGCTTTTTAGACCCCGTAATAAGTCTGTTTCTGAGTTAACGTTATCGATCGGTTCATCAAAAATACACGTCTCCTCTTCCGTTAAAAGCCTTGGTGTCACATTCCACGAGAACTTATCTTGGGATGTTCATGTTGATAATACAGTTGCCAAAATTTCAAGAGTAGTAGGTATCCTGTCCAAGTTTCGGTACTACTTTCCACAATGCATAAAAAAACTTTTGTACGACTCTTTGTTCACCAGTGTTATAACTTATTGTTTCTTAGTCTGGGGTACAACCACTGTCTCCAATATTACAAAACTCCATGCACTACAGAAAAAAGCAGTTCGTGCAATTAACAACATCCCAAATGATGTACACACCAAACCTGTCTTTGAGGCATTACACATTGTACCTATTGTGCAATTGTACTCTGTCATGCTCCGCAAAAAGTACACATCAAATATTAATCAAGGAACTGCATTTCTCGCTGATTTGTCTCGACTAACATGCAGAGAACGCCCCTACAATACGCGCATCGGAGACAACTGGTATTTACCGCGAACGCGAACTAACTACGGCAGACAAATGCTGTCCTATAATATCCCGTCCATTTTAAACAATTTGTGAAAAACTGTAATCAGTGAAGAGTAACAGCATATAGTTTCTTTCTTTAGTGTACTAACTCAGCCTGCTTTTATGCCTTCCCTCTTTACGTGATATGTTTGATGGTTATGTGTTTTTTGATGCCCTGAACGTGTTTTATTTTCGATGCAATGTGCTTTTGTTTTAAATATGTCACAGGCATAACATATAATGTACCGTTGTGTGATTGTGGGTTTTTGTGCACAATGTAGTTGCTGTAGGGGGCGGGGACCTCCGTCAAGCCTCTATAGGCTTTTTGTCCCCGCTCCCCACATCCTTGATGTGAAATAAACCTGATTGATTGATTGATTGATTGAGTTAGTGAGCGAACGATTCCAACTGCAACAAAAATACGCCCAGAGATGCGCGCAACATGATCAGCGTCGCTCAAACAGCGAGAACAGACTCTCTAGTATCGAGTTAGTGAGCGAACGATTCCAACTGCAACAAAAATACGCCCAGAGATGCGCGCAACATGAACAGCGTCGCTCCAACAGCGAGAACAGACTCTCTAGTATCGAGTTAGGGAGCAATCGATTCCAACTGCAACAAAAATACGCCCAGAGATGCGCGCAACATGAACAGCGTCGCTCAAACAGCGAGAACAGACTCTCTAGTATCGAGTTAGTGAGCGAACGATTCCAACTGCAACAAAAATACGCCCAGAGATGCGCGCAACATGATCAGCGTCGCTCAAACAGCGAGAACAGACTCTCTAGTATCGAGTTAGTGAGCAATCGATTCCAAATGCAAAAAATACGCCCAGCGATGCGCGCAACATGAACAGCGCCGCCCAAACAGCGAGAACAGACGCTTTGGCAACGAGTTCATGAGCGAACGATTCCAATTGCAACACAGATACGCCCAGCGATGCGCGCAACATGAACAACGTCGCTCAAACAGCGAGAACAGACTCTTTATTATCGTGTTCGGGAGCGAACCATTCCAACTGCTACACAAATACGCCCAGCGATGCGCGCAACATGAACAGCGTCGCTCAAACAGTGAGAACAGACGCTTTAGCAACGAGCTCATGAGCGAACGATTCCAACTGCAACAAAAATACGCCCAGCGATGCGCGCAATCTGAACAGCGTCGCTCAAACAGCGAGAACAGACGCTTTAGCAACGAGTTCATGAGCGAACGATTCCAACTGCAACACAAATACGCCCAGCTATGCGCGCAACATGAACAGAGTCGCTCAAACGGCGAGAACAGACGCTTTAGCAACGCGTTCGTGAGCGAACGATTCCAACTGCAACAAAAATACGCCCAGCGATGCGCGCAACATTAACAGCGTCGCTTGAACAGCGAGAACAGACTCTTTAGTATCGAGTTCGTGAGCGAACGAGTCCAACTGCAACAAAAATACGCCCAGAGATGCGCGCAACATGAACAGCGTCGCTCAAACAGCGAGAACAGACTCTCTAGTATCGAGTTAGTGAGCGAACGATTCCAACTGCAATAAAAATACGCCCAGAGATGCGCGCAACATGATCAGCATCGCTCAAACAGCGAGAACAGACTCTCTAGTATCGAGTTAGTGAGCAATCGATTCCAAATGCAAAAAATACGCCCAGCGATGCGCACAACATGAACAGCGCCGCTCAAACAGCGAGAACGGACGCTTTGGCAACGAGTTCATGAGCGAACGATTCCAATTGCAACACAGATACGCCCAGCGATGCGCGCAACATGAACAACGTCGCTCAAACAGCGAGAACAGATTCTTTATTATCGTGTTCGGGAGCGAACCATTCCAACTGCTACACAAATACGCCCAGCGATGCGCGCAACATGAACAGCGTCGCTCAAACAGTGAGAACAGACGCTTTAGCAACGAGTTCATGAGCGAACGATTCCAACTGCAACAAAAATACGCCCAGCGATGCGCGCAACATGAACAGCGTCGCTCAAACAGCGAGAACAGACGCTTTAGCAACGAGTTCATGAGCGAACGATTCCAACTGCAACACAAATACGTCCAGCGATGCGCGCAATCTGAACAGCGTCGCTCAAACAGCGAGAACAGACGCTTTAGCAACGAGTTCATGAGCGAACGATTCCAACTGCAACACAAATACGCCCAGCTATGCGCGCAACATGAACAGAGTCGCTCAAACGGCGAGAACAGACGCTTTAGCAACGCGTTCGTGAGTGAACGATTCCAACTGCAACAAAAATACGCCCAGCGATGCGCGCAACATGAACAGCGTCGCTTGAACAGCGAGAACAGACTCTTTAGTATCGAGTTCGTGAGCGAACGAGTCCAACTGCAACAAAAATACGCCCAGAGATGCGCGCAACATGAACAGCGTCGCTCAAACAGCGAGAACAGACTCTCTAGTATCGAGTTAGTGAGCGAACGATTCCAACTGCAATAAAAATACGCCCAGAGATGCGCGCAACATGATCAGCGTCGCTCAAACAGCGAGAACAGACTCTCTAGTATCGAGTTAGTGAGCAATTGATTCCAAATGCAAAAAATACGCCCAGCGATGCGCGCAACATGAACAGCGTCGCTCAAACAGCGAGAACGGACGCTTTGGCAACGAGTTCATGAGCGAACGATTCCGATTGCAACACAGATACGCCCAGCGATGCGCGCAACATGAACAACGTCGCTCAAATAGCGAGAACAGACTCTTTAGTATCGTGTTCGGGAGCGAACCATTCCAACTGCTACACAAATACGCCCAGCGATGCGCGCAACATGAACAGCGTCGCTCAAACAGCGAGAACAGACTCTTTAGTATCGAGTTCGTGATTGAACGATTCCAACTGCAACAAAAATACGCCCAGCAATGCGCGCAACATGATCAGCGTCGCTCAAACAGCGAGAACAGACTCTTTAGTATCCAGTTCGTGAGCGAAAATTTCCAACTGCAACAAAAATACGCCCAGAGATGCGCGCAACATGAACAGCGTCGCTCAAACAGCAAGAACAGACTCTTTAGTATCGAGTTCGTGATTGAACGATTCCAACTGCAACAAAAATACGCCCAGCAATGCGCGCAACATGATCAGCGTCGCTCAAACAGCGAGAACAGACTCTTTAGTATCGAGTTCGTGATTGAACGATTCCAACTGCAACAAAAATACGCCCAGCAATGCGCGCAACATGATCAGCGTCGCTCAAACAGCGAGAACAGACTCTTTAGTATCGAGTTCGTGAGCGAAAATTCCCAACTGCAACAAAAATACGCCCTGCGATGCGCGCAACATGATCAACGTCGCTCAAAGATCGAGAACAGACCCTTTAGTATCGAGTTCGTGAGCGAACGATTCCAACTGCAACAAAAATACGCCCAGCGATGCGCGCAAATGAAATACGTCGCTCAAACAGCGAGAACAAACTCTTTAGTATCGTGTTCGTGAGCGAACGATTCCAACTGCAACAAAAATACGCCCAGCGATGCGCGCAACGTGAACAGCGTCGCTAAAACAGCGAGAACCGCCTCTTTATTATCGAGTTCGTGAGCGAACGAGTCCAACTGCAACAAAAATACGTCAAGCGATGCACGCAACATGAACACCGTCGCTCAAACAGAGAGAACCGCCCCTTTAGTACCGAATTCATGAGCGAAGGAGTCCATATCCAACAAAAATATGTCCAGCGATGCGCCCCACATGAACAGTGTCCCTCAAACAGCGAGAACCGCCTCTTTAGTATCGAATTCTTGAGCGAAGGAGTTAATCTGCAACACTAAATACGCCCAGCGATGCGCGCAACATGACCAGCTTCGCTCAAAAAGCGAGAACCGCCTCTTTAGTATCCAATTCTTGAGAGAAGGAGTCCATCTGCAACAAAGATACGCCCAGCGATGCGCGCAACATAAACAGCGTCGCTCAAACAGTGAGAACCGCCTCTTTAATATTGAATTCTTGAGAGAATGAGTCCATCTGCAACAAAAATACGCCCAGCGATGCGCGCAACATAAACAGCGTCGCTCAAACAGTGAGAACCGCCTCTTTAATATTGAATTCTTGAGCGAAGGAGTCCGTCTGCAACAAAAATACGCCCAGCGATGCGCGCAACATGAACAACGTCGCTCAAACAGAGAGAACCGCCTCTTTAGTGTCGAACTCGTGAGCGAACGAGTCCAACTGCAACAAAAATACGTCACGCGATGCAACAACATGAGCAGCGTCGCAAAAACAGCCACAACCGCCTCTTTAGTATCGAGTGTTTGAGCGAAGGAGTCCATCTGCAACAAAAATACGCCAGCTATGCGCGCAACATGAGCAGCGTCAATCAAACGGAGACAACAGCCGCTTTATTATCGAGTTCGTGAGCGAACGAGTCCAACTGCAACAAAAATACGTCCAGCTATGATATCAACATGAACAGCATCGCTCAAACAGCGAGAACCGCCTCTTTAGTATCGAATTCTTGAGCGAAAGAGTCCAACTGCAACAAAAATACGTCAAGCGATGCGCGCAACATGAACAGCGTCGCTCAAATAGAGAGAACTGCCCCTTTAGTATCGAATTCATGAGCGAAGGAGTCCATCTCCAACAAAAATATGTCCAGCGATGCGCCCAACATGAACAGTGTCGCTCAAAGAGCGACAACCGCAGCTTCAGTATCGAGTTCGTGAGCTAACGATTCCAACTGCAATAAAAATACGTCCAGCGATGCGCGCAACATGAACAGCGTCGCTCAAGCAGCGCGAACCGCCTCTTTAGTATCAAATTCTTGAGCGAAGGAGTCTATCTGCAACAAACATACGCCCATCGATGCGCGCAATATGAGCAGCGTCGCTCAAACAGCGACAATCGCCGCTTTAGTATCGAGTTCGTGAGCGAACGAGTCCAACTGCAACAAAAATACGTCCAGCGATGATATCAACATGAGCAACGTCGCTCAAACAGTGATAACCGACTATTTAATATCAGGTTCGTGAGCGAATGCGTCCATCTGCAGCAAAAAAACGCCCAGCGATGCGCGCAACATGAACAGCATCGCTCAAACAGCGAGAACCGCCTCTTTAATATCGAATTCGTGAGCGAACGATTCCAACTGCAACAAAAATACGCCCAGAGATGCGCGCAACATGAACAGCGTCGCTCAAACAGCGAGAACAGACTCTTTAGTATCGACATCGTGAGTGAAGGATCCCAACTGCTACAAAAATACTCTAAGCAACGCGCGCAACATGAACAGCGTCGCTCAAACAGCGAGAACAGACTCGTTAGTATTGAGGTCGTGAGCGAACGATTCCAACTGACACAAAAATACGCCCAGAGATGCGCGCAACATGAACAACGTCGCTACAACAGCGAGAACAGTCTCTTTAGTATCGAGTTCGTGAGGGAACGATTAAACTGCAACAAAAATATGCCCAGCGACGTGCGCAACAAGGACAGCGTCGCTCAAACAGCGAGAAAAGACTCTTTAGTATTCAGTTCGTGAGCGAACGATTCCAACTGCAACAAAAATACGCCCAGAGATGCGCGCAACATGAACAGCGTCGCTCAAACAGCGAGAACAGACTCTTTAGTATCGACATCGTGAGTGAAGGATCCCAACTGCTACAAAAATACTCTAAGCAACGCGCGCAACATGAACAGCGTCGCTCAAACAGCGAGAACAGACTCGTTAGTATTGAGGTCGTGAGCGAACGATTCCAACTGACACAAAAATACTAGCATCAAGTTCGTGAGCGAACGATTTCAACTGCAACAAAAATACGCCCAGCGATCCCCGCAACATGAACAGCGTCGCTAAACTGCGAGAAAAGACTTTATTATCGAGTTCGTGAGTGAACGGTTCCAACTGCAACAAAATACTCCCAGCGATGCTCGCAACATGAACAGCGTCGCTTGAACAGCGAGAACAGACTCTTTAGTATCGAGTTCGTGAGCGAACGATTCCAACTGCAACACAGATACGCCCAGCGATGCTCGCAACATGAACAGCGTCGCTTGAACAGCGAGAACAGACTCTTTAGTATCGAGTTCGTGAGCGAACGATTCCAACTGCAACAGAAATACGCCCAGAGATGCGCGCAACATGAGCAGCGTCGCACAAACAGCGACAACCGCCCCTTTAGTATCGAGTTCGTGAGTGAACGATTCCAACTGCAACAAAAATACGCCCAGCGATGCGCGCAACATGAACAGCGTCGCTCGAACAGCGAGAACAGACTCTTTAGTATTCGAGGTCGTGAGCGAACGGATTCCAACTGCACAAAAATACGCCCAGCAATGCGCGCAACATGAACAGCGTCGCTCAAACAGCGAGAACAGACTCTTTAGTATCGAGTTCGTGAGCGAACGATTCCAACTGCAACAAAAATACTGCCCAGCGATGCGCGCAACATGAACAACGTCGCTACAACAGCGAGAACATACTCTATAGTATCGAGTTCGTAAGCGAACGATTAAACTGCAACAAAAATACGCCCAGTGGTGCGCGCAACATGAATAACGTCGCTATAACAGCGAGAACAGACTCTCTAGTATCGAGTTAGTGAGCGAACGATTCCAACTGCAACAAAAAAACGCCCAGCGATGCGCGCAACATGAACAGCGTCGCTCAAACAGCGAGAACAGACGCTTTAGCATTGAGCTCATGAGCGAACGATTCCAACTGCAACACAAATACGCCCAGCGATGCGCGCAACATGAACGTCGCTCAAACAACGAGAACAGACTCTTTAGTATCGAGTTCGTGAGCGAACGATTTCAAGTGCAACAAAAATACGCCCAGCGATGCGCGCAACATGAACAGCGTCGCTCGAACAGCGAGAACAGACTCTTTAGTATAGAGTTCGTGAGCGAACGATTTCAACTGAAAGAAAATTATGCCCAGCTATGCGCGCAACATGAACAGCGTCGCTCAAACAGCGAGAACAGACTCTTTAGTACAGAGTTCGTGAGCGAACGATTTCAACTGCAACAAAAATACGCCCAGCGATCCCCGCAACATGAACAGCGTCGCTAAACTGCGAGAAAAGACTTTATTATCGAGTTCGTGAGTGAACGGTTCCAACTGCAACAAAAATACTCCCAGCGATGCTCGCAACATGAACAGCGTCGCTTGAACAGCGAGAACAGACTCTTTAGTATCGAGTTCGTGAGCGAACGATTCCAACTGCAACAGAAATACGCCCAGCGATGCGCGCAACATGAACAGCATCGCTCAAACAGCGAGAACAGGCTCTCTAGTATCGAGTTAGTGAGCGAACGATTCCAACTGGAACAGAAATACGTCCAGAGATGAGCGCAACATGAACCGTCGCTAAACTGCGAGAAAAGACTTTATTATCGAGTTCGTGAGCGAACGGTTCCAACTGCAACAAAAATACTCCCAGCGATGCTCGCAACATGAACAGCGTCGCTTGAACAGCGAGAACAGACTCTTTAGTATCGAGTTCGTGAGCGAACGATTCCAACTGCAACAGAAATACGCCCAGAGATGCGCGCAACATGAACAGCATCGCTCAAACAGCGAGAACAGGCTCTCTAGTATCGAGTTAGTGAGCGAACGATTCCAACTGGAACAGAAATACGTCCAGAGATGAGCGCAACATGAACAGCGTCGCTCAAACAGCGACAACAAGCTCTTTAGTATCGAGTTCGTGAGCGAATGAGTCTATCTGCAACAAAAATACGCCCAGCGATGCGCGCAACATGAACAGCGTCGCTCAAACAGCGAGAACAGACTTTTAGTATCGAGTTCGTGAGCGAACGATTCCAACTGCAACATAAAATACGCCCAGCGATGCGCGCAACATGAGCAGCGTCGCACAAACAGCGACAACCGCCCCTTTAGTATCGAGTTCGTGAGTGAACGATTCCAACTGCAACAAAAATACGCCCAGCGATGCGCGCAACATGAACAGCGTCGCTCGAACAGCGAGAACAGACTCTTTAGTATAGAATTCGTGAGCGAACGATTTCAACTGAAAGAAAATTATGCCCAGCGATGCGCGCAACAAGAACAGCGTCGCTCGAACAGCGAAAAAACTCTTTTGTATCGAGGTCGTGAGTGAACGATTCCAGCTGCAACAAAAATACGCCCAGCGATGCGCGCAACATGAACAGCGTCGCTCAAACAGCGAGAACAGACTCTTTAGTATCGAGTTCGTGAGGGAACGATTAAACTGCAACAAAAATATGCCCAGCGATGCGCGCAACATGAACAACGTCGCTACAACAGCGAGAACATACTCTATAGTATCGAGTTCGTAAGCGAACGATTAAACTGCAACAAAAATACGCCCAGTGGTGCGCGCAACATGAATAACGTCGCTATAACAGCGAGAACAGACTCTCTAGTATCGAGTTAGTGAGCGAACGATTCCAACTGCAACAAAAAAACATCCAGCGATGCGCGCAACATGAACAGCGTCGCTCAAACAGCGAGAACAGACGCTTTAGCATTGAGCTCATGAGCGAACGATTCCAACTGCAACACAAATACGCCCAGCGATGCGCGCAACATGAACGTCGCTCAAACAACGAGAACAGACTCTTTAGTATCCAGTTCGTGAGCGAACGATTTCAAGTGCAACAAAAATACGCCCAGCGATGCGCGCAACATGAACAGCGTCGCTCGAACAGCGAGAACACTCTTTAGTATAGAGTTCGTGAGCGAACGATTTCAACTGAAAGAAAATTATGCCCAGCGATGCGCGCAACAAGAACAGCGTCGCTCTAACAGCGAGAAAAGACTCTTTAGTACAGAGTTCGTGAGCGAACGATTTCAACTGCAACAAAAATACGCCCAGCGATCCCCGCAACATGAACAGCGTCGCTAAACTGCGAGAAAAGACTTTATTATCGAGTTCGTGAGTGAACGGTTCCAACTGCAACAAAAATACTCCCAGCGATGCTCGCAACATGAACAGCGTCGCTTGAACAGCGAGAACAGACTCTTAATTATCGAGTTCGTGAGCGAACGATTTCAACTGACAGAAAATTATGCCCAGCGATGCGCGCAACAAGAACAGCGTCGCTCAAACTGCGAGAAAAGACTCTTTATAATCGAGTTCGTGAGTGAACGGTTCCAACTGCAACAAAAATACGCCCAGCGATGCGCGCAACATGAACAGCGTCGCTCGAACAGCGAGAACAGACTCTTTAGTATAGAGTTCGTGAGCGAAGGATTCCAACTGCAACAAAAATACGCCCAGCGATGCGCGCAACATGAACAGCGTCGCTTGAACAGCGAGAACAGACTCTTTAGTATAGAGTTCGTGAGCGAACGATTTCAATTGAAAGAAAATTATGCCCAGCGATGCGCGCAACATGAACAGCGTCGCTTAAACTGCGAGAAAACGAGAAAAGACGCTTTATTATCGGGTTCGTGAGCGAACGAGACCAACTGCAACAAAAATACGCCCAGCGATGCCCGCAACATGAACAGCGTTGCTCGAAAAGCGAGAACAGACTCTTTAGTATCGAGTTCGTGAGCGAACGATTCCAACTGCAACAAAAATACGCCCAGCGATTCGCGCAACATGAACAGCGGCGCTTAAACTGCGAGAAAACGAGAAAAGACTCTTTATTATCGAGTTCGTGAGCAAACGAGACCAACTGCAACAAAAATACGCCGAGCGATACACGCAACATGAACAGCGTCGCTGAAACAGCGAGAACCGCCTCTTTCATATCGAGTTAATGAGCGAAGGAGTTCATCTGCAACAAAAATACGCCCAGCGATGCGCGCAATGTCAAGAGCGTCGCTCAAACAGCGAGAACCGCCTTTTTAGTATCGAGTTCGCGAGCGAACGAGTCCGACTGCAACAAAAATACGTCCAGCCATGAGCGCAACATAAACAGCGTAGCTCAAACAGCGACAACAGACTCTTTAGTATCCAGTTCGTGAGCGAATGGTTCCGACTGCAAAAAATACGCCCAGCGATGCGCGCAACATGAACAGCGTCGCTCGAACAGCGAGAACAAACTATTTAGTATCGAGTTCGTGAGCGAACGGTTCCAACTGCAAAAAAATACGCCCAGTTATGCGCGCAACATGAACAGCGTCGCTCAAACAGTCAGAACAGACTCTTTAGTATCGAGTTCGTGAGCGAACGATTCCAACTGCAACAAAAATACTCCCAGCTAGGCGCGCAACATGAACTGTGTCGCTCAAACAGCGACAGCAGACTCTTTACTATCCAGTTCGTAAGCGAATGATTCCAACTGCAAAAAATACGCCAAGCGATGCGCGCAACATGAACAGCGTCGCTCGAACAGCGAGAACAGACTATTTAGTATCGAGTTCGTGAGCGAACGGTTCCAACTGCAAAAGAAATACGCCCAGCTATGCGAGCAACATGAACAGCGTCGCTCAAACAGTGAGAACAGACTCTTTAGTATCGAGTTCGTGAGCGAACGATTCCAACTGCAACAAAAATACTCCCAGCGAGGCGCGCAACATGAACTGTGTCGCTCAAGCAGCGACAACAGACTCTTTAGTATCGAGTGCGTGAGCGAACGGTTCCAGCTGCCACAAAAATGCGTCCAGCGATGAGAGCAACATGAAAAGCGTCGCTCAAACAGCGAGAAAAGACTCTTTATTATCGAGTTCGTGAGCGAACTGTTCCAACTGCAACAAAAATACGCCCAGCGAAGCGCGCAACATGAACAGCGTCACTCAAACAGCGAGAACAGACTTTTAGTATCGAGTTCGTGAGCGAACGATTCCAACTGCAACAAAAATACGCCCTGCGATGCGCGCAACATGAACAGCGTAGCTCAAACAGCGACAGCAGACTCTTTACTATCCAGTTCGTGAGCGAATGATTCCAACTGCAAAAAATACGCCAAGCGATGCGCGCAACATGAACAGCGTCGCTCGAACAGCGAGAACAGACTATTTAGTATCGAGTTCGTGAGCGAACGGTTCCAACTGCAAAAAAAATACGCCCAGCTATGCGAGCAGCATGAACAGCGTCGCTCAAACAGTGAGAACAGACTCTTTAGTATCGAGTTCGTGAGCGAACGATTCCAACTGCAACAAATATACTCCCAGCGAGGCGCGCAACATGAACTGTGTCGCTCAAGCAGCGACAACAGACTCTTTAGTATCGAGTGCGTGAGCGAACGGTTCCAGTTGCCACAAAAATGCGTCCAGCGATGAGAGCAACATGAAAAGCGTCGCTCAAACAGCGAGAAAAGACTCTTTATTATCGAGTTCGTGAGCGAAATATTCCAACCGCAACAAAAATACGCCCAGCGATGCGCGCAACATGAACAGCGTCGCTCAAACAGCGAGAACAGACTCTTTATTATCGAGTTCCTGATTGAACGATTTCAAATGCAACAATAATACGCCCAGCGATGCGCGCAACATGACCAGCGTCACTCAAACAGCGAGAACAGACTTTTAGTATCGAGTTCGTGAGCGAACGATTCCAACTGCAACAAAAATACGCCCTGCGATGCGCGCAACATGAACAGCGTCGCTCAAACAGCGAGAACAGACTCTTTAGTATCGAGTTTATGAGTGAACGATTCCAACTGAACTAAAATACGCCCTGCGATGCGCGCAACATGAACAGCGTCGCTCAAACAGCGAGAAAACTCTTTATTATCGACTTCGTGAGCGAACGGTTCCAACTGCAACAAAAATACGCCCAGCGATGCGCGCAACAAGAACAGCGTCGCTCAAACAGCGAGAACAGACGCTTTGGCAACGAGTTCATGAGTGAACGATTCCAACTGCAACACAAATACGTCCAGCGATGCGCGCAATCTGAACAGCGTCGCTCAAACAGCGAGAACAGACGCTTTAGCAACGAGTTCATGAGCGAACGATTCCAACTGCAACACAAATACGCCCAGCTATGCGCGCAACATGAACAGAGTCACTCAAACGGCGAGAACAGACGCTTTAGCAACGAGTTCGTGAGCGAACGATTCCAACTGCAACAAAAATACGCCCAGCGATGCGCGCAACAAGAACAGCGTCGCTCAAACAGCGAGAACAGACTCTTTAGTATCGAGTTCGTGAGCGAACGATTTCAACTGAAAGAAAATTATGCCCAGCGATGCGCGCAACATGAACAGCGTCGCTCAAACTGCGAGAAAAGACTCTTTATTATAGAGTTCGTGAGTGAACGGTTCCAACTGCAACAAAAATACGCCCAGCGATGCGCGCAACATGAACAGCGTCGCTTGAACAGCGAGAACAGACTCTTTAGTATCGAGTTCGTGAGCGAACGATTCCAACTGCAACAAAAATACGCCCAGCGATGCGCGCAACATGAACAGCGTCGCTCGAACAGCGAGAACAGACTCTTTAGTATCGAGTTCGTGAGCGAAAATTTCCAACTGCAACAAAAATACGCCCAGAGATGCGCGCAACAAGAACAGCGTCGCTCAAACAGCGAGGACAGACTCTTTAGTATCGAGTTCGTGATTGAACGATTCCAACTGCAACAAAAATACGCCCAGCAATGCGCGCAACATGATCAGCGTCGCTCAAACAGCGAGAACAGACTCTTTAGTATCGAGTTCGTGAGTGAACGATTCCAACTGCAACAAAAATACGCCCTGCGATGCGCGCAACATGAACAGCGTCGCTCAAACAGCGTGAACACTCTTTAGTATCGAGTTCGTGAGCGAACGATTCCAACTGCAAAAAAAAAATACGCCCTGCGATGCGCCCAACAAGAACAGCGTCGCTCCAGCAGCGAGAAAAGACTTTTTATTCTCGAGTTCCTGAGTGAACGATTCCAACTGCAACAAAAATACGCCCAGCGACGCGCGCAACAAGAACAGCGTCGCCAAACAGCGAGAAAAGACTCTTTATTATCGAATTCGTGAGTGAACGATTCCAACTGCAGCAAAAATACGCCCTGCGATGCGCGCAACCTGAACAACATCGCTCAAACAGCGAGAACAGACTCTTTAGCAACGAGTTCATGAGCGAACGATTCCAACTGCAACAAAAATACGCCCAGCAATGCGCGCAACATAAACAGCGTCGCTCAAACAGTGAGAAAAGACTCTTTAGTATCGAGTTCATGAGCGAACGATTCCAACTGCAACAAAAATACGCCCAGCGATACGCGGAACATGAACAGCGTCGCTCGAACAGCGAGAACAGACTCTTTAGTATAGAGTTCGTGAGCGAACGATTCCATCAGCAACAAAAATACGCCCAGCAATGCGCGCAACATAAACAGCGTCGCTTAAACAGTGAGAAAAGACTCTTTAGTATCGAGTTCGTGAGCGAACGATTCCAACTGCAACAAAAATACGCCCAGCGATGCGCGCAACATGAACAGCGTCGCTTGAACAGCGAGAACAGACTCTTTAGTATCGAGTTCGTGAGCGAACGATTCCAACTGCAACAAAAATACGCCCAGCGATGCGCGCAACATGAACAGCGTCGCTCGAACAGCGAGAACAGACTCTTTAGTACAGAGTTCGTGAGCGAACGATTTCAACTGAAAGAAAATTATGCCCAGCGATTCGCGCAACATGAACAACGTCGCTCAAACAGCGAGAACAGACTAGCATCAAGTTCGTGAGCGAACGATTTCAACTGCAACAAAAATACGCCCAGCGATTCCCGCAACATGAACAGCGTCGCTCAACTGCGAGAAAAGACTTCATTATCGAGTTCGTGAGTGAACGGTTCCAACTGCAACAAAAATACTCCCAGCGATGCGCGCAACATGAACAGCGTCGCTTGAACAGCGAGAACAGACTCTTTAGTATCGAGTTCATGAGCGAACGATTCCAACTGCAACAAAAATACGCCCAGAGATGCGCGCAACATGAACAGCGTCGCTCAAACAGTGAGAACAGACTCTTTAGTATCGAGTTCGTGAGCGAACGATTCCAACTGCAACAAGAATACGCCCAGCGATGCGCGCAACATGAACAGCGTCGCTCGAACAGCGAGAACAGACTCTTTAGTATAGAGTTCGTGAGCGAACGATTTCAACTGAAAGAAAATTATGCCCAGCGATGGGCGCAACAAGAACAGCGTCGCTCAAACAGCGAGAACAGACGCTTTAGCAACGAGTTCATGAGCGAATGATTCCAACTGCAACACAAATACGTCCAGCGATGCGCGCAATCTGAACAGCGTCGCTCAAACAACGAGAACAGACGCTTTAGCAACGAGTTCATGAGCGAACGATTCCAACTGCAACACAAATACGCCCAGCTATGCGCGCAACATGAACAGAGTCGCTCAAACGGCGAGAACAGACGCTTTAGCAACGAGTTCGTGAGTGAACGGTTCCAACTGCAACAAAAATACGCCCAGCGATGCGCGCAACATGAACAGCGTCGCTCGAACAGCGAGAACAGACTCTTTAGTATCGAGTTCGTGAGCGAAAATTTCCAACTACAACAAAAATACGCCCAGAGATGCGCGCAACAAGAACAGCGTCGCTCAAACAGCGAGAGCAGACTCTTTAGTATCGAGTTCGTGAGCGAACGATTCCAACTGCAACAAAAATACGCCCAGCGATGCGCGCAACATGAACAGCGTCGCTCGAACAGCGAGAACAGACTCTTTAGTATAGAGTTCGTAAGCGAACGATTCCAACTGCAACACAAATACGCCCAGCTATGCGCGCAACATGAACAGAGTCGCTCAAACGGCGAGAACAGACTCTTTAGTATAGAGTTCGTGAGCGAACGATTTCAACTGAAAGAAAATTATGCCCAGCGATGCGCGCAACATGAACAGCGTCGCTCGAACTGCGAGAAAAGACTCTTTATTATCGAGTTCGTGAGTGAACGGTTCCAACTGCAACAAAAATACGCCCAGCGATGCGCGCAACATGAACAGCGTCGCTTGAACACCGAGAACAGACTCTTTAGTATCGAGTTCGTGAGCGAACGATTCCAACTGCAACAAAAATACGCCCAGCGATGCGCGCAACATGAACAGCGTCGCTCGAAAAGCGAGAACAGACTCTTTAGTATCGAGTTCGTGAGCGAAAATTTCCAACTGCAACACAAATACGCCCTGCGATGCGCGCAACATGAACAGCGTCGCTCAAACAGCGTGAACACTCTTTAGTATCGAGTTCGTGAGCGAACGATTCCAACTGCAAAAAAAAAAATACGCCCTGCGATGCGCGCAACAAGAACAGCGTCGCTCCAACAGCGAGAAAAGACTCTTTATTATCGAGTTCCTGAGTGAACGATTCCAACTGCAACAAAAATACGCCCAGCGATGCGCGCAACCTGAACAACATCGCTCAAACAGCGAGAACAGACTCTTTAGCAACGAGTTCATGAGCGAACGATTCCAACTGCAACAAAAATACGCCCAGCAATGCGCGCAACATAAACAGCGTCGCTCAAACAGTGAGAAAAGACTCTTTAGTATCGAGTTCATGAGCGAACGGTTCCAACTGCAACAAAAATACGCCCTGCGATGCGCGCAACAAGAACAGCGTCGCTCAAACAGCGAGAAAACTCTTTATTATCGAGTTCGTGAGCGAACGGTTCCAACTGCAACAAAAATACGCCCTGCGATGCGCGCAACCTGAACAACATCGCTCAAACAGCGAGAACAGACTCTTTAGCAACGAGTTCATGAGCGAACGATTCCAACTGCAACAACAATACGCCCAGCAATGCGCGCAACATAAACAGCGTCGCTCAA
This sequence comes from Amblyomma americanum, assembly GCA_030143305.2. NCBI lineage: Eukaryota > Metazoa > Arthropoda > Arachnida > Ixodida > Ixodidae > Amblyomma > Amblyomma americanum. Next base: position 32,940 of record JARKHS020036654.1, read on the forward strand.
ACAGTGAGAAAAGACTCTTTAGTATCGAGTTCATGAGCGAACGGTTCCAACTGCAACAAAAATACGCCCTGCGATGCGCGCAACAAGAACAGCGTCGCTCAAACAGCGAGAAAACTCTTTATTATCGAGTTCGTGAGCGAACGGTTCCAACTGCAACAAAAATACGCCCTGCGATGCGCGCAACCTGAACAACATCGCTCAAACAGCGAGAACAGACTCTTTAGCAACGAGTTCATGAGCGAACGATTCCAACTGCAACAAAAATACGCCCAGCAATGCGCGCAACATAAACAGCGTCGCTCAAACAGTGAGAAAAGACTCTTTAGTATCGAGTTCATGAGCGAACGGTTCCAACTGCAACAAAAATACGCCCTGCGATGCGCGCAACCTGAACAACATCGCTCAAACAGCGAGAACAGACTCTTTAGCAACGAGTTCATGAGCGAACGATTCCAACTGCAACAAAAATACGCCCTGCGATGCGCGCAACATGAACAGCGTCGCTCAAACAGCGTGAACACTCTTTAGTATCGAGTTCGTGAGCGAACGATTCCAACTGCAAAAAAAATACGCCCTGCGATGCGCGCAACAAGAACAGCGTCGCTCCAACAGCGAGAAAAGACTCTTTATTATCGAGTTCCTGAGTGAACGATTCCAACTGCAACAAAAATACGCCCAGCGATGCGCGCAACCTGAACAACATCGCTCAAACAGCGAGAACAGACTCTTTAGCAACGAGTTCATGAGCGAACGATTCCAACTGCAACAAAAATACGCCCAGCAATGCGCGCAACATAAACAGCGTCGCTCAAACAGTGAGAAAGACTCTTTAGTATCGAGTTCATGAGCGAACGATTCCAACTGCAACAAAAATACGCCCTGCGATGCGCGCAACATGAACAGCGTCGCTCGAACAGCGAGAACAGACTCTTTAGTATCGAGTTCGTGAGCGAACGATTCCAACTGCAACAAAAATACGCCCAGCGATGCGCGCAACATGAACAGCGTCGCTCAAACAGCGAGAACAGACTCTTTAGTATCGAGTTCGTGAGCGAACGATTCCAACTGCAACAAAAATACGCCCAGCGATGCGCGCAACATGAACAGCGTCGCTCAAACAGCGAGAAAAGACTCTTTAGTATCGAGTTCGTGAGCGAACGATTCCAACTGCAACAAAAATACGCCCAGCGATGCGCGCAACATGAACAGCGTCGCTCAAACAGCGAGAACAGACTCTTTATTATCGAGTTCGTGAGCGAACGATTCCAACTGCAACAAAAATACGCCCAGCGATGCGCGCAACATGAACAGCGTCGCTCAAACAGCGAGAACAGACTCTTTAGTATCGAGTTCGTGAGCGAACGATTCCAACTGCAACAAAAATACGCCCAGCGATGCGCGCAACATAAACAGCGTCGCTCAAACAGCGAGAAAAGACTCTTTAGTATCGAGTTCGTGAGCGAACGGTTCCAACTGCAACAAAAATACGCCCTGCGATGCGCGCAACATGAACAGCGTCGCTCAAACAGCGAGAACAGACTCTTTAGTATCGAGTTCGTGAGCGAACGATTCCAACTGCAACAAAAATACGCCCAGCGATGCGCGCAACATGAACAGCGTCGCTCAAACAGCGAGAACAGACTCTTTAGTATACGAGTTCGTGAGCGAACGATTCCAACTGCAACAAAAATACGCCCAGCGATGCGCGCAACATAAACAGCGTCGCTCAAACAGCGAGAAAAGACTCTTTAGTATCGAGTTCGTGAGCGAACGATTCCAACTGCAACAAAAATACGCCCAGCGATGCGCGCAACATGAACAGCGTCGCTCAAACAGCGAGAAAAGACTCTTTATTATCGAGTTCGTGAGTGAACGGTTCCAACTGCAACAAAAATACGCCCAGCGATGCGCGCAACATGAACAGCGTCGCTCAAACAGCGAGAACAGACTCTTTAGCAACGAGTTCATGAGCGAACGATTCCAACTGCAACAAAAATACGCCCAGCAGATGCGCGCAACATAAACAGCGTCGCTCAAACAGCGAGAACAGACTCTTTAGTATCGAGTTCAGTGAGCGAACGATTCCAACTGCAACAAAATACGCCCAGCGATGCGCGCAACATGAACAGCGTCGCTCAAACAGCGAGAACGGACGCTTTGGCAACGAGTTCATGAGCGAACGATTCCAACTGCAACAAAAATACGCCCAGCGATGCGCGCAACATGAACAACGTCGCTCAAACAGCGAGAACAGACTCTTTAGTATCGTGTTCGGGAGCGAACCATTCCAACTGCTACACAAATACGCCCAGCGATGCGCGCAACTTGAACAGCGTCGCTCAAACAGTGAGAACAGACGCTTTAGCAACGAGTTCATGAGCGAACGATTCCAACTGCAACACAAATACGCCCAGTGATGCGCGCAACAAGAACAGCGTCGCTCAAACAGCGAGAACAGACGCTTTAGCAACGAGTTCATGAGCGAACGATTCCAACTGCAACACAAATACGTCCAGCGATGCGCGCAATCTGAACAGCGTCGCTCAAACAGCGAGAACAGACGCTTTAGCAACGAGTTCATGAGCGAACGATTCCAACTGCAACACAAATACGCCCAGCTATGCGCGCAACATGAACAGAGTCGCTCAAACGGCGAGAAGAGACGCTTTAGCAACGAGTTCGTGAGCGAACGATTCCAACTGCAACAAAAATACGCCCAGCGATGCGCGCAACATGAACAGCGTCGCTTGAACAGCGAGAACAGACTCTTTAGTATAGAGTTCGTGAGCGAACGATTTCAACTGAAAGAAAATTATGCCCAGCGATGCGCGCAACATGAACAGCGTCGCTTGAACAGCGAGAACAGACTCTTTAGTATCGAGTTCGTGAGCGAACGATTCCAACTGCAACAAAAATACGCCCAGCGATGCGCGCAACATGATCACCGTCGCTCGAACAGCGAGAACAGACTCTTTAGTATCGAGTTCGTGAGCGAAAATTTCCAACTGCAACAAAAATACGCCCAGAGATGCGCGCAACAAGAACAGCGTCGCTCAAACAGCGAGAACAGACTCTTTAGTATCGAGTTCGCGATTGAACGATTCCAACTGCAACAAAAATACGCCCTGCGATGCGCGCAACATGAACAGCGTCGCTCAAACAGCGAGAACAGACGCTTTAGCAACGAGTTCATGAGCGAATGATTCCAACTGCAACACAAATACGCTCCAGCGTTGCGCGCAATCTGAACAGCGTCGCTCAAACAACGAGAACAGACGCTTTAGCAACGAGTTCATGAGCGAACGATTCCAACTGCAACACAAATACGCCCAGCTATGCGCGCAACATGAACAGAGTCGCTCAAACGGCGGGAACAGACGCTTTAGCAACGAGTTCGTGAGTGAACGGTTCCAACTGCAACAAAAATACGCCCACCGATGCGCGCAACATGAACAGCGTCGCTCGAACAGCGAGAACAGACTCTTTAGTATCGAGTTCTTGAGTGAACAATTCCAACTGCAACAAAAATACGCCCTGCGATGCGCGCAACATGAACAGCGTCGCTCAAACAGCGTGAACACTCTTTAGTATCGAGTTCGTGAGCGAAAGATTCCAACTGCAAAAAAAAATACGCCCTGCGATGCGCGCAACAAGAACAGCATCGCTCCAACAGCGAGAAAAGACTCTTTATTATCGAGTTCCTGAGTGAACGATTCCAACTGCAACAAAAATACGCCCAGCGATGCGCGCAACATGAACAGCGTCGCTCAAACAGCGAGAAAACTCTTTATTATCGAGTTCGTGAGCGAACGGTTCCAACTGCAACAAAAATACGCCCTGCGATGCGCGCAACAAGAACAGCGTCTCAAACAGCCAGAAAAGACTCTTTATTATCGAGTTCGTGAGTGAACGATTCCAACTGCAGCAAACATACGCCCTGCGATGCGCGCAACCTGAGCAACATCGCTCAAACAGCGAGAACAGACTCTTTAGAAACGAGTTTATGAGCGAACGATTCCAACTGCAACAAAAATACGCCCAGCAATGCGCGCAACATAAACAGCGTCGCTCAAACAGTGAGAAAAGACTCTTTAGTATCGAGTTCATGAGCGAACGATTCCAACTGCAACAAAAATACGCCCAGCGATACGCGGAACATGAACACCGTCGCTCGAACAGCGAGAACAGACTCTTTAGTATAGAGTTCGTGAGCGAACGATTCCATCTGCAACAAAAATACGCCCAGAGATGCGCGCAACAAGAACAGCGTCTCTCAAACAGCGAGAACAGACGCTTTAGCAACGAGTTCATGAGCGAACAATTCCAACTGCAACAAAAATACGCCCAGCGTTGCGCGCAACATGAACAGCGTCGCTCGAACAGCGAGAGCAGACTCTTTAGTATCGAGTTCGTGAGCGAACGATTCCAACTGCAACAAAAATACGCCCAGCGATGCGCGCAACATGAACAGCGTCGCTCGAACAGCGAGAACAGACTCTTTAGTATAGAGTTCGTGAGCGAACGATTCCAACTGCAACACAAATACGCCCAGCTATGCGCGCAACATGAACAGAGTCGCTCAAACGGCGAGAACAGACGCTTTAGCAACGAGTTCGTGAGCGAACGATTCCAACTGCAACAAAAATACGCCCAGCGATGCGCGCAACATGAACAGCGTCGCTTGAACAGCGAGAACAGACTCTTTAGTATAGAGTTCGTGAGCGAACGATTTCAACTGAAAGAAAATTGTGCCCAGCGATGCGCGCAACATGACCAGCGTCGCTCAAACTGCGAGAAAAGACTCTTTATTATCGAGTTCGTGAGTGAACGGTTCCAACTGCAACAAAAATACGCCCAGCGATGCGCGCAACATGAACAGCGTCGCTTGAACAGCGAGAACAGACTCTTTAGTATCGAGTTCGTGAGCGAACGATTCCAACTGCAACAAAAATACGCCCTGCGATGCGCGCAACAAGAACAGCGTCTCAAACAGCGAGAAAAGACTCTTTATTATCGAGTTCGTGAGTGAACGATTCCAACTGCAGCAAACATACGCCCTGCGATGCGCGCAACCTGAGCAACATCGCTCAAACAGCGAGAACAGACTCTTTAGAAACGAGTTCATGAGCGAACGATTCCAACTGCAACAAAAATACGCCCAGCAATGCGCGCAACATAAACAGCGTCGCTCAAACAGTGAGAAAAGACTCTTTAGTATCGAGTTCATGAGCGAACGATTCCAACTGCAACAAAAATACGCCCAGCGATACGCGGAACATGAACACCGTCGCTCGAACAGCGAGAACAGACTCTTTAGTATAGAGTTCGTGAGCGAACGATTCCATCTGCAACAAAAATACGCCCAGAGATGCGCGCAACAAGAACAGCGTCTCTAAAACAGCGAGAACAGACGCTTTAGCAACGAGTTCATGAGCGAACAATTCCAACTGCAACAAAAATACGCCCAGCGTTGCGCGCAAAATGAACAGCGTCGCTCGAACAGCGAGAGCAGACTCTTTAGTATCGAGTTCGTGAGCGAACGATTCCAACTGCAACGAAAATACGCCCAGCGATGCGCGCAACATGAACAGCGTCGCTCGAACAGCGAGAACAGACTCTTTAGTATAGAGTTCGTGAGCGAACGATTCCAACTGCAACACAAATACGCCCAGCTATGCGCGCAACATGAACAGAGTCGCTCAAACGGCGAGAACAGACGCTTTAGCAACGAGTTCGTGAGCGAACGATTCCAACTGCAACAAAAATACGCCCAGCGATGCGCGCAACATGAACAACGTCGCTCAAACAGCGAGAACAGACTCTTTAGTATCGTGTTCGGGAGCGAACCATTCCAACTGCTACACAAATACGCCCAGCGATGCGCGCAACTTGAACAGCGTCGCTCAAACAGTGAGAACAGACGCTTTAGCAACGAGTTCATGAGCGAACGATTCCAACTGCAACACAAATACGCCCAGTGATGCGCGCAACAAGAACAGCGTCGCTCAAACAGCGAGAACAGACGCTTTAGCAACGAGTTCATGAGCGAACGATTCCAACTGCAACACAAATACGCCCAGCTATGCGCGCAACATGAACAGAGTCGCTCAAACGGCGAGAAGAGACGCTTTAGCAACGAGTTCGTGAGCGAACGATTCCAACTGCAACAAAAATACGCCCAGCGATGCGCGCAACATGAACAGCGTCGCTTGAACAGCGAGAACAGACTCTTTAGTATAGAGTTCGTGAGCGAACGATTTCAACTGAAAGAAAATTATGCCCAGCGATGCGCGCAACATGAACAGCGTCGCTTGAAAAGCGAGAACAGACTCTTTAGTATCGAGTTCGTGAGCGAACGATTCCAACTGCAACAAAAATACGCCCAGCGATGCGCGCAACATGATCACCGTCGCTCGAACAGCGAGAACAGACTCTTTAGTATCGAGTTCGTGAGCGAAAATTTCCAACTGCAACAAAAATACGCCCAGAGATGCGCGCAACAAGAACAGCGTCGCTCAAACAGCGAGAACAGACTCTTTAGTATCGAGTTCGCGATTGAACGATTCCAACTGCAACAAAAATACGCCCTGCGATGCGCGCAACATGAACAGCGTCGCTCAAACAGCGAGAACAGACGCTTTAGCAACGAGTTCATGAGCGAATGATTCCAACTGCAACACAAATACGTCCAGCGTTGCGCGCAATCTGAACAGCGTCGCTCAAACAACGAGAACAGACGCTTTAGCAACGAGTTCATGAGCGAACGATTCCAACTGCAACACAAATACGCCCAGCTATGCGCGCAACATGAACAGAGTCGCTCAAACGGCGGGAACAGACGCTTTAGCAACGAGTTCGTGAGTGAACGGTTCCAACTGCAACAAAAATACGCCCACCGATGCGCGCAACATGAACAGCGTCGCTCGAACAGCGAGAACAGACTCTTTAGTATCGAGTTCTTGAGTGAACAATTCCAACTGCAACAAAAATACGCCCTGCGATGCGCGCAACATGAACAGCGTCGCTCAAACAGCGTGGACACTCTTTAGTATCGAGTTCGTGAGCGAAAGATTCCAACTGCAAAAAAAAATACGCCCTGCGATGCGCGCAACAAGAACAGCATCGCTCCAACAGCGAGAAAAGACTCTTTATTATCGAGTTCCTGAGTGAACGATTCCAACTGCAACAAAAATACGCCCAGCGATGCGCGCAACATGAACAGCGTCGCTCAAACAGCGAGAAAACTCTTTATTATCGAGTTCGTGAGCGAACGGTTCCAACTGCAACAAAAATACGCCCTGCGATGCGCGCAACAAGAACAGCGTCTCAAACAGCCAGAAAAGACTCTTTATTATCGAGTTCGTGAGTGAACGATTCCAACTGCAGCAAACATACGCCCTGCGATGCGCGCAACCTGAGCAACATCGCTCAAACAGCGAGAACAGACTCTTTAGAAACGAGTTTATGAGCGAACGATTCCAACTGCAACAAAAATACGCCCAGCAATGCGCGCAACATAAACAGCGTCGCTCAAACAGTGAGAAAAGACTCTTTAGTATCGAGTTCATGAGCGAACGATTCCAACTGCAACAAAAATACGCCCAGCGATACGCGGAACATGAACACCGTCGCTCGAACAGCGAGAACAGACTCTTTAGTATAGAGTTCGTGAGCGAACGATTCCATCTGCAACAAAAATACGCCCAGAGATGCGCGCAACAAGAACAGCGTCTCTCAAACAGCGAGAACAGACGCTTTAGCAACGAGTTCATGAGCGAACAATTCCAACTGCAACAAAAATACGCCCAGCGTTGCGAGCAACATGAACAGCGTCGCTCGAACAGCGAGAGCAGACTCTTTAGTATCGAGTTCGTGAGCGAACGATTCCAACTGCAACAAAAATACGCCCAGCGATGCGCGCAACATGAACAGCGTCGCTCGAACAGCGAGAACAGACTCTTTAGTATAGAGTTCGTGAGCGAACGATTCCAACTGCAACACAAATACGCCCAGCTATGCGCGCAACATGAACAGAGTCGCTCAAACGGCGAGAACAGACGCTTTAGCAACGAGTTCGTGAGCGAACGATTCCAACTGCAACAAAAATACGCCCAGCGATGCGCGCAACATGAACAGCGTCGCTTGAACAGCGAGAACAGACTCTTTAGTATAGAGTTCGTGAGCGAACGATTTCAACTGAAAGAAAATTGTGCCCAGCGATGCGCGCAACATGACCAGCGTCGCTCAAACTGCGAGAAAAGACTCTTTATTATCGAGTTCGTGAGTGAACGGTTCCAACTGCAACAAAAATACGCCCAGCGATGCGCGCAACATGAACAGCGTCGCTTGAACAGCGAGAACAGACTCTTTAGTATCGAGTTCGTGAGCGAACGATTCCAACTGCAACAAAAATACGCCCTGCGATGCGCGCAACAAGAACAGCGTCTCAAACAGCGAGAAAAGACTCTTTATTATCGAGTTCGTGAGTGAACGATTCCAACTGCAGCAAACATACGCCCTGCGATGCGCGCAACCTGAGCAACATCGCTCAAACAGCGAGAACAGACTCTTTAGAAACGAGTTCATGAGCGAACGATTCCAACTGCAACAAAAATACGCCCAGCAATGCGCGCAACATAAACAGCGTCGCTCAAACAGTGAGAAAAGACTCTTTAGTATCGAGTTCATGAGCGAACGATTCCAACTGCAACAAAAATACGCCCAGCGATACGCGGAACATGAACACCGTCGCTCGAACAGCGAGAACAGACTCTTTAGTATAGAGTTCGTGAGCGAACGATTCCATCTGCAACAAAAATACGCCCAGAGATGCGCGCAACAAGAACAGCGTCTCTAAAACAGCGAGAACAGACGCTTTAGCAACGAGTTCATGAGCGAACAATTCCAACTGCAACAAAAATACGCCCAGCGTTGCGCGCAACATGAACAGCGTCGCTCGAACAGCGAGAGCAGACTCTTTAGTATCGAGTTCGTGAGCGAACGATTCCAACTGCAACGAAAATACGCCCAGCGATGCGCGCAACATGAACAGCGTCGCTCGAACAGCGAGAACAGACTCTTTAGTATAGAGTTCGTGAGCGAACGATTCCAACTGCAACACAAATACGCCCAGCTATGCGCGCAACATGAACAGAGTCGCTCAAACGGCGAGAACAGACGCTTTAGCAACGAGTTCGTGAGCGAACGATTCCAACTGCAACAAAAATACGCCCAGCGATGCGCGCAACATGAACAGCGTCGCATGAACAGCGAGAACAGACCCTTTAGTATAGAGTTCGTGAGCGAACGATTTCAACTGAAAGAAAATTGTGCCCAGCGATGCGCGCAACATGACCAGCGTCGCTCAAACTGCGAGAAAAGACTCTTTATTATCGAGTTCGTGAGTGAACGGTTCCAACTGCAACAAAAATACGCCCAGCGATGCGCGCAACATGAACAGCGTCGCTTGAACAGCGAGAACAGACTCTTTAGTATCGAGTTCGTGAGCGAACGATTCCAACTGCACCAAAAATACGCCCAGCGATGCGCGCAACATGAACAGCGTCGCTCGAACAGCGAGAACAGACTCTTTAGTATCGAGTTCGTGAGCGAAAATTTCCAACTGCAACAAAAATACGCCCAGAGATGCGCGCAACAAGAACAGCGTCGCTCAAACAGCGAGAACAGACTCTTTAGTATCGAGTTCGTGATTGAACGATTCCAACTGCAACAAAAATACGCCCAGCAATGCGCGCAACATGATCAGCGTCGCTCAAACAGCGAGAACAGACTCTTTAGTATCGAGTTCGTGAGTGAACGATTCCAACTGCAACAAAAATACGCCCTGCGATGCGCGCAACATGAACAGCGTCGCTCAAACAGCGTGAACACTCTTTAGTATCGAGTTCGTGAGCGAACGATTCCAACTGCAAAAAAAAAATACGCCCTGCGATGCGCGCAACCTGAACAACATCGCTCAAACAGCGAGAACAGACTCTTTAACAACGAGTTCATGAGCGAACGATTCCAACTGCAACAAAAATACGCCCAGCAATGCGCGCAACATAAACAGCGTCGCTCAAACAGTGAGAAAAGACTCTTTAGTATAGAGTTCGTGAGCGAACGATTCCATCTGCAACAAAAATACGCCCAGAGATGCGCGCAACAAGAACAGCGTCTCTCAAACAGCGAGAACAGACGCATTAGCAACGAGTTCATGAGCGAACGATTCGAACTGCAACAAAAATACGCCCTGCGATGCGCGCAACATGAACAGCGTCGCTCAAACAGCGTGAACACTCTTTAGTATCGAGTTCGTGAGCGAGCGATTCCAACTGCAACAAAAATACGCCCAGCGATGCGCGCAACATGAACAGCGTCGCCAAACAGCGAGAAAAGACTCTTTATTATCGAGTTCGTGAGTGAACGATTCCAACTGCAGCAAAAATACGCCCTGCGACGCACGCAACCTGAACAACATCGCTCAAACAGCGAGAACAGACTCTTTAGCAACGAGTTCATGAGCGAACGATTCCAACTGCAACAAAAATACGCCCAGCAATGCGCGAAACATAAACAGCGTCGCTCAAACAGTGAGAAAAGACTCTTTAGTATCGAGTTCATGAGCGAACGATTCCAACTGCAACAAAAATACGCCCAGCGATACGCGCAACCTGAACAACATCGCTCAAACAGCGAGAACAGACTCTTTAGCAACGAGTTCATGAGCGAACGATTCCAACTGCAACAAAAATACGCCCAGCAATGCGCGCAACATAAACAACGTCGCTCAAACAGCGAGAAAAGACTCTTTAGTATCGAGTTCATGAGCGAACGATTCCAACTGCAACAAAAATACGCCCAGCGATACGCGGAGCATGAACAGCGTCGCTCGAACAGTGAGAACAGACTCTTTAGTATCGAGTTAGTGAGCGAACGATTCCAACTGCAACAAGAATACGCCCAGCTATGCGCGCAACATGAACAGCGTCGCTCGAACAGCGAGAACAGACTCTTTAGTATAGAGTTCGTGAGCGAACGATTCCAACTGAAAGAAAATTATGCCCAGCGATGCGCGCAACAAAAACAGCGTCGCTCAAACTGCGAGAAAAGACTCTTTATAATCGAGTTCGTGAGCGAACGATTTCAACTGCAATAAAAATACGCCCAGTGATCCCCGCAACATAAACAGCGTCGCTCAAACTGCGGGAAAAAACTGTATTATCTTGTCCGTGAGTGAACGGTTCCAACTGCAACAAAAATACGCCCAGCGATACGCGCAACATGAACAGCGTCGCTTGAACAGCGAGAACAGACTCTTTAGTATCGAGTTAGTGAGCGAACGATTTCAACTGAAAGAAAATTATGCCCAACGATGCGCGCAACAAAAACAGCGTCGCTCAAACTGCGAGAAAAGACTCTTTATAATCGAGTTCGTGAGCGAACGATTTCAACTGCAATAAAAATACGCCCAGCGATCCCCGCAACATGAACAGCGTCGCTCAAACTGCGGGAAAAAACTGTATTATCTTGTTCGTGAGTGAACGGTTCCAACTGCAACAAAAATACGCCCAGAAATGCGCGCAACATGAACAGCGTCGCTCAAACAGCGAGAACAGACTCTTCAGTATCGAGTTCGTGATTGAACGATTCCAACTGCAACAAAAATACGCCCAGCAATGCGCTCAACATGATCAGCGTCGCTCAAATAGCGAGAACAGACTCTTTAGTATCGAGTTCTTGAGTGAACAATTCCAACTGCAACAAAAATACGCCCTGCGATGCGCGCAACATGAACAGCGTCGCTCAAACAGCGTGAACACTCTTTAGTATCGAGTTCGTGAGCGAAAGATTCCAACTGCAAAACAAAATACGCCCTGCGATGCGCGCAACAAGAACAGCATCGCTCCAACAGCGAGAAAAGACTCTTTATTATCGAGTTCCTGAGTGAACGATTCCAACTGCAACAAAAATACGCCCAGCGATGCGCGCAACATGAACAGCGTCGCTCAAACAGCGAGAAAACTCTTTATTATCGAGTTCGTGAGCGAACGGTTCCAACTGCAACAAAAATACGCCCTGCGATGCGCGCAACAAGAACAGCGTCTCAAACAGCCAGAAAAGACTCTTTATTATCGAGTTCGTGAGTGAACGATTCCAACTGCAGCAAACATACGCCCTGCGATGCGCGCAACCTGAGCAACATCGCTCAAACAGCGAGAACAGACTCTTTAGAAACGAGTTTATGAGCGAACGATTCCAACTGCAACAAAAATACGCCCAGCAATGCGCGCAACATAAACAGCGTCGCTCAAACAGTGAGAAAAGACTCTTTAGTATCGAGTTCATGAGCGAACGATTCCAACTGCAACAAAAATACGCCCAGCGATACGCGGAACATGAACACCGTCGCTCGAACAGCGAGAACAGACTCTTTAGTATAGAGTTCGTGAGCGAACGATTCCATCTGCAACAAAAATACGCCCAGAGATGCGCGCAACAAGAACAGCGTCTCTCAAACAGCGAGAACAGATGCTTTAGCAACGAGTTCATGAGCGAACAATTCCAACTGCAACAAAAATACGCCCAGCGTTGCGCGCAACATGAACAGCGTCGCTCGAACAGCGAGAGCAGACTCTTTAGTATCGAGTTCGTGAGCGAACGATTCCAACTGCAACAAAAATACGCCCAGCGATGCGCGCAACATGAACAGCGTCGCTCGAACAGCGAGAAAAGACTCTTTAGTATAGAGTTCGTGAGCGAACGATTCCAACTGCAACACAAATACGCCCAGCTATGCGCGCAACATGAACAGAGTCGCTCAAACGGCGAGAACAGACGCTTTAGCAACGAGTTCGTGAGCGAACGATTCCAACTGCAACAAAAATACGCCCAGCGATGCGCGCAACATGAACAGCGTCGCTTGAACAGCGAGAACAGACTCTTTAGTATAGAGTTCGTGAGCGAACGATTTCAACTGAAAGAAAATTGTGCCCAGCGATGCGCGCAACATGACCAGCGTCGCTCAAACTGCGAGAAAAGACTCTTTATTATCGAGTTCGTGAGTGAACGGTTCCAACTGCAACAAAAATACGCCCAGCGATGCGCGCAACATGAACAGCGTCGCTTGAACAGCGAGAACAGACTCTTTAGTATCGAGTTCGTGAGCGAACGATTCCAACTGCAACAAAAATACGCCCTGCGATGCGCGCAACAAGAACAGCGTCTCAAACAGCGAGAAAAGACTCTTTATTATCGAGTTCGTGAGTGAACGATTCCAACTGCAGCACACATACGCCCTGCGATGCGCGCAACCTGAGCAACAACGCTCAAACAGCGAGAACAGACTCTTTAGAAACGAGTTCATGAGCGAACGATTCCAACTGCAACAAAAATACGCCCAGCAATGCGCGCAACATAAACAGCGTCGCTCAAACAGTGAGAAAAGACTCTTTAGTATCGAGTTCATGAGCGAACGATTCCAACTGCAACAAAAATACGCCCAGCGATACGCGGAACATGAACACCGTCGCTCGAACAGCGAGAACAGACTCTTTAGTATAGAGTTCGTGAGCGAACGATTCCATCTGCAACAAAAATACGCCCAGAGATGCGCGCAACAAGAACAGCGTCTCTAAAACAGCGAGAAAAGACGCTTTAGCAACGAGTTCATGAGCGAACAATTCCAACTGCAACAAAAATACGCCCAGCGTTGCGCGCAACATTAACAGCGTCGCTCGAACAGCGAGAGCAGACTCTTTAGTATCGAGTTCGTGAGCGAACGATTCCAACTGCAACAAAAATACGCCCAGCGATGCGCGCAACATGAACAGCGTCGCTCGAACAGCGAGAACAGACTCTTTAGTATAGAGTTCGTGAGCGAACGATTCCAACTGCAACACAAATACGCCCAGCTATGCGCGCAACATGAACAGAGTCGCTCAAACGGCGAGAACAGACGCTTTAGCAACGAGTTCGTGAGCGAACGATTCCAACTGCAACAAAAATACGCCCAGCGATGCGCGCAACATGAACAGCGTCGCTTGAACAGCGAGAACAGACCCTTTAGTATAGAGTTCGTGAGCGAACGATTTCAACTGAAAGAAAATTGTGCCCAGCGATGCGCGCAACATGACCAGCGTCGCTCAAACTGCGAGAAAAAACTCTTTATTATCGAGTTCGTGAGTGAACGGTTCCAACTGCAACAAAAATACGCCCAGCGATGCGCGCAACATGAACAGCGTCGCTTGAACAGCGAGAACAGACTCTTTAGTATCGAGTTCGTGAGCGAACGATTCCAACTGCACCAAAAATACGCCCAGCGATGCGCGCAACATGAACAGCGTCGCTCGAACAGCGAGAACAGACTCTTTAGTATCGAGTTCGTGAGCGAAAATTTCCAACTGCAACAAAAATACGCCCAGAGATGCGCGCAACAAGAACAGCGTCGCTCAAACAGCGAGAACAGACTCTTTAGTATCGAGTTCGTGATTGAACGATTCCAACTGCAACAAAAATACGCCCAGCAATGCGCGCAACATGATCAGCGTCGCTCAAACAGCGAGAACAGACTCTTTAGTATCGAGTTCGTGAGCGAACGATTCCAACTGCAAAAAAAAAAATACGCCCTGCGATGCGCGCAACCTGAACAACATCGCTCAAACAGGGAGCACAGACTCTTTAACAACGAGTTCATGAGCGAACGATTCCAACTGCAACAAAAATACGCCCAGCAATGCGCGCAACATAAACAGCGTCGCTCAAACAGTGAGAAAAGACTCTTTAGTATAGAGTTCGTGAGCGAACGATTCCATCTGCAACAAAAATACGCCCAGAGATGCGCGCAACAAGAACAGCGTCTCTCAAACAGCGAGAACAGACGCATTAGCAACGAGTTCATGAGCGAACGATTCGAACTGCAACAAAAATACGCCCTGCGATGCGCGCAACATGAACAGCGTCGCTCAAACAGCGTGAACACTCTTTAGTATCGAGTTCGTGAGCGAGCGATTCCAACTGCAACAAAAATACGCCCAGCGATGCGCGCAACATGAACAGCGTCGCCAAACAGCGAGAAAAGACTCTTTATTATCGAGTTCGTGAGTGAACGATTCCAACTGCAGCAAAAATACGCCCTGCGACGCACGCAACCTGAACAACATCGCTCAAACAGCGAGAACAGACTCTTTAGCAACGAGTTCATGAGCGAACGATTCCAACTGCAACAAAAATACGCCCAGCAATGCGCGCAACATAAACAGCGTCGCTCAAACAGTGAGAAAAGACTCTTTAGTATCGAGTTCATGAGCGAACGATTCCAACTGCAACAAAAATACGCCCAGCGATACGCGCAACCTGAACAACATCGCTCAAACAGCGAGAACAGACTCTTTAGCAACGAGTTCATGAGCGAACGATTCCAACTGCAACAAAAATACGCCCAGCAATGCGCGCAACATAAACAACGTCGCTCAAACAGCGAGAAAAGACTCTTTAGTATCGAGTTCATGAGCGAACGATTCCAACTGCAACAAAAATACGCCCAGCGATACGCGCAACATGAACAGCGTCGCTCGAACAGCGAGAACAGACTCTTTAGTATAGAGTTCGTGAGCGAACGATTTCAACTGCAATAAAAATACGCCCAGTGATCCCCGCAACATAAACAGCGTCGCTCAAACTGCGGGAAAAAACTGTATTATCTTGTCCGTGAGTGAACGGTTCCAACTGCAACAAAAATACGCCCAGCGATACGCGCAACATGAACAGCGTCGCTTGAACAGCGAGAACAGACTCTTTAGTATCGAGTTAGTGAGCGAACGATTTCAACTGAAAGAAAATTATGCCCAACGATGCGCGCAACAAAAACAGCGTCGCTCAAACTGCGAGAAAAGACTCTTTATAATCGAGTTCGTGAGCGAACGATTTCAACTGCAATAAAAATACGCCCAGCGATCCCCGCAACATGAACAGCGTCGCTCAAACTGCGGGAAAAAACTGTATTATCTTGTTCGTGAGTGAACGGTTCCAACTGCAACAAAAATACGCCCAGAAATGCGCGCAACATGAACAGCGTCGCTCAAACAGCGAGAACAGACTCTCTAGTATCGAGTTAGTGAGCGAACGATTCCAACTGCAACAAGAATACGCCCAGCGATGCGCGCAACATGAACAGCGTCGCTCGAACAGCGAGAACAGACTGTTTAGTATAGAGTTCGTGAGCGAACGATTTCAACTGAAAGAAAATTATGCCCAGCGATGCGCGCAACAAAAACAGCGTCGCTCAAACTGCGAGAAAAGTCTCTTTATAATCGAGTTCGTGAGCGAACGATTTCAACTGCAATAACAATACGCCCAGCGATCCCCGCAACATGAACAGCGTCGCTCAAACTGCGGGAAAAAAACTGTATTATCTTGTTCGTGAGTGAACGGTTCCAACTGCAACAAAAATACGCCCAGCGATACGCGCAACATGAACAGCGTCGCTTGAACAGCGAGAACAGACTCTTTAGTATCGAGTTAGTGAGCGAACGATTCCAACTGCAACAAGAATACGCCCAGAGATGCGCGCAACAAGAACAGCGTCTCTCAAACAGCGAGAACAGACGCATTAGCAACGAGTTCGTGAGCGAACGATTCCAACTGCAACAAAAATACGCCCAGCAATGCGCGCAACATAAACAGCGTCGCTTAAACAGTGAGAAAAGACTCTTTATAATCGAGTTCGTGAGCGAACGATTTCAACTGCAATAAAAATACGCCCAGTGATCCCCGCAACATGAACAGCGTCGCAAAAACTGCGGGAAAAAACTGTATTATCTTGTTCGTGAGTGAACGGTTCCAACTGCAACAAAAATACGCCCAGCGATACGCGTAACATGAACAGCGTCGCTTGAACAGCGAGAACAGACTCTTTAGTATCGAGTTAGTGAGCGAACGATTCCAACTGCAACAAGAATACGCCCAGCTATGCGCGCAACATGAACAGCGTCGCTCGAACAGCGAGAACAGACTCTTTAGTATAGAGTTCGTGAGCGAACGATTTCAACTGAAAGAAAATTATGCCCAGCGATGCGGGCAACAAAAACAGCGTCGCTCAAACTGCGGGAAAAAACTGTATTATCTTGTTCGTAAGTGAACGGTTCCAACTGCAACAAAAATACGCCCAGAAATGCGCGCAACATGAACAGCGTCGCTCAAACAGCGAGAACAGACTCTCTAGTATCGAGTTAGTGAGCGAACGATTTCAACTGAAAGAAAATTATGCCCAGCGATGCGCGCAACAAAAACAGCGTCGCTCAAACTGCGAGAAAATACTCTTTATAATCGAGTTCGTGAGCGAACGATTTCAACTGCAACAAAAATACGCCCAGCGATGCGCGCAACATGAACAGCGTCGCTCGAACAGCGAGAACAGACTCTTTAGTATAGAGTTCGTGAGCGAACGATTTCAACTGAAAGAAAATTATGCCCAGCGATGCGCGCAACAAAAACAGCGTCGCTCAAACTGCGAGAAAAGACTCTTTATAATCGAGTGCGTGAGCGAACGATTTCAACTGCAATAAAAATACGCCCAGTGATCCCCGCAACATAAACAGCGTCGCTCAAACTGCGGGAAAAAACTGTATTATCTTGTCCGTGAGTGAACGGTTCCAACTGCAACAAAAATACGCCCAGCGATACGCGCAACATGAACAGCGTCGCTTGAACAGCGAGAACAGACTCTTTAGTATCGAGTTAGTGAGCGAACGATTCCAACTGCAACAAGAATACGCCCAGCTATGCGCGCAACATGAACAGCGTCGCTCGAACAGCGAGAACAGACCTTTTAGTATAGAGTTCTTGAGCGAACGATTTCAACTGAAAGAAAATTATGCCCAGCGATGCGGGCAACAAAAACAGCGTCGCTCAAACTGCGGGAAAAAACTATTATCTTGTTCGTGAGTGAACGGTTCCAACTGCAACAAAAATACGCCCAGAAATGCGCGCAACATGAACAGCGTCGCTCAAACAGCGAGAACAGACTCTCTAGTATCGAGTTAGTGAGCGAACGATTTCAACTGAAAGAAAATTATGCCCAACGATGCGCGCAACAAAAACAGCGTCGCTCAAACTGCGAGAAAAGACTCTTTATAATCGAGTTCGTGAGCGAACGATTTCAACTGCAATAAAAATACGCCCAGCGATCCCCGCAACATGAACAGCGTCGCTCAAACTGCGGGAAAAAACTGTATTATCTTGTTCGTGAGTGAACGGTTCCAACTGCAACAAAAATACGCCCAGAAATGCGCGCAACATGAACAGCGTCGCTCAAACAGCGAGAACAGACTCTCTAGTATCGAGTTAGTGAGCGAACGATTCCAACTGCAACAAGAATACGCCCAGCGATGCGCGCAACATGAACAGCGTCGCTCGAACAGCGAGAACAGACTGTTTAGTATAGAGTTCGTGAGCGAACGATTTCAACTGAAAGAAAATTATGCCCAGCGATGCGCGCAACAAAAACAGCGTCGCTCAAACTGCGAGAAAAGTCTCTTTATAATCGAGTTCGTGAGCGAACGATTTCAACTGCAATAACAATACGCCCAGCGATCCCCGCAACATGAACAGCGTCGCTCAAACTGCGGGAAAAAAACTGTATTATCTTGTTCGTGAGTGACCGGTTCCAACTGCAACAAAAATACGCCCAGCGATACGCGCAACATGAACAGCGTCGCTTGAACAGCGAGAACAGACTCTTTAGTATCGAGTTAGTGAGCGAACGATTCCAACTGCAACAAGAATACGCCCAGCTATGCGCGCAACATGAACAGCGTCGCTCGAACAGCGAGAACAGACTCTTTAGTATAGAGTTCGTGAGCGAACGATTTCAACTGAAAGAAAATTATGCCCAGCGATGCGCGCAACAAAAACAGCGTCGCTCAAACTGCGAGAAAAGACTCTTTATAATCGAGTTCGTGAGCGAACGATTTCAACTGCAATAAAAATACGCCCAGTGATCCCCGCAACATGAACAGCGTCGAAAAAACTGCGGGAAAAAACTGTATTATCTTGTTCGTGAGTGAACGGTTCCAACTGCAACAAAAATACGCCCAGCGATACGCGCAACATGAACAGCGTCGCTTGAACAGCGAGAACAGACTCTTTAGTATCGAGTTAGTGAGCGAACGATTCCAACTGCAACAAGAATACGCCCAGCTATGCGCGCAACATGAACAGCGTCGCTCGAACAGCGAGAACAGACTCTTTAGTATAGAGTTCGTGAGCGAACGATTTCAACTGAAAGAAAATTATGCCCAGCGATGCGGGCAACAAAAACAGCGTCGCTCAAACTGCGGGAAAAAACTGTATTGTCTTGTTCGTGAGTGAACGGTTCCAACTGCAACAAAAATACGACCAGAAATGCGCGCAACATGAACAGCGTCGCTCAAACAGCGAGAACAGACTCTCTAGTATCGAGTTAGTGAGCGAACGATTTCAACTGAAAGAAAATTATGCCCAGCGATGCGCGCAACAAAAACAGCGTCGCTCAAACTGCGAGAAAAGACTCTTTATAATCGAGTTCGTGAGCGAACGATTTCAACTGCAACAAAAATACGCCCAGCGATGCGCGCAACATGAACAGCGTCGCTCGAACAGCGAGAACAGACTCTTTATTATAGAGTTCGTGATCGAACGATTTCAACTGAAAAAAAATTATGCCCAGCGATGCGCGCAACAAGAACACCGTCACTCTAACAGCGAGAAAAGACTCTTTAGTACATAGTTTGTGAGCGAACGATTTCAACTGAAAGAACATTATGCCCAGCGATTCGCGCAACATGAACAACGTCGCTCAAACAGCGAGAACAGACTAGCATCAAGTTCGTGAGCGAACAATTCCATCTGCAACAAAAATACGCCCAGAGATGCGCGCAACAAGAACAGCGTCTCTCAAACAGCGAGAACAGACGCATTAGCAACGAGTTCATGAGCGAACAATTCCAACTGCAACAAAAATACGCCCAGCAATGCGCGCAACATAAACAGCGTCGCTTAAACAGTGAGAAAAGACTCTTTATAATCGAGTTCGTGAGCGAACGATTTCAACTGCAAAAAAAATACGCCCAGCGATCCCCGCAACATGAACAGCGTCGCTCAAACTGCGGGAAAAAACTGTATTATCTTGTTCGTGAGTGAACGGTTCCAACTGCAACAAAAATACGCCCAGAAATGCGCGCAACATGAACAGCGTCGCTCAAACAGCGAGAACAGACTCTCTAGTATCGAGTTAGTGAGCGAACGATTCCAACTGCAACAAGAATACGCCCAGCGATGCGCGCAACATGAACAGCGTCGCTCGAACAGCGAGAACAGACTGTTTAGTATAGAGTTCGTGAGCGAACGATTTCAACTGAAAGAAAATTATGCCCAGCGATGCGCGCAACAAAAACAGCGTCGCTCAAACTGCGAGAAAAGACTCTTTATAATCGAGTTCGTGAGCGAACGATTTCAACTGCAATAACAATACGCCCAGCGATCCCAGCAACATGAACAGCGTCGCTCAAACTGCGGGAAAAAACTGTATTATCTTGTTCGTGAGTGAACGGTTCCAACTGCAACAAAAATACGCCCAGCGATACGCGCAACATGAACAGCGTCGCTTGAACAGCGAGAACAGACTCTTTAGTATCGATTTAGTGAGCGAACGATTCCAACTGCAACAAGAATACGCCCAGCTATGCGCGCAACATGAACAGCGTCGCTCGAACAGCGAGAACAGACTCTTTAGTATAGAGTTCGTGAGCGAACGATTTCAACTGAAAGAAAATTATGCCCACCGATGCGCGCAACAAAAACAGCGTCGCTCAAACTGCGAGAAAAGACTCTTTATAATCGCGTTCGTGAGCGAACGATTTCAACTGCAATAAAAATACGCCCAGTGATCCCCGCAACATGAGCAGCGTCGCAAAAACTGCGGGAAAAAACTGTATTATCTTGTTCGTGAGTGAACGGTTCCAACTGCAACAAAAATACGCCCAGCGATACGCGCAACATGAACAGCGTCACTTGAACAGCGAGAACAGACTCTTTAGTATCGAGTTAGTGAGCGAACGATTCCAACTGCAACAAGAATACGCCCAGCTATGCGCGCAACATGAACAGCGTCGCTCGAACAGCGAGAACAGACTCTTTAGTATAGAGTTCGTGAGCGAACGATTTCAACTGAAAGAAAATTATGCCCAGCGATGCGGGCAACAAAAACAGCGTCGCTCAAACTGCGGGAAAAAACTGTATTATCTTGTTCGTGAGTGAACGGTTCCAACTGCAACAAAAATACGCCCAGCTATGCGCGCAACATGAACAGCGTCGCTCAAACAGCGAGAACAGACTCTCTAGTATCGAGTTAGTGAGCGAACGATTTCAACTGAAAGAAAATTATGCCCAACGATGCGCGCAACAAAAACAGCGTCGCTCAAACTGCGAGAAAAGACTCTTTATAATCGAGTTCGTGAGCGAACGATTTCAACTGCAATAAAAATACGCCCAGCGATCCCCGCAACATGAACAGCGTCGCTCAAACTGCGGGAAAAAACTGTATTATCTTGTTCGTGAGTGAACGGTTCCAACTGCAACAAAACTACGCCCAGAAATGCGCGCAACATGAACAGCGTCGCTCAAACAGCGAGAACAGACTCTCTAGTATCGAGTTAGTGAGCGAACGATTCCAACTGCAACAAGAATACGCCCAGCGATGCGCGCAACATGAACAGCGTCGCTCGAACAGCGAGAACAGACTGTTTAGTATAGAGTTCGTGAGCGAACGATTTCAACTGAAAGAAAATTATGCCCAGCGATGCGCGCAACAAAAACAGCGTCGCTCAAACTGCGAGAAAAGTCTCTTTATAATCGAGTTCGTGAGCGAACGATTTCAACTGCAATAACAATACGCCCAGCGATCCCCGCAACATGAACAGCGTCGCTCAAACTGCGGGAAAAAAACTGTATTATCTTGTTCGTGAGTGACCGGTTCCAACTGCAACAAAAATACGCCCAGCGATACGCGCAACATGAACAGCGTCGCTTGAACAGCGAGAACAGACTCTTTAGTATCGAGTTAGTGAGCGAACGATTCCAACTGCAACAAGAATACGCCCAGCTATGCGCGCAACATGAACAGCGTCGCTCGAACAGCGAGAACAGACTCTTTAGTATAGAGTTCGTGAGCGAACGATTTCAACTGAAAGAAAATTATGCCCAGCGATGCGCGCAACAAAAACAGCGTCGCTCAAACTGCGAGAAAAGACTCTTTATAATCGAGTTCGTGAGCGAACGATTTCAACTGCAATAAAAATACGCCCAGTGATCCCCGCAACATGAACAGCGTCGAAAAAACTGCGGGAAAAAACTGTATTATCTTGTTCGTGAGTGAACGGTTCCAACTGCAACAAAAATACGCCCAGCGATACGCGCAACATGAACAGCGTCGCTTGAACAGCGAGAACAGACTCTTTAGTATCGAGTTAGTGAGCGAACGATTCCAACTGCAACAAGAATACGCCCAGCTATGCGCGCAACATGAACAGCGTCGCTCGAACAGCGAGAACAGACTCTTTAGTATAGAGTTCGTGAGCGAACGATTTCAACTGAAAGAAAATTATGCCCAGCGATGCGGGCAACAAAAACAGCGTCGCTCAAACTGCGGGAAAAAACTGTATTATCTTGTTCGTGAGTGAACGGTTCCAACTGCAACAAAAATACGCCCAGAAATGCGCGCAACATGAACAGCGTCGCTCAAACAGCGAGAACAGACTCTCTAGTATCGAGTTAGTGAGCGAACGATTTCAACTGAAAGAAAATTATGCCCAGCGATGCGCGCAACAAAAACAGCGTCGCTCAAACTGCGAGAAAAGACTCTTTATAATCGAGTTCGTGAGCGAACGATTTCAACTGCAACAAAAATACGCCCAGCGATGCGCGCAACATGAACAGCGTCGCTCGAACAGCGAGAACAGACTCTTTATTATAGAGTTCGTGATCGAACGATTTGAACTGAAAAAAAATTATGCCCAGCGATGCGCGTAACAAGAACACCGTCACTCTAACAGCGAGAAAAGACTCTTTAGTACATAGTTCGTGAGCGAACGATTTCAACTGAAAGAACATTATGCCCGGCGATTCGCGCAACATGAACAACGTCGCTCAAACAGCGAGAACAGACTAGCATCAAGTTCGTGAGCGAACAATTCCATCTGCAACAAAAATACGCCCAGAGATGCGCGCAACAAGAACAGCGTCTCTCAAACAGCGAGAACAGACGCATTAGCAACGAGTTCATGAGCGAACGATTCCAACTGCAACAAAAATACGCCCAGCAATGCGCGCAACATAAACAGCGTCGCTTAAACAGTGAGAAAAGACTCTTTATAATCGAGTTCGTGAGCGAACGATTTCAACTGCAAAAAAAATACGCCCAGCGATCCCCGCAACATGAACAGCGTCGCTCAAACTGCGGGAAAAAACTGTATTATCTTGTTCGTGAGTGAACGGTTCCAACTGCAACAAAAATACGCCCAGAAATGCGCGCAACATGAACAGCGTCGCTCAAACAGCGAGAACAGACTCTCTAGTATCGAGTTAGTGAGCGAACGATTCCAACTGCAACAAGAATACGCCCAGCGATGCGCGCAACATGAACAGCGTCGCTCGAACAGCGAGAACAGACTGTTTAGTATAGAGTTCGTGAGCGAACGATTTCAACTGAAAGAAAATTATGCCCAGCGATGCGCGCAACAAAAACAGCGTCGCTCAAACTGCGAGAAAAGACTCTTTATAATCGAGTTCGTGAGCGAACGATTTCAACTGCAATAACAATACGCCCAGCGATCCCAGCAACATGAACAGCGTCGCTCAAACTGCGGGAAAAAACTGTATTATCTTGTTCGTGAGTGAACGGTTCCAACTGCAACAAAAATACGCCCAGCGATACGCGCAACATGAACAGCGTCGCTTGAACAGCGAGAACAGACTCTTTAGTATCGAGTTAGTGAGCGAACGATTCCAACTGCAACAAGAATACGCCCAGCTATGCGCGCAACATGAACAGCGTCGCTCGAACAGCGAGAACAGACTCTTTAGTATAGAGTTCGTGAGCGAACGATTTCAACTGAAAGAAAATTATGCCCACCGATGCGCGCAACAAAAACAGCGTCGCTCAAACTGCGAGAAAAGACTCTTTATAATCGAGTTCGTGAGCGAACGATTTCAACTGCAATAAAAATACGCCCAGTGATCCCCGCAACATGAGCAGCGTCGCAAAAACTGCGGGAAAAAACTGTATTATCTTGTTCGTGAGTGAACGGTTCCAACTGCAACAAAAATACGCCCAGCGATACGCGCAACATGAACAGCGTCGCTTGAACAGCGAGAACAGACTCTTTAGTATCGAGTTAGTGAGCGAACGATTCCAACTGCAACAAGAATACTCCCAGCTATGCGCGCAACATGAACAGCGTCGCTCGAACAGCGAGAACAGACTCTTTAGTATAGAGTTCGTGAGCGAACGATTTCAACTGAAAGAAAATTATGCCCAGCGATGCGGGCAACAAAAACAGCGTCGCTCAAACTGCGGGAAAAAACTGTATTATCTTGTTCGTGAGTGAACGGTTCCAACTGCAACAAAAATACGCCCAGAAATGCGCGCAACATGAACAGCGTCGCTCAAACAGCGAGAACAGACTCTCTAGTATCGAGTTAGTGAGCGAACGATTTCAACTGAAAGAAAATTATGCCCAGCGATGCGCGCAACAAAAACAGCGTCGCTCAAACTGCGAGAAAAGACTCTTTATAATCGAGTTCGTGAGCGAACGATTTCAACTGCAACAAAAATACGCCCAGCGATGCGCGCAACATGAACAGCGTCGCTCGAACAGCGAGAACAGACTCTTTATTATAGAGTTCGTGATCGAACGATTTCAACTGAAAAAAAATTATGCCCAGCGATGCGCGCAACAAGAACACCGTCACTCTAACAGCGAGAAAAGACTCTTTAGTACATAGTTCGTGAGCGAACGATTTCAACTGAAAGAACATTATGCCCGGCGATTCGCGCAACATGAACAACGTCGCTCAAACAGCGAGAACAGACTAGCATCAAGTTCGTGAGCGAACAATTCCATCTGCAACAAAAATACGCCCAGAGATGCGCGCAACAAGAACAGCGTCTCTCAAACAGCGAGAACAGACGCATTAGCAACGAGTTCATGAGCGAACGATTCCAACTGCAACAAAAATACGCCCAGCAATGCGCGCAACATAAACAGCGTCGCTTAAACAGTGAGAAAAGACTCTTTATAATCGAGTTCGTGAGCGAACGATTTCAACTGCAAAAAAAATACGCCCAGCGATCCCCGCAACATGAACAGCGTCGCTCAAACTGCGGGAAAAAACTGTATTATCTTGTTCGTGAGTGAACGGTTCCAACTGCAACAAAAATACGCCCAGAAATGCGCGCAACATGAACAGCGTCGCTCAAACAGCGAGAACAGACTCTCTAGTATCGAGTTAGTGAGCGAACGATTCCAACTGCAACAAGAATACGCCCAGCGATGCGCGCAACATGAACAGCGTCGCTCGAACAGCGAGAACAGACTGTTTAGTATAGAGTTCGTGAGCGAACGATTTCAACTGAAAGAAAATTATGCCCAGCGATGCGCGCAACAAAAACAGCGTCGCTCAAACTGCGAGAAAAGACCCTTTATAATCGAGTTCGTGAGCGAACGATTTCAACTGCAATAACAATACGCCCAGCGATCCCAGCAACATGAACAGCGTCGCTCAAACTGCGGGAAAAAACTGTATTATCTTGTTCGTGAGTGAACGGTTCCAACTGCAACAAAAATACGCCCAGCGATACGCGCAACATGAACAGCGTCGCTTGAACAGCGAGAACAGACTCTTTAGTATCGAGTTAGTGAGCGAACGATTCCAACTGCAACAAGAATACGCCCAGCTATGCGCGCAACATGAACAGCGTCGCTCGAACAGCGAGAACAGACTCTTTAGTATAGAGTTCGTGAGCGAACGATTTCAACTGAAAGAAAATTATGCCCACCGATGCGCGCAACAAAAACAGCGTCGCTCAAACTGCGAGAAAAGACTCTTTATAATCGAGTTCGTGAGCGAACGATTTCAACTGCAATAAAAATACGCCCAGTGATCCCCGCAACATGAGCAGCGTCGCAAAAACTGCGGGAAAAAACTGTATTATCTTGTTCGTGAGTGAACGGTTCCAACTGCAACAAAAATACGCCCAGCGATACGCGCAACATGAACAGCGTCGCTTGAACAGCGAGAACAGACTCTTTAGTATCGAGTTAGTGAGCGAACGATTCCAACTGCAACAAGAATACTCCCAGCTATGCGCGCAACATGAACAGCGTCGCTCGAACAGCGAGAACAGACTCTTTAGTATAGAGTTCGTGAGCGAACGATTTCAACTGAAAGAAAATTATGCCCAGCGATGCGGGCAACAAAAACAGCGTCGCTCAAACTGCGGGAAAAAACTGTATTATCTTGTTCGTGAGTGAACGGTTCCAACTGCAACAAAAATACGCCCAGCGATACGCGCAACATGAACAGCGTCGCTTGAACAGCGAGAACAGACTCTTTAGTATCGAGTTAGTGAGCGAACGATTTCAACTGAAAGAAAATTATGCCCAGCGATGCGCGCAACAAAAACAGCGTCGCTCAAACTGCGAGAAAAGACTCTTTATAATCGAGTTCGTGAGCGAACGATTTCAACTGCAACAAAAATACGCCCAGCGATGCGCGCAACATGAACAGCGTCGCTCGAACAGCGAGAACAGACTCTTCCTTATAAAGTTCGTGATCGAACGATTTCAACTGAAAAAAAATTATGCCCAGCGATGCGCGCAACAAGAACACCGTCACTCTAACAGCGAGAAAAGACTCTTTAGTACATAAATCGTGAGCGAACGATTTCAACTGAAAGAAAATTATGCCCAGCGATTCGCGCAACATGAACAACGTCGCTCAAACAGCGAGAACAGACTAGCATCAAGTTCGTGAGCGAACAATTCCATCTGCAACAAAAATACGCCCAGAGATGCGCGCAACAAGAACAGCGTCTCTCAAGCAGCGAGAACAGACGCATTAGCAACGAGTTCATGAGCGAACGATTCCAACTGCAACAAAAATACGCCCAGCAATGCGCGCAACATAAACAGCGTCGCTTAAACAGTGAGAAAAGACTCTTTAGTATCGAGTTCGTGAGCGAACGATTCCAACTGCAACAAAAATACGCCCAGCGATGCGCGCAAGATGAACAGCGTCGCTCGAACAGCGAGAGCAGACTCTTTAGTATCGAGTTCGTGAGCGAACGATTCCAACTGCAACAAAAATACGCCCAGCAATGCGCGCAACATGAACAGCGTCGCTCGAACAGCGAGAACAGACTCTTTAGTATAGAGTTCGTGAGCGAACGATTCCAACTGCAACAAAAATACGCCCAGCGATGCGCGCAACATGAACAGCGTCGCTCGAACAGCGAGAACAGACTCTTTATTATAGAGTTCGTGATCGAACGATTTCAACTGAAAAAAAATTATGCCCAGCGATGCGCGCAACAAGAACACCGTCACTCTAACAGCGAGAAAAGACTCTTTAGTACAGAGTTCGTGAGCGAACGATTTCAACTGAAAGAAAATTATGCCCAGCGATTCGCGCAACATGAACAACGTCGCTCAAACAGCGAGAACAGACTAGCATCAAGTTCGTGAGCGAACGATTTCAACTGCAACAAAAATACGCCCAGCGATCCCCGCAACATCAACAGCGCCGCTCAACTGCGAGAAAAGACTTTATTATCGAGTTCGTGAGTGAACGGTTCCAACTGCAACAAAAATACTCCCAGCGATGCGCGCAACATGAACTGCGTCGCTTGAACAGCGAGAACAGACTCTTTAGTATCGAGTTCGTGAGCGAACGATTCCAACTGCAACAAAAATACGTTCAGGGATGCGCGCAACATGAACAGCGTCGCTCAAACAGCGAGAACAGACTCTTTAGTATCGAGTTCGTGAGCGAACGATTCCAACTGCAACAAGAATACGCCCAGCGATGCGCGCAACATGAACAGGGTCGCTCGAACAGCGAGAACAGACTCTTTAGTATAGAGTTCGTGAGCGAACGATTTCAACTGAAAGAAAATTATGCCCAGCGATGCGCGCAACAAGAACAGCGTCGCTCAAACTGCGAGAAAAGACTCTTTATAATCGAGTTCGTGAGCGAACGATTTCAACTGCAATAAAAATACGCCCAGCGATCCCCGCAACATGAACAGCGTCGCTCAAACTGCGGGAAAAAACTTTATTATCGAGTTCGTGAGTGAACGGTTCCAACTGCAACAAAAATACGCCCAGCGATGCGCGCAACATGAACAGCGTCGCTTGAACAGCGAGAACAGACTCTTTAGTATCGAGTTCGTGAGCGAACGAGTCCAACTGCAACAAAAATACGCCCAGAAATGCGCGCAACATGAACAGCGTCGCTCAAACAGCGAGAACAGACTCTCTAGTATCGAGTTAGTGAGCGAACGATTCCAACTGCAACAAAAATACGGTCAGAGATGCGCGCAACATGATCAGCGTTGCTCAAACAGCGAGAACAGACTCTCTAGTATCGAGTTAGTAAGCAATCGATTCCAAATGCAAAAAATACGCCCAGCGATGCGCGCAACATGAACAGCGTCGCTCAAACAGCGAGAACGGACGCTTTGGCAACGAGTTCATGAGCGAACGATTACAATTGCAACACAGATACGCCCAGCGATGCGCGCAACATGAACAACGTCGCTCAAACAGCGAGAACAGACTCTTTAGTATCGTGTTCGGGAGCGAACGATTCCAACTGCTACACAAATACGCCCAGCGATGCGCGCAACAAGAACAGCGTCGCTCAAACAGCGAGAACAGACGCTTTAGCAACGAGTTCATGAGCGAACGATTCCAACTGCAACACAAATACGTCCAGCGATGCGCGCAATCAGAACAGCGTCGCTCAAACAGCGAGAACAGACGCTTTAGCAACGAGTTCATGAGCGCACGATTCCAACTGCAACACAAATACGCCCAGCGATGCGCGCAACATGAACAGCGTCGCTTGAACAGCGAGAACAGACTCTTTAGTATCGAGTTCGTGAGCGAACGATTCCAACTGCAACAAAAATACGCCCAGCGATGCGCGCAACATGAACAGCGTCGCTCGAACAGCGAGAACAGACTCTTTAGTATCGAGTTCGTGATTGAACGATTCCAACTGCAACAAAAATACGCCCAGCAATGCGCGCAACATGATCAGCGTCGCTCAAATAGCGAGAACAGACTCTTTAGTATCGAGTTCGTGAGTGAACGATTCCAACTGCAACAAAAATACGCCCTGCGATGCGCGCAACATGAACAGCGTCGCTCAAACAGCGTGAACACTCTTTAGTATCGAGTTCGTGAGCGAAAGATTCCAACTGCAAAAAAAAATACGCCCTGCGATGCGCGCAACAAGAACAGCGTCGCTCCAACAGCGAGAAAAGACTCTTTATTACCGAGTTCCCGAGTGAACGATTCCAACTGCAACAAAAATACGCCCAGCGATGCGCGCAACATGAACAGCGTCGCTCAAACAGCGAGAAAACTCTTTATTATCGAGTTCGTGAGCGAACGGTTCCAACTGCAACAAAAATACGCCCTGCGATGCGCGCAACAAGAACAGCGTCGCTCAAACAGCGAGAAAAGACTCTTTAGTATCGAGTTCGTGAGTGAACGATTCCAACTGCAGCAAAAATACGCCCTGCGATGCGCGCAACCTGAACAACATCGCTCAAACAGCGAGAACAGACTCTTTAGCAACGAGTTCTTGAGCGAACGATTCCAACTGCAACAAAAATACGCCGAGCAATGCGCGCAACATAAACAGCGTCGCTCAAACAGCGAGAAAAGACTCTTTAGTATCGAGTTCATGAGCGAACGATTCCAACTGCAACAAAAATACGCCCAGCGATACGCGGAACATGAACAGCGTCGCTCGAACAGTGAGAACAGACTCTTTAGTATAGAGTTCGTGAGCGAACGATTCCATCTGCAACAAAAATACCCCCACAGATGCGCGCAACATGAACAGCGTCCCTCAAGCAGCGAGAACAGACGCTTTAGCAACGAGTTCATGAGCGAACAATTCCAACTGCAACAAAAATACGCCCAGCAATGCGCGCAACATAAATAGCGTCGCTTAAACAGTGAGACAAGACTCTTTAGTATCGAGTTCGTGAGCGAACGATTCCAACTGCAACAAAAATACGCCCAGCGATGCGCGCAACATGAACAGCGTCGCTCGAACAGCGAGAGCAGACTCTTTAGTATAGAGTTCGTGAGCGAACGATTCCAACTGCAACAAAAATACGCCCAGCGATGCGCGCAACATGAACAGCGTCGCTCGAACAGCGAGAGCAGACTCTTTAGTATAGAGTTCGTGAGCGAACGATTCCAACTGCAACAAAAATACGCCCAGCGATGCGCGCAACATGAACAGCGTCGCTCGAACAGCGAGAGCAGACTCTTTAGTATAGAGTTCATGAGCGAACAATTCCAACTGCAACAAAAATACGCCCAGCAATGCGCGCAACATAAATAGCGTCGCTTAAACAGTGAGACAAGACTCTTTAGTATCGAGTTCGTGAGCGAACGATTCCAACTGCAACAAAAATACGCCCAGCGATGCGCGCAACATGAACAGCGTCGCTCGAACAGCGAGAACAGACTCTTTAGTATAGAGTTCGTGAGCGAACGATTCCAACTGCAACAAAAATACGCCCAGCGATGCGCGCAACATGAACAGCGTCGCTCGAACAGCGAGAACAGACTCTTTAGTATCGAGTTCGTGAGCGAACGATTCCAACTGCAACAAGAATACGCCCAGCGATGCGCGCAACATGAACAGCGTCGCTCGAACAGCGAGAACAGACTCTTTAGTATAGAGTTCGTGAGCGAACGATTTCAACTGAAAGAAAATTATGCCCAGCGATGCGCGCAACAAAAACACCGTCGCTCAAACTGCGAGAAAAGACTCTTTATAATCGAGTGCGTGAGCGAACGATTTCAACTGCAATAAAAATACGCCCAGTGATCCCCGCAACATGAACAGCGTCGCTCAAACTGCGGGAAAAAACTGTATTATCTTGTCCGTGAGTGAACGGTTCCAACTGCAACAAAAATACGCCCAGCGATACGCGCAACATGAACAGCGTCGCTTGAACAGCGAGAACAGACTCTTTAGTATCGAGTTAGTGAGCGAACGATTCCAACTGCAACAAGAATACGCCCAGCTATGCGCGCAACATGAACAGCGTCGCTCGAACAGCGAGAACAGACTCTCTAGTATCGAGTTAGTGAGCGAACGATTTCAACTGAAAGAAAATTATGCCCAGCGATGCGCGCAACAAAAACAGCGTCGCTCAAACTGCGAGAAAAGACTCTTTATAATCGAGTTCGTGAGCGAACGATTTCAACTGCAATAAAAATACGCCCAGCGATCCCCGCAACATGAACAGCGTCGCTCAAACTGCGGGAAAAAACTGTATTATCTTGTTCGTGAGTGAACGGTTCCAACTGAACAAAAATACGCCCAGAAATGCGCGCAACATGAACAGCGTCGCTCAAACAGCGAGAACAGACTCTCTAGTATCGAGTTAGTGAGCGAACGATTCCAACTGCAACAAGAATACGCCCAGCGATGCGCGCAACATGAACAGCGTCGCTCAAACAGCGAGAACAGACTGTTTAGTATAGAGTTCGTGAGCGAACGATTTCAACTGAAAGAAAATTATGCCCAGCGATGCGCGCAACAAAATCAGCGTCGCTCAAACTGCGAGAAAAGACTCTTTATAATCGAGTTCGTGAGCGAACGATTTCAACTGCAATAACAATACGCCCAGCGATCCCCGCAACATGAACAGCGTCGCTCAAACTGCGGGAAAAAACTGTATTATCTTGTTCGTGAGTGAACGGTTCCAACTGCAACAAAAATACGCCCAGCGATACGCGCAACATGAACAGCGTCGCTTGAACAGCGAGAACAGACTCTTTAGTATCGAGTTAGTGAGCGAACGATTCCAACTGCAACAAGAATACGCCCAGCTATGCGCGCCATATGAACAGCGTCGCTCGAACAGCGAGAACAGACTCTTTAGTATAGAGTTCGTGAGCGAACGATTTCAACTGAAAGAAAATTATGCCCAGCGATGCGCGCAACAAAAACAGCGTCGCTAAAACTGCGAGAAAAGACTCTTTATAATCGAGTTCGTGAGCGAACGATTTCAACTGCAATAAAAATACGCCCAGTGATCCCCGCAACATGAACAGCGTCGCTCAAACTGCGGGAAAAAACTGTATTATCTTGTTCGTGAGTGAACGGTTACAACTGCAACAAAAATACGCCCAGCGATACGCGCAACATGAACAGCGTCGCTTGAACAGCGAGAACAGACTCTTTAGTATCGAGTTAGTGAGCGAACGATTCCAACTGCAACAAGAATACGCCCAGCTATGCGCGCAACATGAACAGCGTCGCTCGAACAGCGAGAACCGACTCTTTAGTATAGAGTTCGTGAGCGAACGATTTCAACTGAAAGAAAATTATGCCCAGCGATGCGGGCAACAAAAACAGCGTCGCTCAAACTGCGGGAAAAAACTGTATTATCTTGTTCGTGAGTGAACGGTTCCAACTGCAACAAAAATACGCCCAGAAATGCGCGCAACATGAACAGCGTCGCTCAAACAGCGAGAACAGACTCTCTAGTATCGAGTTAGTGAGCGAACGATTTCAACTGAAAGAAAATTATGCCCAGCGATGCGCGCAACAAAAACAGCGTCGCTCAAACTGCGAGAAAAGACTCTTTATAATCGAGTTCGTGAGCGAACGATTTCAACTGCAATAAAAATACGCCCAGCGATCCCCGCAACATGAACAGCGTCGCTCAAACTGCGGGAAAAAACTGTATTATCTTGTTCGTGAGTGAACGGTTCCAACTGCAACAAAAATACGCCCAGAAATGCGCGCAACATGAACAGCGTCGCTCAAACAGCGAGAACAGACTCTCTAGTATCGAGTTAGTGAGCGAACGATTCCAACTGCAACAAGAATACGCCCAGCGATGCGCGCAACATAATCAGCGTCGCTCAAACAACGAGAACAGACTCTCTAGTATCGAGTTAGTGAGCAATCGATTCCAAATGCAAAAAATACGCCCAGCGATGCGCGCAACATGAACAGCGTCGCTCAAACAGCGAGAACGGACGCTTTGGCAACGAGTTCATGAGCGAACGATTCCAATTGCAACACAGATACGCCCAGCGATGCGCGCAACATGAACAACGTCGCTCAAACAGCGAGAACAGACTCTTTAGTATCGTGTTCGGGAGCGAACCATTCCAACTGCTACACAAATACGCCCAGCTATGCGAGCAACATGAACTGTGTCGCTCAAGCAGCGACAACAGACTCTTTAGTATCGAGTGCGTGAGCGAACGGTTCCAGTTGCCACAAAAATGCGTCCAGCGATGAGAGCAACATGAAAAGCGTCGCTCAAACAGCGAGAAAAGACTCTTTATTATCGAGTTCGTGAGCGAACAATTCCAACTGCAACAAAAATACGCCCAGCGATGCGCGCAACATGAACAGCGTCGCTCAAACAGCGAGAACAGACTCTTTATTATCGAGTTCGTGATTGAACGATTTCAAATGCAACAATAATACGCCCTGCGATGCGCGCAACATGAACAACGTCGCTCAAACAGCGAGAACAGACTCTCTAGTATCGAGTTAGTGAGCGAACGATTTCAACTGAAAGAAAATTATACCCAGCGATGCGCGCAACAAAAACAGCGTCGCTCAAACTGCGAGAAAAGACTCTTTATAATCGAGTTCGTGAGCGAACGATTTCAACTGCAATAAAAATACGCCCAGCGATCCCCGCAACATGAACAGCGTCGCTCAAACTGCGGGGAAAAACTGTATTATCTTGTTCGTGAGTGAACGGTTCCAACTGCAACAAAAATACGCCCAGAAATGCGCGCAACATGAACAGCGTCGCTCAAACAGCGAGAACAGACTCTCTAGTATCGAGTTAGTGAGCGAACGATTCCAACTGCAACAAAAATACGCCCAGAGATGCGCGCAACATGATCAGCGTCGCTCAAACAACGAGAACAGACTCTCTAGTATCGAGTTAGTGAGCAATCGATTCCAAATGCAAAAAATACGCCCAGCGATGCGCGCAACATGAACAGCGTCGCTCAAACAGCGAGAACGGACGCTTTGGCAACGAGTTCATGAGCGAATGATTCCAATTGCAACACAGATACGCCCAGCGATGCGCGCAACATGAACAACGTCGCTCAAACAGCGAGAACAGACTCTTTAGTATCGTGTTCGGGAGCGAACCATTCCAACTGCTACACAAATACGCCCAGCTATGCGAGCAACATGAACTGTGTCGCTCAAGCAGCGACAACAGACTCTTTAGTATCGAGTTCCTGAGTGAACGATTCCAACTGCAGCAAAAATACGCCCTGCGATGCGCGCAACAAGAACAGCGTCGCCAAACAGCGAGAAAAGACTCTTTATAATCGAGTTCGTGAGTGAACGATTCCAACTGCAGCAAAAATACGCCCAGAGATGCGCGCAAAATGAACAGCGTCCCTCAAACAGCGAGAGCAGACGCTTTAGCAACGAGTTCATGGGCGAACGATTCCAACTGCAACAAAAATACGCCCAGCAATGCGCGCAACGTAAACAGCGTCGCTTAAACAGTGAGAAAAGGCTCTTTAGTATAGAGTTCGTGAGCGAACGATTTCAACTGAAAAAAATTATGCCCAGCGATGCGCGAAACAAGAACAGCGTCGCTCTAACAGCGAGAAAAGACTCTTTAGTACAGAGTTCGTGAGCGAACGATTTCAACTGAGAGAAAATTACGCCCAGCGATTCGCGCAACATGAACAACGTCGCTCAAACAGCGAGAACAGACTAGCATCAAGTTCGTGAGCGAACGATTTCAACTGCAACAAAAATACGCCCAGCGATCCCCGCAACATGAACAGCGTCGCTTGAACAGCGAGAACAGACTCTTTAGTATCGAGTTCGTGAGCGAACGATTCCAACTGCAACAAAAATACGCCCAGAGATGCGCGCAACATGAACAGCGTCACTCAAACAGCGAGAACAGACTCTTTAGTATCGAGTTCGTGAGCGAACGATTCCAGCTGCAACAAGAATACGCCCAGCGATGCGCGCAACATGAACAGCGTCGCTCGAACAGCGAGAACAGACTCTTTAGTATAGAGTTCGTGAGCGAACGATTTCAACTGAAAGAAAATTATGCCCAGCGATGCGCGCAACAAGAACAGCGTCGCTCAAACTGCGAGAAAAGACTCTTTATAATCGAGTTCGTGAGCGAACGATTTCAACTGCAATAAAAATACGCCCAGCGATCCCCGCAAAATGAACAGCGTCGCTCAAACTGCGGGAAAAAACTTTATTATCGAGTTCGAGAGTGAACGGTTCCAACTGCAACAAAAATACGCCCAGCGATGCACGCAACATGAACAGCGAGAACAGACTCTCTAGTATCGAGTTAGTGAGCGAACGATTCCAACTGCAACAAAAATACCCCCAGAGATGCGCGCAACATGATCCGCGTCGCTCAAACAGCGAGAACAGACTTTTAGTATCGAGTTCGTGAGCGAAAATTTCCAACTGCAACAAAAATACGCCCTGCGATTCGCGCAACATGAACAACGTCGCTCAAAGATCGAGAACAGACTCTTTAGTATCGTGTTCGGGAGCGAACCATTCCAACTGCTACACAAATACGCCCAGCGATGCGCGCAACATGAACAGCGTCACTCAAACAGTGAGAACAGACGCTTTAGCAACGAGTTCATGAGCGAACGATTCCAACTGCAACACAAATACGCCCAGAGATGCGCGCAACAAGAACAGCGTCGCTCAAACAGCGAGAACAGACGCTTTAGCAACGAGTTCATGAGCGAACGATTCCAACTGCAACACAAATACGCCCAGCGATGCGCGCAACATGAACAGCGTCGCTCGAACAGCGAGAACAGACTCTTTAGTATAGAGTTCGTGAGCGAACGATTTCAACTGAAAGAAAATTATGCCCATCGATGCGCGCAACAAGAACAGCGTCGCTCGAACAGCGAGAAAACTCTTTTGTATCGAGGTCGTGAGTGAACGATTCCAGCTGCAACAAAAATACGCCCAGCGATGCGCGCAACATGAACAGCGTCGCTCAAACAGCGAGAACAGACTCTAGTATCGAGTTCGTGAGCGAACGATTCCAACTGCAACAAGAATAGGCCCAGCGATGCGCGCAACGTGAACAGCGTCGCTCGAACAGCGAGAACAGACTCTTTAGTATAGAGTTCGTGAGCGAACGATTTCAACTGAAAGAAAATTATGCCCAGCGATGCGCGCAACAAGAACAGCGTCGCTCAAACTGCTAAAAAAGACTCTTTATAATCGAGTTCGTGAGCGAACGATTTCAACTGCAATAAAAATGCGCCCAGCGATCCCCGCAACATGAACAGCGTCGCTCAAACTGCGGGAAAAAACTTTATTATCGAGTTCGTGAGTGAACGGTTCCAACTGCAACAAAAATACGCCCAGCGATGCGCGCAACATGAACAGCGTCGCTTGAACAGCGAGAACAGACTCTCTAGTATCGAGTTAGTGAGCAATCGATTCCAAATGCAAAAAATACGCCCAGCGATGCGCGCAACATGAACAGCGTCGCTCAAACAGCGAGAACGGACGCTTTGGCAACGAGTTCATGAGCGAACGATTCCAATTGTAACACAGTGTGATGACCCCCCATAATGCGCAGGTCCACACGGGACGGAGAGGCAAAGAGACACCGTATGGCTCAGTTTAAACAAACAGGTATATTCAATAATTACACATGATTAAGGTTATACATCAGAGGCTGGGGCGTCCGAGCTTACGTGCCGACGACTTCATGGGGGCGATGGAGTGGCTCCGGAGTTGGGCTCGAGCGGTTGCTGGCAGAAGCTGCACGCCGTCGGGCTTCGGCGCTGAAGGCCCTCTTCGCGAACGATGTCGTCCTGAGCGTGTATGCAGTAGAATTTCAATAGTCGTCCGTTTCTTCGAGGATGGTTCACAAACCCTTCCTCAAGTGTCGTTCGGCTTGGAAGATGAACAGGAGGCGAGCTTGTAGATGATGACAGCAGAGCATAATTTTACAACATACATATACAGAGAGTTAAACTGGAAAAAGCAGAACTGAATTTACAAAAGAACAAACTTTGCACTACTTTACTCATCGACCGGGCAGGTTAGTGCCTAAGTAGCATCACATTACATGCCAAGCATGGAGCCCCAGCTCAGACTGGACTGCATTCGTTTACATGCGCTTTTAAGCACTTGATTAACAAAGGACTAGGGGCGGTCATTTTCAGTGGCCCGCCCAAGCATCAATTCTCCAATCAAAAATAACATGCGAGATGGGGACAACCCCTTGGGTTGGGCGTAGCCTCGAACCCAGAGTCTTGTTAACAACACAAACTAAATAAACAAAAACGCCACAACTCTCTCTCAAGTGAGAGTATCCACAGGCTCTCCCTTCGGAGCTAATCCTTGCCCCATGCATGCATACCGCCACCCACCATCGGTCCGCGTCGCCTGTCAGCAACAGAGGAGGGGGCGAAAGGGCCCACGATGCTGCCGGGCTACCGACGGCGGGACACAGCTAATAAGCATGAAGGGTTTCGTCTGTCGCTCCGGGAAACCAGATTAAGAGTCGCCCCTGTCTTCCCACATTCTTGGCGAGTCTTGCCTGTCCGCCATGACAGGTGTCCGTCACGGCCCTCCTGGGAATGCGCTTTTGTTCACGAGGCACAAAGGGAAGCTGTGGGTGCCTTCCCGGCGATAGCCCACGTCGAAAGGGGGGGGGGGGAGGGGGTCCGTGCGTCAAGCGACAATTTTCGTTCCCCGTATGTACTCGGGGGCTCTCGGTTTCCGCGTGTGCCGGCGTCCTGCTTTCTGCAAAGGTATGCAGCTGGAAAAGAGGGGCGGCCTTAAGCCCCAACTCGATGCACACACAAGGAATGTACCTCGTAGCACACAAGGAATGTCACACTCGCTCACCCTCCAGAAGAATGTTCTCCGAACATTTGAGTCCCTGCAGCTCCCCTTGTCTTTCTGAATCGCCTCGCACAGTGCGTCCGACAAAACACTTTTCGCTGCACTCAACACCACTGCACAACACCATATGCCTCCGCTGTCATAACTGGCGTCTCCAGGGGCAGCACTGATCTTCTTTTACAGATAAACATGAAACTCAGCACCCAAGCCTCTCCTTTCTAGTCCAAACTGGACGAAATAAATTTACCACAGTTATCAAGGAGCTCCCACTTCTAGCACGATCACGGCACAGACAAAAATATAGATAACGAAAGGAAGTAGGGCAGGTTCTGCATGCGCTCCGCATGCTCTCCTGTGAAGGTGTTACTTAATGACAGAAAGGTTTAACTACCAACTCCGATAACTTAACACATAAGCACCTAGCAATGTTATGAGCTGTGGCATTACACAATTCTAACCAGTTCAAAACTCCGCTCTGTTTACGCCATTAGTCCGACTTAGCTTTCCGATTTCGCAGCGGATATCGGCCTTCATGAGTCATACTAAGTAAGTCTGTGCCCCTTTGTCTGCTTTGGGACTCGCGAGGGCTCGTGGCAGGAGCCTCTCCTGGCGTTATCTGCGCGGCAACCTCGCGCGCTTCTTCTTCTAGCAATGCATGAAGTAAATCCGGTGGCATTCTGGCCGTCACCTCTGGCGCCTGCCGAACAAATGCAGGAGAGGGCGTTTCTTGCGAACTATCTGCGCGCTCCGCTTCACTTCTGTCCCCATCAAAATCCGCGCTTTCCCTTTCCTCATTTCGTAAATACTGAACCGGTGCCGACTTGAGGCGATTTGCGTGTATCCTTATCAA
This sequence comes from Amblyomma americanum, assembly GCA_030143305.2. Lineage (NCBI taxonomy): Eukaryota > Metazoa > Arthropoda > Arachnida > Ixodida > Ixodidae > Amblyomma > Amblyomma americanum. Next base: position 72,016 of record JARKHS020036654.1, read on the forward strand.
GCGCCGGTTCACGTCTCGGACTCTGAAGTTTACCGGAGAAAGCTTCTCGACAACCTCGCACGGTCCTCTCCACTTCGTCTGGAACTTACGAGCTAGCCCAATCTGCCTTTGGCAGTTTTCAATGTACACGCTGTCCCCCACATTAAACGGCGCGTCTCTAGCACTGCGATCGTGCACCTCCTTCCTGCGCTTCGCCGCTTTCTTCAAGGCCTCCTTTGCGATGTCCCTCGCCACTTGCAAGCGCGATTCTATCTCCACCTTATAGTCGTCCAGTGAAGCGTATGGGACACGACGGGGGCCCTCTGGCACTTCACTAGGCTGGTCCGGGTCTCGGCCGTAGAGAAGAAAGAATGGCGATTCGCCCGTGCTCTCGTGTGCTGCGGAATTGTAGGCAAACATTGCATACGGGAGCCACAAGTCCCAGTCCCGCTGGTCGCGCGAAACAAAATGCGACAGGAACCCGGTGTTGCATCTGGGTTGCAAGCCCCAAGGGTAGCGTTGGCCTGGCGGCCTGGGGCAAAGCTGGAAACATCCGAAGGTCCCGGCAAAGGATGAGTCGACTGGCAACAGAACAACTTGTTTATTCTGGCATCGCAAAAGAGCAGCCGGTCAGGGCGACCACGTTACTCGAAGGAAGAAATCGAAGTCTCTCGGCGTCCGGGGCAGCT
>JARKHS020036654.1:72783-144166 GCA_030143305.2 Amblyomma americanum
CATTTTCTTTACCTCCGCCTCCATAATATCGCGCTGGCGGGGTGACACCCGGTACGCCTTGGATCGTACTGGCTCTGGCGAGGTAAGTTCTATATCATGAGTAAGGACAGAAGTCCTACCAGGCCTCTCAGAGAACTGACCTTGAAACTCTTGTAAGAGTTGGTGTAGTTCGGTTCTCTGCTCAGCTGACAGCGGTGCTTTAATGATTAAGTCACTAATGACCTGATCAGTGTCTTCCCTGTTCGTCACTGAGCCTAGTCCCGGAAGCTCGATCGGAAGCTCTTCTAACTTTCCCGTGTCGGGCATTTCCTCTCCTGTACCTGGTGCCTTCAACGCTACAGGCTCAATTTTATCCAGTTCGGACGTGCTCTGGATATCAGCTTGCTGCGCCTCCGACCCTTTTTCATTGTTTGACAACGTCGGCCCCGCAACTACCGCCTTTGCAGCGAGCTCCCGAACTCTCGATCTGGTTAAGGCCTGAACGCTAGCCTCACCAAACAAAAGCCCCTTCTCGCGCAGGAGGTGATCGGACCTGTTCGAAAATAGGTACGGGTACTGGGGGGGCAGCATAGATGACACTACGGCCTCCGTCTCAAGTGCTCCGAAAGGTCCTTCAATAAGCACTTTTGCTATGGGCAGACACACGCTGTGAGCTTCCACGGCTTGCTTGATCCATGCGCACTCGCCCGTGAACATATCGGGTTCTACGTAAGAGGGGTGAACTACATCCATTGTAGCTGCGGAATCACGAAGCACTCGGCACTCTTTCCCGTTCACGAGGAAGTCTCGCATGTAAGGCTCGAGAAGCTTCATGTTCTCGTCAGTGCTACATAATGACAAACACACGACTTCTCTTTTTGTTTCTGGACACTGCGCCGAAAAGTGACCCGGCTTCTGGCACGTATAACACACGCGCGCTTGCCTCCTCTCGAACCGCTTTCTGCGTTCGGCTTCGGCTGCCGCCGTCTCCTTACGTTCGGTCGGACTGCTTTCACTCGCATCCGCACTACGCCTGTCCCCCCTTGCTCTCATGGGTGTGAACTTCGGCCTCTCAGACTTGGAGCCAAATTCACCCTTTTGACCGTCCTTAGCTCCGCGAGCCCGACGCGTCACGAACTCCTCGGCTAGCTCGGCGGCTTTAGCCACTGTACTAACGTCTGGCCTATCCAAGACCCAGTACCGCACGTTCTCAGGTAACCGACTATAAAACTGTTCCAGCCCGAAACACTGCAGAATTTTCTCGTGGTCACCAAACGCTTTCTCTTCTTTGAGCCACTCCTGCATGTTTGACATAAGCCTGTAGGCAAACTCTGTATATGACTCATTTCTGCCTTTTTCATTTTCCCGAAACTTCCGACGGAACGCCTCCGCTGACAGCCTGTACTTTTTTAGCAGACTTGATTTCACTTGGTCGAAATCCTCTGCCTCCTCTCTCTTCAAGCGAGCGACTACGTCGGCCGCCTCGGCGGGTAACAAAGTGAGCAAGCGCTGTGGCCACGTTTCCCGAGAGAACCCCTGCTTCTCGCACGTTCGCTCAAAGTTAACCAGGAACAAACCAATGTCCTCTCCAAGCTTAAACGGCCGCATCAGGTCAGTCATTTTGAACGATACCCGTTCTCCTGCACCATGTGCCTGACTTCCATTTCGAGCGCGTTCCATCTCTACCTCGAGACGCTTCATTTCCAAAGCGTGTTGACGGTCGCGCTCTTCTTTCTCTTTCTTTTTTTGTTCTTTACGTTCTCGCTCCTCTTTCTCTTTTTGTTCTTTACGTTCGCGCTCGTCTTTCTCTTTTTGTTCTTTACGTTCGCGCTCCTCTTTCTCTTTTTGTTCCCTCTCCTCAATGGTCTCAAGGCATTCCGACAGCTCGTCATCCTCAGCCTCCAACTCAAGAATCGCCGTTAGCAGTTCTGGTTTTCTGAGTTTGTCTGAGACATCAAGACCCAACTCTCTTGCAAGCTCCAGCAATTTCGGTTTGCGCAACGACTTCAAATCCATGGCTGCTCCGAATGCTGCTTTCTCTACTGCCTACTATTGTCTTGCCGCAAACTAACCCGGCAGCAACGACAACCACAATTACCAGCTCTGTTTCTGACACTAACAAAAGCCTGGCAAAACTCAGAAGAAGAAAGTCCCGCACTCACCAAACCTCGCAGCCACGAATTCAGCGCAGTCGTTCCGCTGCAGGCAACCAGTCATCACACAGGGCTCGTTGCACTGCTCCCGGATGGTCGTTGTGCTGCTCTGCATACAGTTGACCGCATATCTTCGCTGCTGGCCTCCGTTGTCGGGATCTCACCGCTGGCAACCAGTTGTTGCATTTGGGTTGCAAGCCCCAAGGGTAGCGTTGGCCTGGCGGCCTGGGGCAAAGCTGGAAACATCCGAAGGTCCCGGCAAAGGATGAGTCGACTGGCAACAGAACAACTTGTTTATTCTGGCATCGCAAAAGAGCAGCCGGTCAGGGCGACCACGTTACTCGAAGGAAGAAATCGAAGTCTCTCGGCGTCCGGGGCAGCTCGCTTTATACCCACGGAGTCGAGGGCAAGAGGGAACGGCTTGGGAAGAGTCATCCGATACGGCGACGCTTGAACATGTTCAGGCGTGACGGGCGCGTCCGCCAGGCCGGCGCCGGTCAGACCTCCTCGCCTCCCAGTTGAGGAGCTCCTCTCCCCGGCTGCCGCGCTTTGACAAGCGTGGGCAAAACATGCACACACACACACACGCACGCACGACGACACGTGGCACTGAAACATGCCTGGACGCGCTTGGCGGGAGGCGTTGCGGCCGCGATGAACGAAGCCGCGGCGTCCGTTGCATCCGCGCCGGCTATACCGCGCGTCGTAGGTAGGCGAGACGTAACACCGGCCATGGTTTGGTTCAGTCGCTCCACCGCGCCGTTGCAAGCCGGATGGTACGGTGTTGTCTGCTTCTTAGCGATCTTAAGCAGCTCGCAGACTCTCCTCATTAGCTGCGACACGAAGTTCGTTCCCCGATCTGTCAAGAGTTGCCTCGGGGGTCCATGTCGGAGCACGATCTGTTCGACAAATGCTCTTGCAACCGTGCCTGCCTTCTGATCTGGGAGTGCTACCGCTTCCGCGTATTTTGAAAGGTGATCGACAAATACTAAAATGTACTTGTTTCCGGAAGTGGTCGTGGGCAATGGGCCCATTATGTCCATACCTGTCCGCTCGAAGGGAGCCGAAACCTCAGAGAACGGCTGAATTGGAGCTGGTCTTCGTCCCTTGGGTGTTTTTCTTTCGAGACAGGAATGACACTTCGCACAGTAGTCTCTAACATCCTGTCGCATGCCACTCCAAAAGTGCAAACGCTCCACACGCCTGCGTGTCTTCGCTACGCCAAAATGACCGGCGCTTGGCGCATCGTGAAACGCGCGAAGAACCCTTTCTGTCCACGACCGAGGTATGACGACTCTCTCCCAAGCGGTTTTCTCTGGTCCCCCTTTCCTGGTTGGCCTCGTGCGCCGACACAGGGTGCCGTCTTTGTCAATGAAATAACCTAGCTGTTCGGGGTGAGACGGTGCGCCCTCTAAGCTTTCGATTATTCGCTTCAGGTCAGGATCTTTGCACTGCTCTGTGCGTAATTCGGCGGGGTCGACTACGGGGACAAACTCTTCTATAGCTGCCACGGCAGCTGTGCGGCTGAGTGCATCAGCATTCAGATGTGTCTTTCCTGACTTGTGCTCAACTTCAAAGCAGTATTCATGCAGGTGTAGATTCCATCTAGCGAGTCGCGAGCTAGGGTCCCTGACACTCATCACCCATTTCAGAGGATGGCAGTCTGTGACTAGCTTGAATTTGCGGCCGTAAAGGTAGCATCTGAAGTGCTTTACTGCCCAGACAACGGCGAGGCACTCCCTTTCCGTAGCTCCGTACTTTTGCTCTGTGGGGCTCAGCTGTCGGCTAGCAAAAGCAACGGGATGTTCTTTGCCCTCGATAATCTGAGATAGCACGGCACCAACTGCGAACTTTGACGCATCTGTGGCCATAACGAAGGGCAAATTAAAATCCGGGTGGCGCAACAGCGGTGCACTCATTAGCTTCCTTTTCAGGGCCCCAAAAGCATTCTCCGCGTTTTCGTCCCAGCGAAAGGCGACATTTTTGGCTGTTAAGGCGGTGAGCGGCTTAGCGAGCTTGGCGAACTCCTCTATGTGCCTTCGGTAGTAACCGATCAGGCCGAGAAACTGCCGGACCTGGCGGACGCTAGTCGGGGATGGAAAATCTGAGACACACCTTAGTTTCTCAGGGTCCGGTCGCACGCCGTCAGCTGAAACAACGTGCCCGAGGTATTTCACCTCGTTTTTGAGGAATTAGCACTTAGAGGGCTTCAGCTTGACACCCGCTCCTCTTAATCGCACCAAAACCCGCTCAATATCGCGCAAATGGTTCTCAAAACTGTCACTGTATATGATAATGTCATCCATACACACGAAGCACAGCCTCCCCAGAAGACCTGCTAGGATAACATCAGCGGTTCTCTGCCAGACAGCAGGGCTGTTGGCCAGACCCATCGGCATTCTTTTCCATTCATAGTGCCCTGAGGGCGTGTTGAATGCCGTTTTCTCGGCATCTGCCGGATCCATTGCTATCTGCCAGAATCCCGCCGCCATGTCCACTACCGTGAAGTACCTGGCAGAGCCCAGCTGAGAAAGCGTCTCCTGTATATTGGGGATGGGGTATGGATCGATGCGAGTTACGGCATTTAGTTTGCGGTAGTCCACTACCAATCGATACGAGCCATCTGGCTTTTCCACCAATAGTGCTGGTGCTCCCCAGGGTGACTTTGAGTGTTCGACAATGCCGCGATCAATCAGGTCCTGCACCTGCCGCTCCATCTCCTCACGTTGGGAGTAAGGAATCCTGTACGCACGCTGGTAAACGGGCGATGAAGTGCCGGTTTCTATCCTGTGCTTTATAACGCCACAGCAGCCCCAAATCCAGGTTGGACGCGGCGAATACCTCCGAGTAGTCGTTCAGCAAACCAGCCAGAGCCTCCCTCTCCCTGGATTTTACGTGAGAAAGATCGAACGACACCTTTGGAGCAGCCGAAGGACTAGCATGCTCTACAGTTGCGAGTACCGTATCGGTGGGCTCACGTTGCTCTATCGCAGAGGTGAAGAAAGCCAATGTTTTGTTCTTGGGAAGGCTCAGTGGCTGCTGGCTACAGTTAACCACCCGTAGGGGCACTCTGTGGGCGTCATTAACTGTCACGAGGCACGCGGCTGCCTTCAGGCCATTGCTGAGAGAGTCGACCGGCTCAAGCACTCCCACGGCGCCGCTCTCTACATCTGAAGGCACAAACGCGTACAAAATGTGCTCCGACCAAGGAAGGACGACCGCCTCCTCGACCAGCCGGACGGCAACCCGCGAATATACCTTCTCCAATGATCCCACTGTTTGACGGGTGTCAATATCGGTAATGCGAATCTCAGCCCCTCTCCTGTTCAAAAACGGAACTTTTGAGCCGCCCGCATTAACCTCTTCCTCAGAGAATGAGACTACTACCTTCCCTTTTCTCAAAAAATCCTGCCCTAATATACCTGACACTCCGTTTGGCAGAGACACCGTGTCCGGGCATACGTAGCAGGGGTGCTCCAATGCAATTCCGCCGAGAGAGAAGTGTAACCGGTAGAGTCCCACTTATGCCAAGAGGATCCCCCGTTATGCCTACAAATTGGTTGCCATACCACCAGACGCTTCCAACACCTCGCGGTCCCCCTTCCTTCGAAGCGTGTTAAAACTGCTCTCCTTAAGCAATGTCACCTTTGACCCCGTATCTATCAACAATTCCATACAACAACCATTTAACTTGCAACGCACAACAGGGCATGCCTCGTCGGCCACACAAACTACCACCACCTCATCATCTACTGCTCCCTCCCCACGCTCCTCAGGCTGGGGAGGACTAACTAGTTTTTTGTCTCGGTATCTGGAGCCCCGCTGTAGGCTTGCTTAGGGCGTGTCTCGCCTGCTTCTCTTTGTGGCTCCCCACGGCGCACGTTTTTGCAGAACCTGGCGATGTGTCCGCGACCCTGGCAAGCGAAGCATACGATTTCTTCAAAATCTCGCATTACCGCGCCTGTAGCTTTGTGGCGGTCTCCGGTTTCCAGCGAATGGGCGCTGTTGAGCGCGCGCTTCAACCTGGCATTTTACCTGCTGAGATAGCAGCTGTTCTAAGCGATCTAACCGCTCTGTCAACAGAGCAACCTCAGGGTTGAGCACCGCTCTCTCTATGACGCGTACTCTCGCTGCGGCTGTCGTTAACGCCTCATTTTGTTCCTCATCCAATGCGGCCTCAACGGCTTGGTCGAAATTGCTCGGCTTGCGCGAGAGCACGAACCGGCGCACGGGGTCTTGCAGACCAGCCACGAACAAAGCGGTCATTTCCTCTTTAAGTATATCCTCCGCGTATTTCTTCTTAAGCTGGTCTCCTTCCTCCTCCCTGCTTAACGTATCGCGCGCTAAGCGCTGAAGCCGCGACGCAAACGTTCGCACGTCCTCCCCTACCATCTGTCCGGCGTCACGGAACCTCTGTACTCGCACGTGACGTGGTTCAGTGTCAAAATGCTCAAACGCGAGCTTCTTGAATTCCGCAAATGATTTTGTGGATTTTACTTTTTCGTCTCGTCATGCAAAATCATGAGCAGCTCCTGCCATCTTACACCTCGCCATTCCCAGCATTTGAGCATCGGACCATCCCCCCATTTTCCCAATCTCTTCTAGCATGGAAAAGAAATCGCAGATTGGAACCCCTGTCTTATCTCCCGTAAACGTCGGAATGACGCTTCCTAATGCCAGCATGCTTGCTCCGAGCGACGGCTGTGGAGTGGGAGCTCCCTCAGATAAAGGCATTTTTTTTTTCAAGCCCTCCGGTGCCTCAAGCCTCTCAAATGGGGATAAGAGTCCCACAATCAGTCCCGTGATTCCCTTTTGATTACAATTTTGAAGTCATGAATGTCGCAGCATTCAGAGGACATTTGCTTTTGAGACCCCACTTCTGACACCAGTGTGATGACCCCCCATAATGCGCAGGTCCACACGGGACGGAGAGGCAAAGAGACACCGTATGGCTCAGTTTAAACAAACAGGTATATTCAATAATTACACATGATTAAGGTTATACATCAGAGGCTGGGGCGTCCGAGCTTACGTGCCGACGACTTCATGGGGGCGATGGAGTGGCTCCGGAGTTGGGCTCGAGCGGTTGCTGGCAGAAGCTGCACGCCGTCGGGCTTCGGCGCTGAAGGCCCTCTTCGCGAACGATGTCGTCCTGAGCGTGTATGCAGTAGAATTTCAATAGTCGTCCGTTTCTTCGAGGATGGTTCACAAACCTTTCCTCTAGTGTCGTTCGGCTTGGAAGATGAACAGGAGGCGAGCTTGTAGATGATGACAGCAGAGCATAATTTTACAACATACATATACAGAGAGTTAAACTGGAAAAAGCAGAACTGAATTTACAAAAGAACAAACTTTGCACTACTTTACTCATCGACCGGGCAGGTTAGTGCCTAAGTAGCATCACATTACATGCTAAGCATGGAGCCCCAGCTCAGACTGGACTGCATCCGTTTACATGCGCTTTTAAGCACTTGATTAACAAAGGACTAGGGGCGGTCATTTTCAGTGGCCCGCCCAAGCATCAATTCTCCAATACAAAATAACATGCGAGATGGGGACAACCCCTTGGGTTGGGCTTAGCCTCGAACCCAGAGTCTTGTTAACAACACAAACTAAATAAACAAAAACGCCACAACTCTCTCTCAAGTGAGAGTATCCACAGGCTCTCCCTTCGGAGCTAATCCTTGCCCCATGCATGCATACCGCCACCCACCATCGGTCCGCGTCGCCCGTCAGCAACAGAGGAGGGGGCGAAAGGGCCCACGATGCTGCCGGGCTACCGACGGCGGGACACAGCTAATAAGCATGAAGGGGTTCGTCTGTCGCTCCGGGAAACCAGAATAAGGGTCGCCCCTGTCTTCCCACATTCTTGGCGAGTCTTGCCTGTCCGCCATGACAGGTGTCCGTCACGGCCCTCCTGGGAATGCGCTTTTGTTCACGAGGCACAAAGGGAAGCTGTGGGTGCCTTCCCGGCGATAGCCCACGTCGAAAGGGGGGGGGGGGGGAGGGGGTCCGTGCGTCAAGCGACAATTTTCGTTCCCCGTATGTACTCGGGGGCTCTCGGTTTCCGCGTGTGCCGGCGTCCTGCTTTCTGCAAAGGTATGCAGCTGGAAAAGAGGGGCGGCCTTAAGCCCCAACTCGATGCACACACAAGGAATGTACCTCGTAGCACACAAGGAATGTCACAACAGATACGCCCAGCGATGCGCGCAACATGAACAACGTCGCTCAAATAGCGAGAACAGACTCTTTAGTATCGTGTTCGGGAGCGAACCATTCCAACTGCTACACAAATACGCACAGCGAAGCGCGCAACATGAACAGCGTCGCTCAAACAGCGAGAACAGACTTTTTAGTATCGAGTTCGTGATTGAACGATCCCAACTGCAACAAAAATACGCCCAGCAATGCGCGCAACATGATCAGCGTCGCTCAAACAGCGAGAACAGACTCTTTAGTATCGAGTTCGTGAGCGAAAATTTCCAACTGCAACAAAAATACGCCCAGAGATGCGCGCAACATGAACAGCGTCGCTCAAACTGTGAGAACCGATTATTTCATATCAGGTTCGGGAGCGAATGCCTCCATCTGCAGCAAAATACGCCCAGCGATGCGCGCAACATGAACAGCATCGCTCAATCAGCGAGAACCACCTCTTAAGTATCGAATTCTTGAGCGAAAGAGTCCAACTGCAACAAAAATACGTCAAGCGATGCGCGTAACATGAACAGCGTCGCTCAAACAGAGAGAACCGCCCCTTTAGTATCGAATTCATGAGCGAAGGAGTCCATCTCCAACAAAAATATGTCCAGCGATGCGCCCAACATGAACAGTGTCGCTCAAAGAGCGACAACCGCTGCTTCAGTATCGAGTTCTTGAGCTAACAATTCCAACTGCAATAAAAATACGTCCAGCGATGCGCGCAACATGAACAGCGTCGCTCAAACAGCGCGAACCGCCTCTTTAGTCTCATATTCTTGAGCGAAGGAGTCCATCTGCAACAAAAATACGTCCAGCGATGCGCGCAACATGAACAGCGTCGCTCAAACAGCGCGAACAGCCTCTTTAGTATTGAGTTCATGAGCGAAGGAGTCGATCTGAACACAAATACGCCCAGCGATGCGCGCAACTTGAACGGCGTCGCTCAAACAGCGAGAACTGCCTTTTAAGTATCGAGTTCGTGAGCGAACGAGTCCAACTGCAACAAAAATATATCCAGCGATGCGCGCAACATGACCAGCGTCGCTCAAACAGAGAGAACCGCCTCTTTAGTATCGAATTCCTGAGCGAACGAGTCCAACTGCAACAAAAATGCGTCACGCGATGCAACAACATGAGCAGCGTCGCAAAAACAGCCACAACCGCCTCTTTAGTATCGAGTTTTTGAGCGAAGGAGTTTATCTGCAACAAAAATACGCCCAAAGATGCGCGCAACATGCACACCGTCTCTCAAACAGCGAGAACCGTCTCTTTAGTATTGAGTTCATGAGCGAAGAAATCCATCTGCAACACAAATACGCCCGCGCAACTTGAACAGCGTCGCTCAAACAGCGAGAACTGCCTTTTAAGTATCGAGTTCGTGAGCGAACGAGTCCAACTGCAACAAAAATACGTCACGCGATGCAACAACATGAGCAGCGTCGCAAAAACAGCCACAACCGCCTCTTTAGTATCGAGTTTTTGAGCGAAGGAGTCCATCTGCAACAAAAATACGCCCAGCGATGCGCGCAACATGAGCAGCGTCGCTCAGAGACAACCGCCGCTTTATTATCGAGTTCATGAGCGAACGAGTCCAACTGCAACAAAAATACGTCCAGCTATGATATCAACATGAACAACGTCGCTCAAACAGTGAGAACCGACTATTTCATATCAGGTTCGTGAGCGAATGCCTCCATCTGCAGCAAACATATGCCCAGCGATGCGCGCAACATGAACAGCGTCGCTCAAACAGCGAGAACCGCCTCTTTATTATCGAGTTCGTGAGCGAACGAGTCCAACTGCAACAAAAATACGTCCAGCGATGATATCAACATGAACAACGTCGCTCAAACAGTGATAACCGACTATTTAATATCAGGTTCGTGAGCGAATGCGTCCATCTGAAGCAAAATACGCCCAGCGATGCGCGCAACATGAACAGCATCGCTCAAACCGCGAGAACCGCCTCTTTAGTATCGAATTCTTGAGCGAAAGAGACCAACTGCAACAAAAATACGTCAAGCGATGCGCGCAACATGAACAGCGTCGCTCAAACAGAGAGAACCGCCCCTTTAGTATCGAATTCATGAGTGAAGGAGTCCATCTCCAACAAAAATATGTCCAGCGATGCGCCCAACATGAACAGTGTCGCTCAAAGAGCGACTACCGCAGCTTCAGTATCGAGTTCGTGAGCTAACGATTCCAACTGCAATAAAAATACGTCCAGCGATGCTCGCAACATGAACAGTGTCGCTCAAACAGCGCGAACCGCCTCTTTAGTATCAAATTCTTGAGCGAAGGAGTCTATCTGCAACAAACATACGCCCATCGATGCGCGCAATATGAGCAGCGTCGCTCAAACAGCGACAATCGCCGCTTTAGTATGGAGTTCGTGAGCGAACGAGTCCAACTGCAACAAAAATACGTCCAGCGATGATATCAACATGAACAACGTCGCTCAAACAGTGATAACCGACTATTTAATATCAGGTTCGTGAGCGAATGCGTCCATCTGCAGCAAAAATACGCCCAGCGATGCGCGCAACATGAACAGCATCGCTCAATCAGCGAGAACCGCCTCTTAAGTATCGAATTCCTGAGCGAAAGAGTCCAACTGCAACAAAAATACGTCAAGCGATGCGCGCAACATGAACAGCGTCGCTCAAACAGAGAGAACCGCCCCTTTACTATCGAATTCATGAGTGAAGGAGTCCATCTCCAACAAAAATATGTCCAGCGATGCGCCCAACATGAACAGTGTCGCTCAAAGAGCGACAACCGCAGCTTTAGTATCGAGTTCGTGAGCTAACGATTCCAACTGCAATAAAAATACGTCCAGCGATGCGCGCAACATGAACAGCGTCGCTCAAACAGCGCGAACCGCCTCTTTAGTATTAAATTCTTGAGCGAAGGAGTCTATCTGCAACAAACATACGCCCATCGATGCGCGCAATATGAGCAGCGTCGCTCAAACAGCGACAATCGCCGCTTTAGTAGCGAGTTCTTGAGCGAACGAGTCCAACTGCAACAAAAATACGTCACGCGATGCAACAACATGAGCAGCGTCGCAAAAACAGCCACAACCGCCTCTTTAGTATCGAGTGTTTGAGCGAAGGGGTCCATCTGCAACAAAAATACGCCCAGCGATGCGCGCAACATGAGCAGCGTCGCTCAAACAGAGACAACCGCCGCTTTATTATCGAGTTCGTGAGCGAACGAGTCCAACTGCAACAAAAATACGTCCAGCTATGATATCAACATGAACAACGTCGCTCAAACAGTGAGAACCGACTATTTCATATCAAGTTCGTGAGCGAATGCCTCCATCTGCAGCAAAATACGCCCAGCGATGCGCGCAACATGAACAGCATCGCTCATTCAGCGAGAACCACCTCTTAAGTATCGAATTCTTGAGCGAAAGAGTCCAACTGCAACAAAAATACGTCAAGCGATGCGCGTAACATGAACAGCGTCGCTCAAACAGAGAGAACCGCCCCTTTAGTATCGATTTCATGAGCGAAGGAGTCCATCTCCAACAAAAATATATCCAGCGATGCGCCCAACATGAACAGTGTCGCTCAAAGAGCGACAACCGCTGCTTCAGTATCGAGTTCTTGAGCTAACAATTCCAACTGCAATAAAAATACGTCCAGCGATGCGCGCAACATGAACAGCGTCGCTCAAACAGCGCGAACCGCCTCTTTAGTATTGAGTTCATGAGCGAAGGAGTCGATCTGAACACAAATACGCCCAGCGATGCGCGCAACTTGAACGGCGTCGCTCAAACAGCGAGAACTGCCTTTTAAGTATCGAGTTCGTGAGCGAACGAGTCCAACTGCAACAAAAATATGTCCAGCGATGCGCGCAACATGAACAGCGTCGCTCAAACAGAGAGAACCGCCTCTTTAGTATCGAATTCCTGAGCGAACGAGTCCAACTGCAACAAAAATGCGTCACGCGATGCAACAACATGAGCAGCGTCGCAAAAACAGCCACAACCGCCTCTTTAGTATCGAGTTTTTGAGCGAAGGAGTTTATCTGCAACAAAAATACGCCCAAAGATGCGCGCAACATGCACACCGTCTCTCAAACAGCGAGAACCGTCTCTTTAGTATTGAGTTCATGAGCGAAGAAATCCATCTGCAACACAAATACGCCCGCGCAACTTGAACAGCGTCGCTCAAACAGCGAGAACTGCCTTTTAAGTATCGAGTTCGTGAGCGAACGAGTCCAACTGCAACAAAAATACGTCACGCGATGCAACAACATGAGCAGCGTCGCAAAAACAGCCACAACCGCCTCTTTAGTATCGAGTTTTTGAGCGAAGGAGTCCATCTGCAACAAAAATACGCCCAGCGATGCGCGCAACATGAGCAGCGTCGCTCAGAGACAACCGCCGCTTTATTATCGAGTTCATGAGCGAACGAGTCCAACTGCAACAAAAATACGTCCAGCTATGATATCAACATGAACAACGTCGCTCAAACAGTGAGAACCGACTATTTCATATCAGGTTCGTGAGCGAATGCCTCCATCTGCAGCAAAAATATGCCCAGCGATGCGCGCAACATGAACAGCGTCGCTCAAACAGCGAGAACCGCCTCTTTATTATCGAGTTCGTGAGCGAACGAGTCCAACTGCAACAAAAATACGTCCAGCGATGATATCAACATGAACAACGTCGCTCAAACAGTGATAACCGACTATTTAATATCAGGTTCGTGAGCGAATGCGTCCATCTGAAGCAAAATACGCCCAGCGATGCGCGCAACATGAACAGCATCGCTCAAACCGCGAGAACCGCCTCTTTAGTATCGAATTCTTGAGCGAAAGAGACCAACTGCAACAAAAATACGTCAAGCGATGCGCGCAACATGAACAGCGCCGCTCAAACAGAGAGAACCGCCCCTTTAGTATCGAATTCATGAGTGAAGGAGTCCATCTCCAACAAAAATATGTCCAGCGATGCGCCCAACATGAACAGTGTCGCTCAAAGAGCGACTACCGCAGCTTCAGTATCGAGTTCGTGAGCTAACGATTCCAACTGCAATAAAAATACGTCCAGCGATGCGCGCAACATGAACAGTGTCGCTCAAACAGCGCGAACCGCCTCTTTAGTATCAAATTCTTGAGCGAAGGAGTCTATCTGCAACAAACATACGCCCATCGATGCGCGCAATATGAGCAGCGTCGCTCAAACAGCGACAATCGCCGCTTTAGTATGGAGTTCGTGAGCGAACGAGTCCAACTGCAACAAAAATACGTCCAGCGATGATATCAACATGAACAACGTCGCTCAAACAGTGATAACCGACTATTTAATATCAGGTTCGTGAGCGAATGCGTCCATCTGCAGCAAAAATACGCCCAGCGATGCGCGCAACATGAACAGCATCGCTCAATCAGCGAGAACCGCCTCTTAAGTATCGAATTCCTGAGCGAAAGAGTCCAACTGCAACAAAAATACCTCAAGCGATGCGCGCAACATGAACAGTGTCGCTCAAACAGCGCGAACCGCCTCTTTAGTATCAAATTCTTGAGCGAAGGAGTCTATCTGCAACAAACATACGCCCATCGATGCGCGCAATATGAGCAGCGTCGCTCAAACAGCGACAATCGCCGCTTTAGTATGGAGTTCGTGAGCGAACGAGTCCAACTGCAACAAAAATACGTCCAGCGATGATATCAACATGAACAACGTCGCTCAAACAGTGATAACCGACTATTTAATATCAGGTTCGTGAGCGAATGCGTCCATCTGCAGCAAAAATACGCCCAGCGATGCGCGCAACATGAACAGCATCGCTCAATCAGCGAGAACCGCCTCTTAAGTATCGAATTCCTGAGCGAAAGAGTCCAACTGCAACAAAAATACCTCAAGCGATGCGCGCAACATGAACAGCGTCGCTCAAACAGAGAGAACCGCCCCTTTACTATCGAATTCATGAGTGAAGGAGTCCATCTCCAACAAAAATATGTCCAGCGATGCGCCCAACATGAACAGTGTCGCTCAAAGAGCGACAACCGCAGCTTTAGTATCGAGTTCGTGAGCTAACGATTCCAACTGCAATAAAAATACGTCCAGCGATGCGCGCAACATGAACAGCGTCGCTCAAACAGCGCGAACCGCCTCTTTAGTATTAAATTCTTGAGCGAAGGAGTCTATCTGCAACAAACATACGCCCATCGATGCGCGCAATATGAGCAGCGTCGCTCAAACAGCGACAATCGCCGCTTTAGTAACGAGTTCTTGAGCGAACGAGTCCAACTGCAACAAAAATACGTCACGCGATGCAACAACATGAGCAGCGTCGCAAAAACAGCCACAACCGCCTCTTTAGTATCGAGTGTTTGAGCGAAGGGGTCCATCTGCAACAAAAATACGCCCAGCGATGCGCGCAACATGAGCAGCGTCGCTCAAACAGAGACAACCGCCGCTTTATTATCGAGTTCGTGAGCGAACGAGTCCAACTGCAACAAAAATACGTCCAGCTATGATATCAACATGAACAACGTCGCTCAAACAGTGAGAACCGACTATTTCATATCAAGTTCGTGAGCGAATGCCTCCATCTGCAGCAAAATACGCCCAGCGATGCGCGCAACATGAACAGCATCGCTCATTCAGCGAGAACCACCTCTTAAGTATCGAATTCTTGAGCGAAAGAGTCCAACTGCAACAAAAATACGTCAAGCGATGCGCGTAACATGAACAGCGTCGCTCAAACAGAGAGAACCGCCCCTTTAGTATCGAATTCATGAGCGAAGGAGTCCATCTCCAACAAAAATATATCCAGCGATGCGCCCAACATGAACAGTGTCGCTCAAAGAGCGACAACCGCTGCTTCAGTATCAAGTTCTTGAGCTAACGATTCCAACTGCAATAAAAATACGTCCAGCGATGCGCGCAACATGAACAGCGTCGCTCAAACAGCGCGAACCGCCTCTTTAGTCTCAAATTCTTGAGCGAAGGAGTCCATCTGCAACAAAAATACGTCCAGCGATGCGCGCAACATGAACAGCGTCGCTCAAACAGCGCGAACAGCCTCTTTAGTATTGAGTTCATGAGTGAAGGAGTACATCTGCAACACAAATACGCCCAGCGATGCGCGCAACATGAGCAGCGTCGCTCAAACAGCGACAACCGCCGCTTTATTATCGAATTTCGTGAGCGAACGAGTCCAACTGCAACAAAAATACGTCCAGCGATGATATCAACATGAACAACGTCGCTCAAACAGTGAGAACCGACCATTTCATATCAGGTTCGTGAGCGAATGCCTCCATCTGCAGCAAAAATATGCCCTGCGATGCGCGCAACATGAACAGCATCGCTCAAGGAGCGAGAACCGCCTCTTTAGTATCGAATTCTTGAGCGGAAGAGTCCAACTGCAACAAAAATACGTCAAGCGATGCGCGCAACATGAACATCGTCGCTCAAACAGCGCGAACCGCCTCTTTAGTATCAAATTCTTGAGCGAAGGAGTCTATCTGCAACAAACATAGGCCCATCGATGCGCGCAATATGAGCAGCGTCGCTCAAACAGCGACAATCGCCGCTTTAGTATGGAGTTCGTGAGCGAACGAGTCCAACTGCAACAAAAATACGTCCAGCGATGATATCAACATGAACAACGTCGCTCAAACAGTGATAACCGACTGTTTAATATCAGGTTCGTGAGCGAATGCGTCCATCTGCAGCAAAAATACGCCCAGCGATGCGCGCAACATGAACAGCATCGCTCAATCAGCGAGAACCGCCTCTTAAGTATCGAATTCCTGAGCGAAAGAGTCCAACTGCAACAAAAATACGTCAAGCGATGCGCGCAACATGAACAGCGTCGCTCAAACAGAGAGAACCGCCCCTTTACTATCGAATTCATGAGTGAAGGAGTCCATCTCCAACAAAAATATGTCCAGCGATGCGCCCAACATGAACAGTGTCGCTCAAAGAGCGACAACCGCAGCTTTAGTATCGAGTTCGTGAGCTAACGATTCCAACTGCAATAAAAATACGTCCAGCGATGCGCGCAACATGAACAGCGTCGCTCAAACAGCGCGAACCGCCTCTTTAGTATTAAATTCTTGAGCGAAGGAGTCTATCTGCAACAAACATACGCCCATCGATGCGCGCAATATGAGCAGCGTCGCTCAAACAGCGACAATCGCCGCTTTAGTAACGAGTTCTTGAGCGAACGAGTCCAACTGCAACAAAAATACGTCACGCGATGCAACAACATGAGCAGCGTCGCAAAAACAGCCACAACCGCCTCTTTAGTATCGAGTGTTTGAGCGAAGGGGTCCATCTGCAACAAAAATACGCCCAGCGATGCGCGCAACATGAGCAGCGTCGCTCAAACAGAGACAACCGCCGCTTTATTATCGAGTTCGTGAGCGAACGAGTCCAACTGCAACAAAAATACGTCCAGCTATGATATCAACATGAACAACGTCGCTCAAACAGTGAGAACCGACTATTTCATATCAAGTTCGTGAGCGAATGCCTCCATCTGCAGCAAAATAGGCCCAGCGATGCGCGCAACATGAACAGCATCGCTCATTCAGCGAGAACCACCTCTTAAGTATCGAATTCTTGAGCGAAAGAGTCCAACTGCAACAAAAATACGTCAAGCGATGCGCGTAACATGAACAGCGTCGCTCAAACAGAGAGAACCGCCCCTTTAGTATCGATTTCATGAGCGAAGGAGTCCATCTCCAACAAAAATATATCCAGCGATGCGCCCAACATGAACAGTGTCGCTCAAAGAGCGACAACCGCTGCTTCAGTATCGAGTTCTTGAGCTAACAATTCCAACTGCAATAAAAATACGTCCAGCGATGCGCGCAACATGAACAGCGTCGCTCAAACAGCGCGAACCGCCTCTTTAGTATTGAGCTCATGAGCGAAGGAGTCGATCTGAACACAAATACGCCCAGCGATGCGCGCAACTTGAACGGCGTCGCTCAAACAGCGAGAACTGCCTTTTAAGTATCGAGTTCGTGAGCGAACGAGTCCAACTGCAACAAAAATATGTCCAGCGATGCGCGCAACATGAACAGCGTCGCTCAAACAGCGAGAACCGCCCCTTTACTATCGAATTCATGAGTGAAGGAGTCCATCTCCAACAAAAATATGTCCAGCGATGCGCCCAACATGAACAGTGTCGCTCAAAGAGCGACAACCGCAGCTTTAGTATCGAGTTCGTGAGCTAACGATTCCAACTGCAATAAAAATACGTCCAGCGATGCGCGCAACATGAACAGCGTCGCTCAAACAGCGCGAACCGCCTCTTTAGTATTAAATTCTTGAGCGAAGGAGTCTATCTGCAACAAACATACGCCCATCGATGCGCGCAATATGAGCAGCGTCGCTCAAACAGCGACAATCGCCGCTTTAGTAACGAGTTCTTGAGCGAACGAGTCCAACTGCAACAAAAATACGTCACGCGATGCAACAACATGAGCAGCGTCGCAAAAACAGCCACAACCGCCTCTTTAGTATCGAGTGTTTGAGCGAAGGGGTCCATCTGCAACAAAAATACGCCCAGCGATGCGCGCAACATGAGCAGCGTCGCTCAAACAGAGACAACCGCCGCTTTATTATCGAGTTCGTGAGCGAACGAGTCCAACTGCAACAAAAATACGTCCAGCTATGATATCAACATGAACAACGTCGCTCAAACAGTGAGAACCGACTATTTCATATCAAGTTCGTGAGCGAATGCCTCCATCTGCAGCAAAATACGCCCAGCGATGCGCGCAACATGAACAGCATCGCTCATTCAGCGAGAACCACCTCTTAAGTATCGAATTCTTGAGCGAAAGAGTCCAACTGCAACAAAAATACGTCAAGCGATGCGCGTAACATGAACAGCGTCGCTCAAACAGAGAGAACCGCCCCTTTAGTATCGAATTCATGAGCGAAGGAGTCCATCTCCAACAAAAATATATCCAGCGATGCGCCCAACATGAACAGTGTCGCTCAAAGAGCGACAACCGCTGCTTCAGTATCAAGTTCTTGAGCTAACGATTCCAACTGCAATAAAAATACGTCCAGCGATGCGCGCAACATGAACAGCGTCGCTCAAACAGCGCGAACCGCCTCTTTAGTCTCAAATTCTTGAGCGAAGGAGTCCATCTGCAACAAAAATACGTCCAGCGATGCGCGCAACATGAACAGCGTCGCTCAAACAGCGCGAACAGCCTCTTTAGTATTGAGTTCATGAGTGAAGGAGTCCATCTGCAACACAAATACGCCCAGCGATGCGCGCAACATGAGCAGCGTCGCTCAAACAGCGACAACCGCCGCTTTATTATCGAATTTCGTGAGCGAACGAGTCCAACTGCAACAAAAATACGTCCAGCGATGATATCAACATGAACAACGTCGCTCAAACAGTGAGAACCGACCATTTCATATCAGGTTCGTGAGCGAATGCCTCCATCTGCAGCAAAAATATGCCCTGCGATGCGCGCAACATGAACAGCATCGCTCAAGGAGCGAGAACCGCCTCTTTAGTATCGAATTCTTGAGCGGAAGAGTCCAACTGCAACAAAAATACGTCAAGCGATGCGCGCAACATGAACATCGTCGCTCAAACAGCGCGAACCGCCTCTTTAGTATCAAATTCTTGAGCGAAGGAGTCTATCTGCAACAAACATAGGCCCATCGATGCGCGCAATATGAGCAGCGTCGCTCAAACAGCGACAATCGCCGCTTTAGTATGGAGTTCGTGAGCGAACGAGTCCAACTGCAACAAAAATACGTCCAGCGATGATATCAACATGAACAACGTCGCTCAAACAGTGATAACCGACTATTTAATATCAGGTTCGTGAGCGAATGCGTCCATCTGCAGCAAAAATACGCCCAGCGATGCGCGCAACATGAACAGCATCGCTCAATCAGCGAGAACCGCCTCTTAAGTATCGAATTCCTGAGCGAAAGAGTCCAACTGCAACAAAAATACGTCAAGCGATGCGCGCAACATGAACAGCGTCGCTCAAACAGAGAGAACCGCCCCTTTACTATCGAATTCATGAGTGAAGGAGTCCATCTCCAACAAAAATATGTCCAGCGATGCGCCCAACATGAACAGTGTCGCTCAAAGAGCGACAACCGCAGCTTTAGTATCGAGTTCGTGAGCTAACGATTCCAACTGCAATAAAAATACGTCCAGCGATGCGCGCAACATGAACAGCGTCGCTCAAACAGCGCGAACCGCCTCTTTAGTATTAAATTCTTGAGCGAAGGAGTCTATCTGCAACAAACATACGCCCATCGATGCGCGCAATATGAGCAGCGTCGCTCAAACAGCGAGAACCGCCTCTTTAGTATCGAATTCCTGAGCGAACGAGTCCAACTGCAACAAAAATGCGTCACGCGATGCAACAACATGAGCAGCGTCGCAAAAACAGCCACAACCGCCTCTTTAGTATCGAGTTTTTGAGCGAAGGAGTTTATCTGCAACAAAAATACGCCCAAAGATGCGCGCAACATGCACACCGTCTCTCAAACAGCGAGAACTGTCTCTTTAGTATTGAGTTCATGAGCGAAGAAATCCATCTGCAACACAAATACGCCCGCGCAACTTGAACAGCGTCGCTCAAACAGCGAGAACTGCCTTTTAAGTATCGAGTTCGTGAGCGAACGAGTCCAACTGCAACAAAAATACGTCACGCGATGCAACAACATGAGCAGCGTCGCAAAAACAGCCACAACCGCCTCTTTAGTATCGAGTTTTTGAGCGAAGGAGTCCATCTGCAACAAAAATACGCCCAGCGATGCGCGCAACATGAGCAGCGTCGCTCAGAGACAACCGCCGCTTTATTATCGAGTTCATGAGCGAACGAGTCCAACTGCAACAAAAATACGTCCAGCTATGATATCAACATGAACAACGTCGCTCAAACAGTGAGAACCGACTATTTCATATCAAGTTCGTGAGCGAATGCCTCCATCTGCAGCAACAATATGCCCAGCGATGCGCGCAACATGAACAGCGTCGCTCAAACAGCGAGAACCGCCTCTTTATTATCGAGTTCGTGAGCGAACGAGTCCAACTGCAACAAAAATACGTCCAGCGATGATATCAACATGAACAACGTCGCTCAAACAGTGATAACCGACTATTTAATATCAGGTTCGTGAGCGAATGCGTCCATCTGAAGCAAAATACGCCCAGCGATGCGCGCAACATGAACAGCATCGCTCAAACCGCGAGAACCGCCGCTTTATTATCGAATTTCGTGAGCGAACGAGTCCAACTGCAACAAAAATACGTCCAGCGATGATATCAACATGAACAACGTCGCTCAAACAGTGAGAACCGACCATTTCATATCAGGTTCGTGAGCGAATGCCTCCATCTGCAGCAAAAATATGCCCTGCGATGCGCGCAACATGAACAGCGTCGCTCAAACAGCGAGAACCGCCTCTTTATTATCGAGTTCGTGAGCGAACGAGTCCAACTGCAACAAAAATACGTCCAGCGATGATATCAACATGAACAACGTCGCTCAAACAGTGATAACCGACTATTTCATATCAGGTTCGTGAGCGAATGCCTCCATCTGCAGCAACAATATGCCCAGCGATGCGCGCAACATGAACAGCGTCGCTCAAACAGCGAGAACCGCCTCTTTATTATCGAGTTCGTGAGCGAACGAGTCCAACTGCAACAAAAATACGTCCAGCGATGATATCAACATGAACAACGTCGCTCAAACAGTGATAACCGACTATTTCATATCAGGTTCGTGAGCGAATGCCTCCATCTGCAGCAACAATATGCCCAGCGATGCGCGCAACATGAACAGCGTCGCTCAAACAGCGAGAACCGCCTCTTTATTATCGAGTTCGTGAGCGAACGAGTCCAACTGCAACAAAAATACGTCCAGCGATGATATCAACATGAACAACGTCGCTCAAACAGTGATAACCGACTATTTAATATCAGGTTCGTGAGCGAATGCGTCCATCTGAAGCAAAATACGCCCAGCGATGCGCGCAACATGAACAGCATCGCTCAAACCGCGAGAACCGCCGCTTTATTATCGAATTTCGTGAGCGAACGAGTCCAACTGCAACAAAAATACGTCCAGCGATGATATCAACATGAACAACGTCGCTCAAACAGTGAGAACCGACCATTTCATATCAGGTTCGTGAGCGAATGCCTCCATCTGCAGCAAAAATATGCCCTGCGATGCGCGCAACATGAACAGCATCGCTCAAGGAGCGAGAACCGCCTCTTTAGTATCGAATTCTTGAGCGGAAGAGTCCAACTGCAAAAAAAATACGTCAAGCGATGCGCGCAACATGAACATCGTCGCTCAAACAGCGCGAACCGCCTCTTTAGTATCAAATTCTTGAGCGAAGGAGTCCATCTGCAACAAACATACGCCCAGCGATGCGCGCAACATGAACAGCGTCGCTCAAACAGCGACAACCGCCGCTTTAGTATCGAGTTCGTGAGCGAACGAGTCCAACTGCAACAAAAATACGTCACGCGATGCAACAACATGAGCAGCGTCGCAAAAACAGCCACAACCGCCTCATTAGTATCGAGTTTTTGAGCGAAGGAGTCCACCTGCAACAAAAATACGCCCAGCGATGCGCGCAACATGAGCAGCGTCGCTCAAAACGCGACAACTGCCTCTTTAGTATCGAGTTCGTGAGCGAACGAGTCCAACTGCAACAAAAATACGCCCGACGATGCGCTTAACATGAACACCGTCGCTCAAACACGGAGATCCGCCTCTTTAGTATTGAGGTCCTGAGCGAAGGAGTCCATCTGCAACAAAAATACGCCCAGCGATGCGCGCAACGTGAACAGCGTCGCTCAAATAGCGAGAACCGCCTTTTTGGTATCGAGTTCGTGAGCGAAGGAGCTAATCTGCAACAAAAATACGCCCAGCGATGCGCGCAACATGAACAGCGTCGCTGAAAGAGCGACAACCGCCGCTTTAGCATCGAGTTCGTGAGCGAACGATTCCAACTGCAACACAAATACGTCCAGCGATGCGCGCAACATGAACAGCGTCGCTCAAACAGCGACAATTTAGCCGCCGCCTTAGTATCCGTTCTTAAGCGAACGAGTCCAACTGTAATAAAAATACGTCTAGCGATGCGCGCAACATGAACAGGGTCGCTCAAAGAGCGAGAACCGAATCTTTAATATCGAGTCCGTGAGCGAATGCGTCCATCTGCATCAAAAATAGCCCAGCGAAGCGCGCAACCTGATCAGCGTCGCTCAAACAGCGACAGCCGCCGCTTTATTATCGTGTTTGTGAGCGAACGATTCCAACAGCAACACAAATACGTCCAGCGATGCGCGCAACATGAACACCGTCGCTGAAACAGCAACAATTTAACCACCGCATTAGTTTCGAGTTGTTAAGCGAACGAGTCCAACTGCGACAAAAATACGTCCAGCGATGCGCGCAACTTGAACAGCGTCGCTCAAAGAGCGACAACCGCCGATATAGCATCATGTTCGTGAGCGAACAATTCCAACTGCAACAAAAATACGTCCAGCGATGCGCGCAACACGAACAGCGTCGCTCAAAGAGCGACAACCGCCGGTTTAGTATCGAGTTCGTGAGCGAACGATTCCAACTGAATCAAAAATACGTCCAGCGATGCGCGAAACATGAACAGCGTCTCTCAAGAAGAGCGAAAACCGCCGCTTTAGTATCGAGTTCGTTAGCGAACGATACCAACTCAAACAAAAATACACCCAGCGATGCGCGCAACATGAACAGCGTCGCTCCAAGAGCGACAATTGCCGCTTTAGTATCGATTTCGTGAGCGACCGAGTCGAACTGCAACAAAAAATACGCCCAGCGATGCGCGCAACATGAGCGGCGTCGCTCAAACAGCGACAACCGCCGCTTTATTATCGAATTTCGTGAGCGAACGAGTCCAACTGCAACAAAAATACGTCCAGCGATGATCTCAACATGAACAACGTCGCTCAAACAGTGAGAACCGACCATTTCATATCAGGTTCGTGAGCGAATGCCTCCATCTGCAGCAAAAATATGCCCAGCGATGCGCGCAACATAAACAGCGTCGCTCAAACAGCGAGAACCGCCTCTTTATTATCGAGTTCTTGAGCGAACGAGTCCAACTGCAACAAAAATACGTCCACCGATGCGCGCAACATGAACAGCGTCGCTCAAAGAGCGACAACCGCCGATATAGCATCATGTTCGTGAGCGAACAATTCCAACTGCAACAAAAATACGTCCAGCGATGCGCGCCACACGAACAGCGTCGCTCAAAGAGCGACAACCGCCGGTTTAGTATCGAGTTCGTGAGCGAACGATTCCAACTGAATCAAAAATACGTCCAGCGATGCGCGAAACATGAACAGCGTCTCTCAAGAAGAGCGAAAACCGCCGCTTTAGTATCGAGTTCGTTAGCGAACGATACCAACTCAAACAAAAATACACCCAGCGATGCGCGCAACATGAACAGCGTCGCTCCAAGAGCGACAATTGCCGCTTTAGTATCGATTTCTCTAGCGAACGAGTCCAACTGCAACAAAAATACGTCCAGCGATGCGCGCAACATGAACAGCGTCGCTCTAACTGCAACAACAGACTCTTTAGTATCGATTCGTGAGCGAACATTTCCACCTGCAACAAAAAATACGCCCAGCGATGCGCGCAACATGAGCGGCGTCGCTCAAACAGCGACAACCGCCGCTTTATTATCGAATTTCGTGAGCGAACGAGTCCAACTGCAACAAAAATACGTCCAGCGATGATATCAACATGAACAACGTCGCTCAAACAGTGAGAACCGACCATTTCATATCAGGTTCGTGAGCGAATGCCTCCATCTGCAGCAAAAATATGCCGAGCGATGCGCGCAACATAAACAGCGTCGCTCAAACAGCGAGAACCGCCTCTTTATTATCGAGTTCTTGAGCGAACGAGTCCAACTGCAACAAAATACGTCCAGCGATGCGCGCAACATGAGCAGCGTCGCTCAAACAGCGACAACCGCCGCTTTAGTATCGAGTTCGTGAGCGAACGAGTCCAACTGCAACAAAAATACGTCCAGCGATGATATCAACATGAACAGCGCCGCTCAAACAGCGACAATTTAGCCGCCGCTTTAGTATCGAGTTTGTGAGCGAACGATTCCAACTGCAACAAAAATACGTCCAGCGATGCGCGCAACATGAACAGGGCTGCTCAAAGAGCCAGAACCGACTCTTTAATACTGAGTCCGTGAGCGAATGCGTCCATCTGCATCAAAAATACGCCCAGCGATGCGCGCATCCTGATCAGCGTCGCTCAAACAGCGACAGCCGCCGCTTTAGTATCGAGTCTGTGAAAGAACGATTCCAACTGCAACACAAATACGTGCAGCGATGCGCGCAACATGAACAGTGTCGCACAAATAGCGACAGTTTCACCGCCGCATTAGTATCGAGTTCTTAAGCGAACCAGTCCAACTGCAACAAAAATACGTCCAGCGATGCGCGCAACATGAACAGCGTCGCTCAAACAGCGACACCCGCCGCTTTAGTATCGTGTTTGTGAGCGAACGATTCCAACTGCAACAAAAATACGTCCAGCGATGCGCGCAACATGAACAGCGTCGCTCAAACAGCGCGAACCGCCTCTTTAGTCTCAAATTCTTGAGCGAAGGAGTCCATCGGCAACAAAAATACGTCCAGCGATGCGCGCAACATGAACAGCGTCGCTCAAACAGCGCGAACAGCCCCTTTAGTATTGAGTTCATGAGCGAAGGAGTCCATCTGCAACACAAATACGCCCAGCGATGCGCGCAACATGAGCAGCGTCGCTCAAACAGCGACAACCGCCGCTTTATTATCGAATTTCGTGAGCGAACGAGTCCAACTGCAACAAAAATACGTCCAGCAATGATATCAACATGAACAACGTCGCTCAAACAGTGAGAACCGACCATTTCATATCAGGTTCGTGAGCGAATGCCTCCATCTGCAGCAAAAATATGCCCTGCGATGCGCGCAACATGAACAGCATCGCTCAAGGAGCGAGAACCGCCTCTTTAGTATCGAATTCTTGAGCGAAAGAGTCCAACTGCAACAAAAATACGTCAAGCGATGCAACAACATGAGCAGCGTCGCAAAAACAGCCACAACCGCCTCTTTAGTATCGAGTTCTTGAGCGAGCGAGTCCAACTGCAACAAAAATACGTCCAGCGATGCGCGCAACATGAACAGCGTCGCTCAAACAGCGAGAACCGCCTCTTTA
This sequence comes from Amblyomma americanum, assembly GCA_030143305.2. NCBI lineage: Eukaryota > Metazoa > Arthropoda > Arachnida > Ixodida > Ixodidae > Amblyomma > Amblyomma americanum. The sequence goes on from JARKHS020036654.1 coordinate 98,376, forward strand.
GTATCGATTCTCTGAGCGAAGGAGTCCATCTGCAACAAAAATACGCCCAGCGATGCGCGCAACGTGAACAGCGTCGCTCAAATAGCGAGAACCGCCTTTTTGGTATCGAGTTCGTGAGCGAAGGAGTTAATCTGCAACAAAAATACGCCCAGCGATGCGCGCAACATGAACAGCGTCGCTGAAAGAGCGACAACCGCCGCTTTAGCATCGAGTTCGTGAGCGAACGATTCCAACTGCAACACAAATACGTCCAGCGATGCGCGCAACATGAACAGCGTCGCTCAAACAGCGACAATTTAGCCGCCGCCTTAGTATCCATTCTTAAGCGAACGAGTCCAACTGTAATAAAAATACGTCTAGCGATGCGCGCAACATGAACAGGGTCGCTCAAAGAGCGAGAACCGACTCTTTAATATCGAGTTCGTGAGCGAATGCGTCCATCTGCATCAAAAATAGCCCAGCGAAGCGCGCAACCTGATCAGCGTCGCTCAAACAGCGACAGCCGCCGCTTTATTATCGTGTTTGTGAGCGAACGATTCCAACTGCAACACAAATACGTCCAGCGATGCGCGCAACATGAACAGCGTCGCTGAAACAGCAACAATTTAACCACCGCTTTAGTATCGAGTTCTTAAGCGAACGAGTCCAACTGCGACAAAAATACGTCCAGCGATGCGCGCAACATGAACAGCGTCGCTCAAACAGCGACAGCCGCCGCTTTAGTATAGAGTTTTTGAGCGAACGATTCCAACTGCAACCAAAATACGTCCAGCGATGCGCTCAACATGAACAGCGTCGTTAAAACAGCGAGAACAGACTCTTTAGTATCGATTTCTAGAGCGAACGATTCCAACTGCAACAAAAATACGTCCAGCGATGATCTCAACATGAACAACGTCGCTCAAACTGCGAGAACAGACCATTTCATATCAGGTTCGTGAGCGAATGCCTCCATCTGCAGCAAAAATATGCCGAGCGATGCGCGCAACATGAACAGCGTCGCTCAAAGAGCGACAACCGCCGGTTTAGTATCGAGTTCGTGAGCGAATGATTCCAACTGAATCAAAAATACGTCCAGCGATGCGCGAAACATGAACAGCGTCTCTCAAGAAGAGCGAAAACCGCCGCTTTAGTATCGAGTTCGTTAGCGAACGATACCAACTCAAACAAAAATACACCCAGCGATGCGCGCAACATGAACAGCGTCGCTCTAACTGCAACAACAGACTCTTTAGTATCGATTCGTGAGCGAACATTTCCAACTGCAACAAAAAATACGCCCAGCGATGCGCGCAACATGAGCGGCGTCGCTCAAACAGCGACAACCGCCGCTTTATTATCGAATTTCGTGAGCGAACGAGTCCAACTGCAACAAAAATACGTCCAGCGATGATATCAACATGAACAACGTCGCTCAAACAGTGAGAACCGACCATTTCATATCAGGTTCGTGAGCGAATGCCTCCATCTGCAGCAAAAATATGCCCAGCGATGCGCGCAACATAAACAGCGTCGCTCAAACAGCGAGAACCGCCTCTTTATTATCGAGTTCTTGAGCGAACGAGTCCAACTGCAACAAAAATACGTCCAGCGATGCGCGCAACATGAGCAGCGTCGCTCGAACAGCGACAACCGCCGCTTTAGTATCGAGTTCGTGAGCGAACGAGTCCAACTGCAACAAAAATACGTCCAGCGATGATATCAACATGAACAGCGCCGCTCAAACAGCGACAATTTAGCCGCCGCTTTAGTATCGAGTTTGTGAGCGAACGATTCCAACTGCAACAAAAATACGTCCAGCGATGCGCGCAACATGAACAGGGCTGCTCAAAGAGCCAGAACCGACTCTTTAATACTGAGTCCGTGAGCGAATGCGTCCATCTGCATCAAAAATACGCCCAGCGATGCGCGCATCCTGATCAGCGTCGCTCAAACAGCGACAGCCGCCGCTTTAGTATCGAGTCTGTGAAAGAACGATTCCAACTGCAACACAAATACGTGCAGCGATGCGCGCAACATGAACAGCGTCGCTCGAACAGCGAGAACAGACTCTTTAGTATCGATTTCGTGAGCGACCGAGTCGAACTGCAACAAAAATACGCCCAGCGATGCGCGCAACATGAGCGGCGTCGCTCAAACAGCGACAACCGCCGCTTTATTATCGAATTTCGTGAGCGAACGAGTCCAACTGCAACAAAAATACGTCCAGCGATGATCTCAACATGAACAACGTCGCTCAAACAGTGAGAACCGACCATTTCATATCAGGTTCGTGAGCGAATGCCTCCATCTGCAGCAAAAATATGCCCAGCGATGCGCGCAACATGAACAGCGTCGCTCAAACAGCGAGAACCGCCTCTTTATTATCGAGTTCTTGAGCGAACGAGTCCAACTGCAACAAAAATACGTCAAGCGATACGCGCAACATGAACATCGTCGCTCAAACAGAGAGAACCGCCCCTTTAGTATCGAATTCATGAGCGGAGGAGTCCATACCGCAACAAAAATATGTCCAGCGATGCGCCCCACATGAACAGTGTCGCTCAAACAGCGAGAACCGCCTCTTTAGTATCGAATTCTTGGGCGAAGGAGTTCATTCTGCTACACAAAATACGCCCAGCGATGCGCGCAACACGAACAGCGTCGCTCAAACTGCGAGAACCGCCTCTTTAGTATCCAATTCTTGAGCGAAGTAGTCTATCTGCAACAAAAATACGCCCAGCGATGCGCGCAACATGAACAGCGTCGCTCAAACAGCGAGAACCGCCTCTTTAGTATCGAATTCTTGAGCGAAAGAGTCCAACTGCAACAAAAATACGTCCAGCGATGCGCGCAACATGAACAGCGTCGCAAAAAAAGAAAGAACCGCCTCTTTAGTGTCGAATTCGTGAGCGAACGAGTCCAACTGCAACAAAAATACGTCACGCGATGCAACAACATGAGCAGCGTCGCAAAAACAGCCACAACCGCCTCTTTAGTATCGAGTTTTTGAGCGAAGGAGTCCATCTGCATCAAAAATACGCCCAGCGATGCGCGCATCCTGATCAGCGTCGCTCAAACAGCGACAGCCGCCACTTTAGTATCGAGTCTGTGAAAGAACGATTCCAACTGCAACACAAATACGTGCAGCGATGCGCGCAACATGAACAGCGTCGCTCAAACAGCGAGAACAGACTTAGTATCGATTTCGTGAGCGACCGAGTCGAACTGCAACAAAAAATACGCCCAGCGATGCGCGCAACATGAGCGGCGTCGCTCAAACAGCGACAACCGCCGCTTTATTATCGAATTTCGTGAGCGAACGAGTCCAACTGCAACAAAAATACGTCCAGCGATGATCTCAACATGAACAACGTCGCTCAAACAGTGAGAACCGACCATTTCATATCAGGTTCGTGAGCGAATGCCTCCATCTGCAGCAAAAATATGCCCAGCGATGCGCGCAACATAAACAGCGTCGCTCAAACAGCGAGAACCGCCTCTTTATTATCGAGTTCTTGAGCGAACGAGTCCAACTGCAACAAAAATACGTCAAGCGATGCGCGCAACATGAACATCGTCGCTCAAACAGCGACAACCACCGCTTTAGTATCGCGTTCGTGAGCGAACGAGTCCAACTGCAACAAAAATACGTCCAGCGATGATATCAACATGAACAGCGCCGCTCAAACAGCGACAATTTAGCCGCCGCTTTAGTATCGAGTTTGTGAGCGAACGATTCCAACTGCAACAAAAATACGTCCAGCGATGCGCGCAACATGAACAGGGCTGCTCAAAGAGCCAGAACCGACTCTTTAATACTGAGTCCGTGAGCGAATGCGTCCATCTGCATCAAAAATACGCCCAGCGATGCGCGCATCCTGATCAGCGTCGCTCAAACAGCGACAGCCGCCGCTTTAGTATCGAGTCTGTGAAAGAACGATTCCAACTGCAACACAAATACGTGCAGCGATGCGCGCAACACGAACAGCGTCGCACAAACAGCGACAGTTTAACCGCCTCTTTATTATCGAGTTCTTGAGCGAACGAGTCCAACTGCATCAAAAATACGCCCAGCGATGCGCGCAACATGAGCAGCGTCGCTGAAAATGCGACAACTGCCTCTTTAGTATCGAGTTCGTGAGTGAACGAGTCCAACTGCAACAAAAATACGCCCGACGATGCGCTTAACATGAACACCGTCGCTCAAACAGCGAGAACCGCCTCTTTAGTATTGAGGTCCTGAGCGAAGGAGTCCATCTGCAACAAAAATACGCCCAGCGATGCGCGCAACATGAACAGCGTCGCTGAAAATGCGACAACTGCCTCTTTAGTATCGAGTTCGTGAGCGAACGATTCCAACTGCAACACAAATACGTCCAGCGATGCGCGCAACATGAACAGCGTCGCTCAAACAGCGACAATTTAACCGCCACTTTAGTATCCGTTCTTAAGCGAACGAGTCCAACTGTAACAAAAATACGTCCAGCGATGCGCGCAACTTGAACAGGGTCGCTCAAAGAGCGAGAACCGACTCTTTAATATCGTGTCCGTGAGCGAATGCGTCCATCTGCATCAAAAATAGCCCAGCGAAGCGCGCAACCTGATCAGCGTCGCTGAAACAGCGACAGCCGCCTCTTTAGTATCGAGTTTGTGAGCGAACGATTCCAACTGCAACACAAATACGTCCAGCGATGCGCGCAACATGAACAGCGTCGCTCAAACAGCGACAATTTAACCGCCGCATTAGTATCGAGTTCTTAAGCGAATGCGTCCATCTGTTTCAAAAATACGCCCAGCGAAGCGCGCAACCTGATCAGCCTCGCTCAAACAGCGACAGCCGCCGCTTTATTATCGATTTTGTGAGCGAACGATTCCAACTGCAACAAAAATACGTCCAGCGATGCGCTCGACATGAACAGCGTCGCTCAAAGAGCGAGAACCGACTCTTTAATATCGAGTTCGTAAGCGAATGCGTCCATCTGCATCAAAAATACGTCCAGCGATGTGCGCAACATGAACAGCGTCGCTCAAACAGCGACAGCCGCTGCTTTAGTATCGAGTTTGTGAGCGAACGATTCCAACTGGAACAAAAATACGTCCAGCAATGCGCGCAACATGAACAGGGTCGCTCAAAGAGCGAGAACCGACTCTTTAATATCGAGTCCGTGAGCGAATGCGTCTATCTGCATCAAAAATACGCCCAGCGATGTGCGCCACATGAACAACGTCGCTCAAACAGCGACAACAGACTCTTTAGTATCGATTTCTCGAGCGAACGAGTCCAGCTGCAACAAAAATACGTCCAGAGTAGCGCGCAACATGAACAGCGTCGCTCAATGAGCGTCAACCGCCGCTTTAGTATCGAGTTCGTGAGCGAACGATTCCAACTGAATCAAAAATACCTCCAGCGATGCGCGAAACGTGAACAGCGTCTCTCAAAGAGCGACAACCGCCGCTTTATTACCGAGTTCGTGAGCGAACGATTCCAACTGCAACAAAAATACACCCAGCGATGTGCGCAACATGAACAGCGCCGCTCTAAGAGCGACAACAGACTCTTTAGAATCGATTTCTATAGCGAACGACTCCAACTGCAACAAAAATACGTCCAGCGATGCGCGCAACATGAACAGCGTCGCTCTAACAGCAACAACAGACTCTTTAGAATCGAGTTCGTGAGCGAACATTTCCAACTGCAACAAAAATACGTCCAGCGATGCGCGCAACATGAACAGCGTCGCTCAAACAGCGACACCAGCAGCTTTAGTATCGTGTTTGTGAGCGAACGATTCCAACTGCAATAAAAATACATCCAGCGATGCGCCCAACATGAACAGGGTCGCTCAAAGAGCGAGAACAGACTCTTTAGTTTCGATTTCTCGAACGAACGATTCCAACTTTAACAAAAATACGCCCAGCGATGCGCGCAACATTAACAGCGTCGCTCTAAGAGCGACAATTGCCGCTTTAGTATCGATTTCTCTAGAGAACGAGTCCAACTGCAACACAAATACGTCCAGCGCTGCGCGCAACATGAACAGCGTCGCTCAAACAGCGACAATTTAACCGCCGCATTAGTATCGAGATCTTAAGCGAACGAGTCCAACTGCAACAAAAATACGTCCAGCGATGCGCGCAACATGAACAGCGTCGCTCAAACAGCGACACCCGCCGCTTTAGTATCGTGTTTTTGAGCGAACGATTCCAACTGCAGCACAAATACGTCCAGCGATGCGCGCAACATGAACAGCGTCGCTCAAACAGCGACAGCCGCCGCTTTAGTATCGAGTTTGTGAGCGAATGATTCCAACTGCAACACAAATACGTTCAGCGATGCGCGCAACATGAACAGCGTCGCTCAAACAGCGACAATTTAACCGCCGCATTAGTATCGCGTTCTTAAGCGAACGAGTCCAACTGCAACAAAAATACGTCCAGCGATGCGCGCAACACGAACAACGTCGGTCAAACAGCGACAGCCGCCCCTTTAGTATCGCGTTTGTGAGCGAGCGATTCCAACTGCATCAAAAATACGTCCAGCGATGTGCGCAACATGAACAGCGTCGCTCTAAGAGCAACAATTGCCGCTTTAGTATCGATTTCTGTAGAGAACGAGTCCAACTGCAACAAAAATACGTCCAGCGATGCGCGCAACATGAACAGCGTCGCTCAAACAGCAATAACAGACTCTTTTGTGTCGAGTTCGTGAGCCAACATTTCAAATTGCAACAAAAATACGTCCAGCGATGCGCGTAACATGAACAGCGTCGCTCAAACAGCAACAATTTAACCGCCGCTTTAGTATCGAGTTTGTGAGCGAACGATTCCAACTGCAACAGAAATACGTCCAGCGATGCGCGCAACAAGAACAGGGCCGCTCAAAGAGCCAGAACCGACTCTTTAATATCGAGTCCGGGAGCGAATGCGTCCATCTGCATCAAAAATACGCCCAGCGATGCGCGCAACATGAACAGCGTCGCTCAAACAGAGAGAACCGCCTCTTTAGTATCGAATTCATGAGCGAACAAGTCCAACTGCAACAAAAACACGTCACGCGATGCAACAACATGAGCAGCGTCGCAAAAACAGCCACAACCGCCTCTTTCGTATCGAGTTTTTGAGCGAAGGAGTACATCTGCAACAAAAATACGCCCAGCGATGCGCGCAACGTGAGCAGCGTCGCTGAAAGTGCGACAACTGCCTCTTTATTATCGAGTTCGTGAGTGAACGAGTCCAACTGCAACAAAAATACGCCCGACGATGCGCTTAACATGAACACCGTCGCTCAAATAGCGAGAACCGCCTTTTTGGTTTCGAGTTCGTGGGGGAACGAGTTCAACTGCAACAAAAATACGTCCAGCGATGCGCGCAACATGAGCAACGTCGCTCAAACAGCGACAACAGACTCTTTAGTATCGATTTCTCAAGCGAACGAGTCTAACTGCAAGAAACTTACGTCCAGCGATGCGCGCAACATGAACAGCGTCGCTCACAGAGCGACAACCGCAGCTTTAGTATCGAGTTCGTGAGCGAACGATTCCAAATGCAACACAAATACGTCCAGTAATGCGCGCAACATGAACAGCGTCGCTCAAACAGCGACAATTTAACCGCCACTTTAGTATCCGTTCTTAAGCGAACGAGTCCAACTGTAACAAAAATACGTCCAGCGATGCGCGCAACTTGAACAGGGTCGCTCAAAGAGCGAGAACCGACTCTTTAATATCGTGTCCGTGAGCGAATGCGTCCATCTGCATCAAAAATAGCCCAGCGAAGCGCGCAACCTGATCAGCGTCGCTGAAACAGCGACAGCCGCCGCTTTAGTATCGAGTTTGTGAGCGAACGATTCCAACTGCAACACAAATACGTCCAGCGATGCGCGCAACATGAACAGCGTCGCTCAAATAGCGACAATTTAACCGCCGCATTAGTATCGCGTTCTTAAGCGAACGAGTCCAACTGCAACAAAAATACGTCCAGCGATGCGCGCAACACGACCAACGTCGATCAAACAGCGACAGCCGCCCCTTTAGTATCGAGTTTGTGAGCGAGCGATTCCAACTGCATCAAAAATACGTCCAGCGATGTGCGCAACATGAACAGCGTCGCTCTAAGAGCAACAATTGCCGCTTTAGTATCGATTTCTGTAGAGAACGAGTCCAACTGCAACAAAAAGACGTCCAGCGATGCGCGCAACATGAACAGCGTCGCTCAAACAGCAATAACAGACTCTTTAGTGTCGAGTTCGTGAGCCAACATTTCAAATTGCAACAAAAATACGTCCAGCGATGCGCGTAACATGAACAGCGTCGCTCAAACAGCAACAATTTAACCGCCGCTTTAGTATCGAGTTTGTGAGCGAACGATTCCAACTGCAACAGAAATACGTCCAGCGATGCGCGCAACAAGAACAGGGCCGCTCAAACAGCGACACCAGCAGCTTTAGTATCGTGTTTGTGAGCGAACGATTCCAACTGCAATAAAAATACATCCAGCGATGCGCCCAACATGAACAGGGTCGCTCAAAGAGCGAGAACCGACTCTTTAATATCGAGTCCGTGAGCGAATGAGTCCATCTGCATCAAAAATGTGCCCAGCGATGTGCGCAACATGAACAGCGTCGCTCAAACAGCGAGAACAGACTCTTTAGTTTCGATTTCTCGAACGAACGATTCCAACTTTAACAAATATACGCCCAGCGATGCGCGCAACTTGAACAGCGTCGCTCAAACAGCAACAACAGACTCTTTAGTATCGAGTTCGTGAGCGAACTTTTCCAACTGCAACACAAATACGTCCAGCGATGCGCGCAACATGAACAGCGTCGCTCAAACAGCGACAATTTAACCACCGCATTAGTATCGAGATCTTAAGCGAACGAGTCCAACTGCAACAAAAATACGTCCAGCGATGCGCGCAACATGAACAGCGTCGCTCAAACAGCGACACCCGCCGCTTTAGTATCGTGTTTTTGAGCGAACGATTCCAACTGCAGCACAAATACGTCCAGCGATGCGCGCAACATGAACAGCGTCGCTCAAACAGCGACAGCCGCCGCTTTAGTATCGAGTTTGTGAGCGAATGATTCCAACTGCAACACAAATACGTTCAGCGATGCGCGCAACATGAACAGCGTCGCTCAAACAGCGACAATTTAACCGCCGCATTAGTATCGCGTTCTTAAGCGAACGAGTCCAACTGCAACAAAAATACGTCCAGCGATGCGCGCAACACGAACAACGTCGATCAAACAGCGACAGCCGCCCCTTTAGTATCGAGTTTGTGAGCGAGCGATTCCAACTGCATCAAAAATACGTCCAGCGATGTGCGCAACATGAACAGCGTCGCTCTAAGAGCAACAATTGCCGCTTTAGTATCGATTTCTGTAGAGAACGAGTCCAACTGCAACAAAAATACGTCCAGCGATGCGCGCAACATGAACAGCGTCGCTCAAACAGCAATAACAGACTCTTTTGTGTCGAGTTCGTGAGCCAACATTTCAAATTGCAACAAAAATACGTCCAGCGATGCGCGTAACATGAACAGCGTCGCTCAAACAGCAACAATTTAACCGCCGCTTTAGTATCGAGTTTGTGAGCGAACGATTCCAACTGCAACCAAAATACGTCCAGCGATGCGCTCAACATGAACAGCATCGTTAAAACAGCGAGAACAGACTCTTTAGTATCGATTTCTAGAGCGAACGAGTCGATCTGCAACAAAAATACGTCCACCGATGCGCGCAACATGAACAGCGTCGCTCAAACAGCGACAGCCGCCGCTTTAGTATAGAGTTTGTGAGCGAACGATTCCAACTGCAACCAAAATACGTCCAGCGATGCGCTCAACATGAACAGCATCGTTAAAACAGCGAGAACAGACTCTTTAGTATCGATTTCTAGAGCGAACGAGTCGAACTGCAACAAAAATACGTCCACCGATGCGCGCAACATGAACAGCGTCGCTCAAACAGCGACAGCCGCCGCTTTAGTATCGAGTTTGTGAGCGAACGATTCCAACTGCAACCAAAATACGTCCAGCGATGCGCTCAACATGAACAGCATCGTTAAAACAGCGAGAACAGACTCTTTAGTATCGATTTCTAGAGCGAACGAGTCGAACTGCAACAAAAATACGTCCACCGATGCGCGCAACATGAACAGCGTCGCTCAAACAGCGACAGCCGCCGCTTTAGTATAGAGTTTGTGAGCGAACGATTCCAACTGCAACCAAAATACGTCCAGCGATGCGCTCAACATGAACAGCGTCGTTAAAACAGCGAGAACCGACTCTTTAGTATCGATTTCTAGAGCGAACGAGTCGAACTGCAACCAAAATACGTCCAGCGATGCGCGCAACATGAACAGCGTCGCTCAAACAGCGACAACAGACTCTTTAGTATCGATTTCTAGAGCGAACGAGTCGAACTGCAACAAAAATACGTCCAGCGATGCGCGCAACATGAACAGCGTCGCTCAAACAGCGACAGCCGCCGCTTTAGTATAGAGTTTGTGAGCGAACGATTCCAACTGCAACCAAAATACGTCCAGCGATGCGCTCAACACGAACAGCATCGTTAAAACAGCGAGAACAGACTCTTTAGTATCGATTTCTAGAGCGAACGAGTCGAACTGCAACAAAAATACGTCCAGCGATGCGCGCAACACGAACAGCGTCGCTCAAAGAGCGACAACCGCCGGTTTAGTATCGAGTTCGTGAGCGAACGATTCCAACTGAATCAAAAATACGTCCAGCGATGCGCGAAACATGAACAGCGCCTCTCAAGAAGAGCGAAAACCGCCGCTTTAGTATCGAGTTCGTTAGCGAACGATACCAACTCAAACAAAAATACACCCAGCGATGCGCGCAACATGAACAGCGTCGCTCCAAGAGCGACAATTGCCGCTTTAGTATCGATTTCTCTAGCGAACGAGTCCAACTGCAACAAAAAATACGCCCAGCGATGCGCGCAACATGAGCGGCGTCGCTCAAACAGCGACAACCGCCGCTTTATTATCGAATTTCGTGAGCGAACGAGTCCAACTGCAACAAAAATACGTCCAGCGATGATATCAACATGAACAACGTCGCTCAAACAGTGAGAACCAACCATTTCATATCAGGTTCGTGAGCGAATGCCTCCATCTGCAGCAAAAATATGCCGAGCGATGCGCGCAACATAAACAGCGTCGCTCAAACAGCGAGAACCGCCTCTTTATTATCGAGTTCTTGAGCGAACGAGTCCAACTGCAACAAAAATACGTCCAGCGATGCGCGCAACATGAGCAGCGTCACTCAAACAGCGACAACCACCGCTTTAGTATCGCGTTCGTGAGCGAACGAGTCCAACTGCAACAAAAATACGTCCAGCGATGATATCAACATGAACAGCGCCGCTCAAACAGCGACAATTTAGCCGCCGCTTTAGTATCGAGTTTGTGAGCGAACGATTCCAACTGCAACAAAAATACGTCCAGCGATGCGCGCAACATGAACAGGGCTGCTCAAAGAGCCAGAACCGACTCTTTAATACTGAGTCCGTGAGCGAATGCGTCCATCTGCATCAAAAATACGCCCAGCGATGCGCGCATCCTGATCAGCGTCGCTCAAACAGCGACAGCCGCCGCTTTAGTATCGAGTCTGTGAAAGAACGATTCCAACTGCAACACAAATACGTGCAGCGATGCGCGCAACACGAACAGCGTCGCACAAACAGCGACAGTTTAACCGCCTCTTTATTATCGAGTTCTTGAGCGAACGAGTCCAACTGCATCAAAAATACGCCCAGCGATGCGCGCAACATGAGCAGCGTCGCTGAAAATGCGACAACTGCCTCTTTAGTATCGAGTTCGTGAGTGAACGAGTCCAACTGCAACAAAAATACGCCCGACGATGCGCTTAACATGAACACCGTCGCTCAAACAGCGAGAACCGCCTCTTTAGTATTGAGGTCCTGAGCGAAGGAGTCCATCTGCAACAAAAATACGCCCAGCGATGCGCGCAACATGAACAGCGTCGCTCAAATAGCGAAAACCGCCTTTTTGGTATCGAGTTCGTGGGGGAACGAGTTCAACTGCAACAAAAATACGTCCAGCGATGCGCGCAACATGAACAACGTCGCTCACAGAGCGACAACCGCCGCTTTAGTATCGAGTTCGTGAGCGAACGATTCCAACTGCAACACAAATACGTCCAGCGATGCGCGCAACATGAACAGCGTCGCTCAAACAGCGACAATTTAACCGCCACTTTAGTATCCGTTCTTAAGCGAACGAGTCCAACTGTAACAAAAATACGTCCAGCGATGCGCGCAACTTGAACAGGGTCGCTCAAAGAGCGAGAACCGACTCTTTAATATCGTGTCCGTGAGCGAATGCGTCCATCTGCATCAAAAATAGCCCAGCGAAGCGCGCAACCTGATCAGCGTCGCTGAAACAGCGACAGCCGCCTCTTTAGTATCGAGTTTGTGAGCGAACGATTCCAACTGCAACACAAATACGTCCAGCGATGCGCGCAACATGAACAGCGTCGCTCAAACAGCGACAATTTAACCGCCGCATTAGTATCGAGTTCTTAAGCGAATGCGTCCATCTGTTTCAAAAATACGCCCAGCGAAGCGCGCAACATGATCAGCCTCGCTCAAACAGCGACAGCCGCCGCTTTAGTATCGATTTTGTGAGCGAACGATTCCAACTGCAACAAAAATACGTCCAGCGATGCGCGCAACATGAACAGCGTCGCTCAAAGAGCGAGAACCGACTCTTTAATATCGAGTTCGTAAGCGAATGCGTCCATCTGCATCAAAAATACGCCCAGCGATGTGCGCAACATGAACAGCGTCGCTCAAACAGCGACAGCCGCTGCTTTAGTATCGAGTTTGTGAGCGAACGATTCCAACTGCAACAAAAATACGTCCAGCAATGCGCGCAACATGAACAGGGTCGCTCAAAGAGCGAGAACACTGACGATCTACGCGTCCTGCAATCAATCGAGTCCGCTCGACACCGCCGCTTTATATCGAGTTCGTGAGCGAACGATTCCAACTGCAACAAAAATACGCCCAGCGATGTGCGCAACATGAACAACGTCGCTCAAACAGCGACAACAGACTCTTTAGTATCGATTTCTTGAGCGAACGACTCCAACTGCAACAAAAATACGTCCAGCGATGCGCGCAACATGAACAGCGTCGCTCAAACAGCAACAACAGACTCTTTAGTATCGAGTTCGTGAGCCAACATTTCCAACTGCAACAAAAATACGTCCAGCGATGCGCGCAACATGAACAGCGTCGCTCAAACAGCGACAACCGCCGCTTTAGTATCGAGTTCTGTGAGCGAACGAGTCCAACTGCAACAAAAATACGTCCAGCGATGCGCGCAACATGAACAGCGTCGCTCAAACAGCGAGAACAGACTCTTTAGTGTCGAGTTCGTGAGCGAACATTCCAATTGCAACAAAAATACGTCCAGCGATGCGCGCAACATGAACAGCGTCGCTCTAAGAGCGACAATTGCCGCTTTAGTATCGATTTCTGTAGAGAACGAGTCCAACTGCAACAAAAATACGTCCAGCGATGCGCGCAACATGAACAGCGTCGCTCAAACAGCGACAACCGCCGCTTTAGTATCGAGTTCTGAGCGAACGAGTCCAACTGCAACAAAAATACGTCCAGCGATGCGCGCAACATGAACAGCGTCGCTCAAACAGCAATAACCGCCTCTTTAGTGTCGAGTTCGTGAGCGAACGATTCCAACTGCAACAAAAATACGTCCAGCGATGCGCGTAACATGAACAGCGTCGCTCAAACAGCAACAATTTAACCGCCGCTTTAGTATCGAGTGTGTGAGCGAACGATTCCAACTGCAACAAAAATACGTCCAGCGATGCGCGCAACATGAACAGGGCCGCTCAAAGAGCCAGAACCGACTCTTTAATATCGAGTCCGTGAGCGAATGCGTCCATCTGCATCAAAAATACGCCCAGCGATGCGCGCAACATGAACAGCGTCGCTCAAACAGCGAGAACCGCCTCTTTAGTATCGAGTTCATGAGCGAACGAGTCCAACTGCAACAAAAATACGTCCACGCGATGCGCGCAACATGAGCAGCGTCGCAAAAACAGCGACAACCGCCTCTTTAGTATCGAGTTTTTGAGCGAAGGAGTCCATCTGCAACAAAAATACGCCCAGCGATGCGCGCAACATGAGCAGCGTCGCTGAAAATGCGACAACTGCCTCTTTAGTATCGAGTTCGTGAGTGAACGAGTCCAACTGCAACAAAAATACGCCCGACGATGCGCTTAACATGAACACCGTCGCTCAAACAGCGAGAACCGCCTCTTTAGTATTGAGGTCCTGAGCGAAGGAGTCCATCTGCAACAAAAATACGCCCAGCGATGCGCGCAACATGAACAGCGTCGCTCGAAAATGCGACAACTCGCCTGCTTTAGTATCGAGTTCGTGAGCGAACGATTCCAACTGCAACACAAATACGTCCAGCGATGCGCGCAACATGAACAGCGTCGCTCAAACAGCGACAATTTAACCGCCACTTTAGTATCCGTTCTTAAGCGAACGAGTCCAACTGTAACAAAAATACGTCCAGCGATGCGCGCAACTTGAACAGGGTCGCTCAAAGAGCGAGAACCGACTCTTTAATATCGTGTCCGTGAGCGAATGCGTCCATCTGCATCAAAAATAGCCCAGCGAAGCGCGCAACCTGATCAGCGTCGCTGAAACAGCGACAGCCGCCTCTTTAGTATCGAGTTTGTGAGCGAACGATTCCAACTGCAACACAAATACGTCCAGCGATGCGCGCAACATGAACAGCGTCGCTCAAACAGCGACAATTTAACCGCCGCATTAGTATCGAGTTCTTAAGCGAATGCGTCCATCTGTTTCAAAAATACGCCCAGCGAAGCGCGCAACCTGATCAGCCTCGCTCAAACAGCGACAGCCGCCGCTTTATTATCGATTTTGTGAGCGAACGATTCCAACTGCAACAAAAATACGTCCAGCGATGCGCTCGACATGAACAGCGTCGCTCAAAGAGCGAGAACCGACTCTTTAATATCGAGTTCGTAAGCGAATGCGTCCATCTGCATCAAAAATACGTCCAGCGATGTGCGCAACATGAACAGCGTCGCTCAAACAGCGACAGCCGCTGCTTTAGTATCGAGTTTGTGAGCGAACGATTCCAACTGGAACAAAAATACGTCCAGCAATGCGCGCAACATGAACAGGGTCGCTCAAAGAGCGAGAACCGACTCTTTAATATCGAGTCCGTGAGCGAATGCGTCTATCTGCATCAAAAATACGCCCAGCGATGTGCGCCACATGAACAACGTCGCTCAAACAGCGACAACAGACTCTTTAGTATCGATTTCTCGAGCGAACGAGTCCAGCTGCAACAAAAATACGTCCAGAGTAGCGCGCAACATGAACAGCGTCGCTCAATGAGCGTCAACCGCCGCTTTAGTATCGAGTTCGTGAGCGAACGATTCCAACTGAATCAAAAATACCTCCAGCGATGCGCGAAACGTGAACAGCGTCTCTCAAAGAGCGACAACCGCCGCTTTATTACCGAGTTCGTGAGCGAACGATTCCAACTGCAACAAAAATACACCCAGCGATGTGCGCAACATGAACAGCGCCGCTCTAAGAGCGACAACAGACTCTTTAGAATCGATTTCTATAGCGAACGACTCCAACTGCAACAAAAATACGTCCAGCGATGCGCGCAACATGAACAGCGTCGCTCTAACAGCAACAACAGACTCTTTAGAATCGAGTTCGTGAGCGAACATTTCCAACTGCAACAAAAATACGTCCAGCGATGCGCGCAACATGAACAGCGTCGCTCAAACAGCGACACCAGCAGCTTTAGTATCGTGTTTGTGAGCGAACGATTCCAACTGCAATAAAAATACATCCAGCGATGCGCCCAACATGAACAGGGTCGCTCAAAGAGCGAGAACAGACTCTTTAGTTTCGATTTCTCGAACGAACGATTCCAACTTTAACAAAAATACGCCCAGCGATGCGCGCAACATTAACAGCGTCGCTCTAAGAGCGACAATTGCCGCTTTAGTATCGATTTCTCTAGAGAACGAGTCCAACTGCAACACAAATACGTCCAGCGCTGCGCGCAACATGAACAGCGTCGCTCAAACAGCGACAATTTAACCGCCGCATTAGTATCGAGATCTTAAGCGAACGAGTCCAACTGCAACAAAAATACGTCCAGCGATGCGCGCAACATGAACAGCGTCGCTCAAACAGCGACACCCGCCGCTTTAGTATCGTGTTTTTGAGCGAACGATTCCAACTGCAGCACAAATACGTCCAGCGATGCGCGCAACATGAACAGCGTCGCTCAAACAGCGACAGCCGCCGCTTTAGTATCGAGTTTGTGAGCGAATGATTCCAACTGCAACACAAATACGTTCAGCGATGCGCGCAACATGAACAGCGTCGCTCAAACAGCGACAATTTAACCGCCGCATTAGTATCGCGTTCTTAAGCGAACGAGTCCAACTGCAACAAAAATACGTCCAGCGATGCGCGCAACACGAACAACGTCGGTCAAACAGCGACAGCCGCCCCTTTAGTATCGCGTTTGTGAGCGAGCGATTCCAACTGCATCAAAAATACGTCCAGCGATGTGCGCAACATGAACAGCGTCGCTCTAAGAGCAACAATTGCCGCTTTAGTATCGATTTCTGTAGAGAACGAGTCCAACTGCAACAAAAATACGTCCAGCGATGCGCGCAACATGAACAGCGTCGCTCAAACAGCAATAACAGACTCTTTTGTGTCGAGTTCGTGAGCCAACATTTCAAATTGCAACAAAAATACGTCCAGCGATGCGCGTAACATGAACAGCGTCGCTCAAACAGCAACAATTTAACCGCCGCTTTAGTATCGAGTTTGTGAGCGAACGATTCCAACTGCAACAGAAATACGTCCAGCGATGCGCGCAACAAGAACAGGGCCGCTCAAAGAGCCAGAACCGACTCTTTAATATCGAGTCCGGGAGCGAATGCGTCCATCTGCATCAAAAATACGCCCAGCGATGCGCGCAACATGAACAGCGTCGCTCAAACAGAGAGAACCGCCTCTTTAGTATCGAATTCATGAGCGAACAAGTCCAACTGCAACAAAAACACGTCACGCGATGCAACAACATGAGCAGCGTCGCAAAAACAGCCACAACCGCCTCTTTCGTATCGAGTTTTTGAGCGAAGGAGTACATCTGCAACAAAAATACGCCCAGCGATGCGCGCAACATGAGCAGCGTCGCTGAAAGTGCGACAACTGCCTCTTTATTATCGAGTTCGTGAGTGAACGAGTCCAACTGCAACAAAAATACGCCCGACGATGCGCTTAACATGAACACCGTCGCTCAAATAGCGAGAACCGCCTTTTTGGTTTCGAGTTCGTGGGGGAACGAGTTCAACTGCAACAAAAATACGTCCAGCGATGCGCGCAACATGAGCAACGTCGCTCAAACAGCGACAACAGACTCTTTAGTATCGATTTCTCAAGCGAACGAGTCTAACTGCAAGAAACTTACGTCCAGCGATGCGCGCAACATGAACAGCGTCGCTCACAGAGCGACAACCGCAGCTTTAGTATCGAGTTCGTGAGCGAACGATTCCAAATGCAACACAAATACGTCCAGTAATGCGCGCAACATGAACAGCGTCGCTCAAACAGCGACAATTTAACCGCCACTTTAGTATCCGTTCTTAAGCGAACGAGTCCAACTGTAACAAAAATACGTCCAGCGATGCGCGCAACTTGAACAGGGTCGCTCAAAGAGCGAGAACCGACTCTTTAATATCGTGTCCGTGAGCGAATGCGTCCATCTGCATCAAAAATAGCCCAGCGAAGCGCGCAACCTGATCAGCGTCGCTGAAACAGCGACAGCCGCCGCTTTAGTATCGAGTTTGTGAGCGAACGATTCCAACTGCAACACAAATACGTCCAGCGATGCGCGCAACATGAACAGCGTCGCTCAAATAGCGACAATTTAACCGCCGCATTAGTATCGCGTTCTTAAGCGAACGAGTCCAACTGCAACAAAAATACGTCCAGCGATGCGCGCAACACGACCAACGTCGATCAAACAGCGACAGCCGCCCCTTTATTATCGAGTTTGTGAGCGAGCGATTCCAACTGCATCAAAAATACGTCCAGCGATGTGCGCAACATGAACAGCGTCGCTCTAAGAGCAGCAATTGCCGCTTTAGTATCGATTTCTGTAGAGAACGAGTCCAACTGCAACAAAAAGACGTCCAGCGATGCGCGCAACATGAACAGCGTCGCTCAAACAGCAATAACAGACTCTTTAGTGTCGAGTTCGTGAGCCAACATTTCAAATTGCAACAAAAATACGTCCAGCGATGCGCGTAACATGAACAGCGTCGCTCAAACAGCAACAATTTAACCGCCGCTTTAGTATCGAGTTTGTGAGCGAACGATTCCAACTGCAACAGAAATACGTCCAGCGATGCGCGCAACAAGAACAGGGCCGCTCAAAGAGCCAGAACCGACTCTTTAGAATCGAGTTCGTGAGCGAACATTTCCAACTGCAACAAAAATACGTCCAGCGATGCGCGCAACATGAACAGCGTCGCTCAAACAGCGACACCAGCAGCTTTAGTATCGTGTTTGTGAGCGAACGATTCCAACTGCAATAAAAATACATCCAGCGATGCGCCCAACATGAACAGGGTCGCTCAAAGAGCGAGAACCGACTCTTTAATATCGAGTCCGTGAGCGAATGAGTCCATCTGCATCAAAAATGTGCCCAGCGATGTGCGCAACATGAACAGCGTCGCTCAAACAGCGAGAACAGACTCTTTAGTTTCGATTTCTCGAACGAACGATTCCAACTTTAACAAAAATACGCCCAGCGATGCGCGCAACTTGAACAGCGTCGCTCAAACAGCAACAACAGACTCTTTAGTATCGAGTTCGTGAGCGAACTTTTCCAACTGCAACACAAATACGTCCAGCGATGCGCGCAACATGAACAGCGTCGCTCAAACAGCGACAATTTAACCACCGCATTAGTATCGAGATCTTAAGCGAACGAGTCCAACTGCAACAAAAATACGTCCAGCGATGCGCGCAACATGAACAGCGTCGCTCAAACAGCGACACCCGCCGCTTTAGTATCGTGTTTTTGAGCGAACGATTCCAACTGCAGCACAAATACGTCCAGCGATGCGCGCAACATGAACAGCGTCGCTCAAACAGCGACAGCCGCCGCTTTAGTATCGAGTTTGTGAGCGAATGATTCCAACTGCAACACAAATACGTTCAGCGATGTGCGCAACATGAACAGCGTCGCTCTAAGAGCAACAATTCCGCCGCTTTAGTATCGATTTCTGTAGCGAACGAGTCCAACTGCAACAAAAATACGTCCAGCGATGCGCGCAACATGAACAGCGTCGCTCAAACAGCGACAGCCGCCTCTTTTGTGTCGAGTTCGTGAGCCAACGATTTCAAACTGCAACAAAAATACGTCCAGCGATGCGCGCAACATGAACAGCGTCGCTCAAACAGCAACAATTTAACCGCCGCTTTAGTATCGAGTTCTGTGAGCGAACGAGTCCAACTGCAACAGAAATACGTCCAGCGATGCGCGCAACAAGAACAGGGCCGCTCAAAGAGCCAGAACCGACTCTTTAATATCGAGTCCGGGAGCGAATGCGTCCATCTGCATCAAAAATACGCCCAGCGATGCGCGCAACATGAACAGCGTCGCTCAAACAGAGAGAACCGCCTCTTTAGTATCGAATTCATGAGCGAACAAGTCCAACTGCAACAAAAACACGTCACGCGATGCAACAACATGAGCAGCGTCGCAAAAACAGCCACAACCGCCTCTTTCGTATCGAGTTTTTGAGCGAAGGAGTACATCTGCAACAAAAATACGCCCAGCGATGCGCGCAACATGAGCAGCGTCGCTGAAAGTGCGACAACTGCCTCTTTATTATCGAGTTCGTGAGTGAACGAGTCCAACTGCAACAAAAATACGCCCGACGATGCGCTTAACATGAACACCGTCGCTCAAATAGCGAGAACCGCCTTTTTGGTTTCGAGTTCGTGGGGGAACGAGTTCAACTGCAACAAAAATACGTCCAGCGATGCGCGCAACATGAGCAACGTCGCTCAAACAGCGACAACAGACTCTTTAGTATCGATTTCTCAAGCGAACGAGTCTAACTGCAAGAAACTTACGTCCAGCGATGCGCGCAACATGAACAGCGTCGCTCACAGAGCGACAACCGCAGCTTTAGTATCGAGTTCGTGAGCGAACGATTCCAAATGCAACACAAATACGTCCAGTGATGCGCGCAACATGAACAGCATCGTTAAAACAGCGAGAACAGACTCTTTAGTATCGATTTCTAGCGAACGATCAACTGAACAAAATACGTCCACGATGCGCGCAACTGAACAGGTCGCTCAAAAGCGAAACCGCCTTTAATACGTTCCTGAGCGAACGTCACTGCACAAATAGCCAGCGAAGCGCCACTGAACAGCGTCGCTCAAACAGCGACAGCCGCCGCTTTAGTATAGAGTTTGTGAGCGAACGATTCCAACTGCAACCAAAATACGTCCAGCGATGCGCTCAACATGAACAGCATCGTTAAAACAGCGAGAACAGACTCTTTAGTATCGATTTCTAGAGCGAACGAGTCGAACTGCAACCAAAATACGTCCAGCGATGCGCTCAACATGAACAGCATCGTTAAAACAGCGAGAACAGCCTCTTTAGTATCGATTTCTAGAGCGAACGAGTCGAACTGCAACAAAAATACGTCCAGCGATGCGCGCAACATGAACAGCGTCGCTCAAACAGCGACAGCCGCCGCTTTAGTATAGAGTTTGTGAGCGAACGATTCCAACTGCAACCAAAATACGTCCAGCGATGCGCTCAACACGAACAGCATCGTTAAAACAGCGAGAACAGACTCTTTAGTATCGATTTCTAGAGCGAACGAGTCGAACTGCAACAAAAATACGTCCAGCGATGCGCGCAACACGAACAGCGTCGCTCAAAGAGCGACAACCGCCGGTTTAGTATCGAGTTCGTGAGCGAACGATTCCAACTGAATCAAAAATACGTCCAGCGATGCGCGCAACTTGAACAGGGTCGCTCAAAGAGCGAGAACCGACCCTTTAATATCGAGTCCGTGAGCGAATGCGTCCATCTGCATCAAAAATAGCCCAGCGATGCGCGCAACCTGATCAGCGTCGCTGAAACAGCGACAGCCGCCGCTTTAGTATCGAGTTTGTGAGCGAACGATTCCAACTGCAACACAAATACGTCCAGCGATGCGCGCAACATGAACAGCGTCGCTCAAATAGCGACAATTTAACCGCCGCATTATTATCGAGTTCTTAAGCGAACGAGTCCAACTGCAACAAAAATACGTCCAGCGATGCGCGCAACACGACCAACGTCGCTCAAACAGCGACAGCCGCCCCTTTAGTATCGAGTTTGTGAGCGAAGCGATTCCAACTGCATCAAAAATACGTCCAGCGATGCGCGCAACATGAACAGCGTCGCTCTAAGAGCAACAACCGCCGCTTTAGTATCGAGTTCTGTAGAGAACGAGTCCAACTGCAACAAAAATACGTCCAGCGATGCGCGCAACATGAACAGCGTCGCTCAAACAGCAATAACCGACCGCTTTAGTGTCGAGTTCGTGAGCCAACGATTTCCAATTGCAACAAAAATACGTCCAGCGATGCGCGTCAACATGAACAGCGTCGCTCAAACAGCGACAATTTAACCGCCGCTTTAGTATCGAGTTTGTGAGCGAACGATTCCAACTGCAACAGAAATACGTCCAGCGATGCGCGCAACATGAACAGGGCCGCTCAAAGAGCCAGAACCGACTCTTTAATATCGAGTCCGGGAGCGAATGCGTCCATCTGCATCAAAAATACGCCCAGCGATGCGCGCAACATGAGCAGCGTCGCTCAGAGAGAACCGCCTCTTTAGTATCGAATTCATGAGCGAACGAGTCTCCAACTGCAACAAAAACACGTCACGCGATGCAACAACATGAGCAGCGTCGCAAAAACAGCCACAACCGCCTCTTTAGTATCGAGTTTTTGAGCGAAGGAGTCCATCTGCAACAAAAATACGCCCAGCGATGCGCGCAACATGAGCAGCGTCGCTGAAAATGCGACAACTGCCTCTTTAGTATCGAGTTCGTGAGTGAACGAGTCCAACTGCAACAAAAATACGCCCGACGATGCGCTTAACATGAACACCGTCGCTCAAACAGCGAGAACCGCCTCTTTAGTATTGAGGTCCTGAGCGAAGGAGTCCATCTGCAACAAAAATACGCCCAGCGATGCGCGCAACATGAACAGCGTCGCTCAAATAGCGAAAACCGCCTTTTTGGTATCGAGTTCGTGGGGGAACGAGTTCAACTGCAACAAAAATACGTCCAGCGATGCGCGCAACATGAACAACGTCGCTCACAGAGCGACAACCGCCGCTTTAGTATCGAGTTCGTGAGCGAACGATTCCAACTGCAACACAAATACGTCCAGCGATGCGCGCAACATGAACAGCGTCGCTCAAACAGCGACAATTTAACCGCCACTTTAGTATCCGTTCTTAAGCGAACGAGTCCAACTGTAACAAAAATACGTCCAGCGATGCGCGCAACTTGAACAGGGTCGCTCAAAGAGCGAGAACCGACTCTTTAATATCGTGTCCGTGAGCGAATGCGTCCATCTGCATCAAAAATAGCCCAGCGAAGCGCGCAACCTGATCAGCGTCGCTGAAACAGCGACAGCCGCCTCTTTAGTATCGAGTTTGTGAGCGAACGATTCCAACTGCAACACAAATACGTCCAGCGATGCGCGCAACATGAACAGCGTCGCTCAAACAGCGACAATTTAACCGCCGCATTAGTATCGAGTTCTTGAGCGAATGCGTCCATCTGTTTCAAAAATACGCCCAGCGAAGCGCGCAACATGAACAGCGTCGCTCAAACAGCGACAGCCGCTGCTTTAGTATCGAGTTTGTGAGCGAACGATTCCAACTGGAACAAAAATACGTCCAGCAATGCGCGCAACATGAACAGGGTCGCTCAAAGAGCGAGAACCGACTCTTTAATATCGAGTCCGTGAGCGAATGCGTCCATCTGCATCAAAAATACGCCCAGCGATGTGCGCCACATGAACAACGTCGCTCAAACAGCGACAACAGACTCTTTAGTATCGATTTCTCGAGCGAACGAGTCCAGCTGCAACAAAAATACGTCCAGAGTAGCGCGCAACATGAACAGCGTCGCTCAATGAGCGTCAACCGCCGCTTTAGTATCGAGTTCGTGAGCGAACGATTCCAACTGCAACAAAAATACACCCAGCGATGTGCGCAACTTGAACAGCGCCGCTCTAAGAGCGACAACAGACTCTTTAGAATCGATTTCTATAGCGAACGACTCCAACTGCAACAAAAATACGTCCAGCGATGCGCGCAACATGAACAGCGTCGCTCTAACAGCAACAACAGACTCTTTAGAATCGAGTTCGTGAGCCAACATTTCCAACTGCAACAAAAATACGTCCAGCGATGCGCGCAACATGAACAGCGTCGCTCAAACAGCGACACCAGCAGCTTTAGTATCGAGTCCGTGAGCGAATGAGTCCATCTGCATCAAAAATGCTGCCCAGCGATGTGCGCAACATGAACAGCGTCGCTCAAACAACGAGAACAGACTCTTTAGTTTCGATTTCTCGAACGAACGATTCCAACTTTAACAAAAATACGCCCAGCGATGCGCGCAACATTAACAGCGTCGCTCTAAGAGCGACAATTGCCGCTTTAGTATCGATTTCTCTAGAGAACGAGTCCAACTGCAACAAAAATACGTCCAGCGATGCGCGCAACTTGAACAGCGTCGCTCAAACAGCAACAACAGACTCTTTAGTATCGAGTTCGTGAGCGAACTTTTCCAACTGCAACACAAATACGTCCAGCGATGCGCGCAACATGAACAGCGTCGCTCAAACAGCGACAATTTAACCGCCGCATTAGTATCGAGATCTTAAGCGAACGAGTCCAACTGCAACAAAAATACGTCCAGCGATGCGCGCAACATGAACAGCGTCGCTC
The DNA here is from genome assembly GCA_030143305.2 of Amblyomma americanum. Taxonomy (NCBI): domain Eukaryota; kingdom Metazoa; phylum Arthropoda; class Arachnida; order Ixodida; family Ixodidae; genus Amblyomma; species Amblyomma americanum. Next base: position 122,519 of record JARKHS020036654.1, read on the forward strand.
AAACAGCGACACCCGCCGCTTTAGTATCGTGTTTCTGAGCGAACGATTCCAACTGCAGCACAAATACGTCCAGCGATGCGCGCAACATGAACAGCGTCGCTCAAACAGCGACAGCCGCCCCTTAGTATCGAGTTTGTGAGCGAATAATTCCAACTGTAACACAAATACGTTCAGCGATGCGCGCAACATGAACAGCGTCGCTCAAACAGCGACAATTTAACCGCCGCATTAGTATCGCGTTCTTAAGCGAACGAGTCCAACTGCAACAAAAATACGTCCAGCGATGCGCGCAACACGAACAACGTCGATCAAACAGCGACACTCGCCCCTTTAGTATCGAGTTTGTGAGCGAGCGATTCCAACTGCATCAAAAATACGTCCAGCGATGTGCGCAACATGAACAGCGTCGCTCTAAGAGCAACAATTGCCGCTTTAGTATCGATTTCTGTAGAGAACGAGTCCAACTGCAACAAAAATACGTCCAGCGATGCGCGCAACATGAACAGCGTCGCTCAAACAGCAATAACAGACTCTTTTGTGTCGAGTTCGTGAGCCAACATTTCAAATTGCAACAAAAATACGTCCAGCGATGCGCGTAACATGAACAGCGTCGCTCAAACAGCAACAATTTAACCGCCGCTTTAGTATCGAGTTTGTGAGCGAACGATTCCAACTGCAACAGACATACGTCCAGCGATGCGCGCAACAAGAACAGGGCCGCTCAAAGAGCCAGAACCGACTCTTTAATATCGAGTCCGGGAGCGAATGCGTCCATCTGCATCAAAAATACGCCCAGCGATGTGCGCAACATGAACAGCGTCGTTCAAACAGAGAGAACCGCCTCTTTAGTATCGAATTCATGAGCGAACAAGTCCAACTGCAACAAAAACACGTCACGCGATGCAACAACATGAGCAGCGTCGCAAAAACAGCCACAACCGCCTCTTTCGTATCGAGTTTTTGAGCGAAGGAGTACATCTGCAACAAAAATACGCCCAGCGATGCGCGCAACATGAGCAGCGTCGCTGAAAATGCGACAACTGCCTCTTTATTATCGAGTTCGTGAGTGAACGAGTCCAACTGCAACAAAAATACGCCCGACGATGCGCTTAACATGAACACCGTCCCTCAAATAGCGAGAACCGCCTTTTTGGTATCGAGTTCGTGGGGGAACGAGTTCAACTGCAACAAAAATACGTCCAGCGATGCGCGCAACATGAGCAACGTCGCTCAAACAGCGACAACAGACTCTTTAGTATCGATTTCTCAAGCGAACGAGTCTAACTGCAAGAAACTTACGTCCAGCGATGCGCGCAACATGAACAGCGTCGCTCACAGAGCGACAACCGCCGCTTTAGTATCGAGTTCGTGAGCGAACGATTCCAAATGCAACACAAATACGTCCAGCGATGCGCGCAACATGAACAGCGTCGCTCAAACAGCGACAATTTAACCGCCACTTTAGTATCCGTTCTTAAGCGAACGAGTCCAACTGTAACAAAAATACGTCCAGCGATGCGCGCAACTTGAACAGGGTCGCTCAAAGAGCGAGAACCGACTCTTTAATATCGTGTCCGTGAGCGAATGCGTCCATCTGCATCAAAAATAGCCCAGCGAAGCGCGCAACCTGATCAGCGTCGCTGAAACAGCGACAGCCGCCGCTTTAGTATCGAGTTTGTGAGCGAACGATTCCAACTGCAACACAAATACGACCAGCGATGCGCGCAACATGAACAGCGTCGCTCAAATAGCGACAATTTAACCGCCGCATTAGTATCGAGTTCTTAAGCGAATGCGTCCATCTGTTTCAAAAATACGCCCAGCGAAGCGCGCAACCTGATCAGCCTCGCTCAAAACGCGACAGCCGCCGCTTTATTATCGATTTTGTGAGCGAACGATTCCAACTGCAACAAAAATACGTCCAGCGATGCGCTCGACATGAACAGCGTCGCTCAAAGAGCGAGAACCGACTCTTTAATATCGAGTTCGTAAGCGAATGCGTTCATCTGCATCAAAAATACGTCCAGCGATGTGCGCAACATGAACAGCGTCGCTCAAACAGCGACAGCCGCTGCTTTAGTATCGAGTTTGTGAGCGAACGATTCCAACTGGAACAAAAATACGTCCAGCAATGCGCGCAACATGAACAGGGTCGCTCAAAGAGCGAGAACCGACTCTTTAATATCGAGTCCGTGAGCGAATGCGTCCATCTGCATCAAAAATAGCCCAGCGAAGCGCGCAACCTGATCAGCGTCGCTGAAACAGCGACAGCCGCCGCTTTAGTATCGAGTTTGTGAGCGAACGATTCCAACTGCAACACAAATACGTCCAGCGATGCGCGCAACATGAACAGCGTCGCTCAAATAGCGACAATTTAACCGCCGCATTAGTATCGAGTTCTTAAGCGAATGCGTCCATCTGTTTCAAAAATACGCCCAGCGAAGCGCGCAACCTGATCAGCCTCGCTCAAACAGCGACAGCCGCCGCTTTATTATCGATTTTGTGAGCGAACGATTCCAACTGCAACAAAAATACGTCCAGCGATGCGCGCAACATGAACAGCGTCGCTCAAAGAGCGAGAACCGACTCTTTAATATCGAGTTCGTAAGGGAATGCGTCCATCTGCATCAAAAATACGTCCAGCGATGTGCGCAACATGAACAGCGTCTCTCAAAGAGCGACAGCCGCCGCTTTATTATCGAGTTTGTGAGCGAATGATTCCAACTGCAACAAAAATACGTCCAGCGATGCGCGCAACATGAACAGCGTCGCTCAAACAGCGACAACTTAACCGCCGCTTTAGCATCGACTTTGTACGCGAACGATTCCAACTGCAACAAAAATACGTCCAGCGATGCGCGCAACATGAACAGGGCTGCTCAAGGAGCCAGAACCGACTCTTTAATACCGATTCCGTAAGCGAATGCGTCCATCTGCATCAAAAATACGCCCAGCGATGCGCGCAACATGAGCAGCGTCGCTCAAACAGCGACAACCGCCGCTTTATTATCGAGTTCGTGAGCGAATGCGCCCATCTGCATCAAAAATAGGCCCAGGGATGCGCGCAACATGAACAGCGTCGCTCAAAGTGCGAGAACCGACTCTTTAATATCGAGTCCGTGAGCGAATGCGTCCATCTGCATCAAAAATACGCCCAGCGAAGCGCGCAACCTGATCGGCGTCGCTCAAACAGCCACAGCCGCCACTTTAGTATCGAGTTTGTAAGCGAACGATTCCAACTGCAACACAAATACGTCCAGCGATGCGCGCAACATGAACAGCGTCGCTAAAACAGCGACAATTTAACCGCCCCATTAGTATCGAGTTCTTAAGCGAACGAGTCCAACTGCAACAAAAATACATCCAGCGATGCGCGCAACATGAACAACGTCGCTCAAACAGCGACAGCCGCCGCTTTAGTATCGAGTTTGTGAGCGAACGATTCCAACTGCAACAAAAATACGTCCAGTAAAGCGCGCAACATGAACAGGGTCGATCAAAGAGCGAGAACCGACTCTTTAATATCGAGTCCGTGAGCGAATGCGTCCATCTGCATCAAAAATATGCCCAGCGAAGTGCGCAACCTGATCAGCGTCCCTCAAACAGCGACAGCCGCCGCTTTAGTATCGAGTTTGTGAGCGAACGATTCCAACTGCAACAAAAATACGTCCAGCGATGCGCTCAACATGAACAGCGTCGCCCAAAGAGCGAGAACCGACTCTTTAATATCGAGGCCGTGAGCGAATGCGTGAATCTGCATCAAAAATACGTCCAGCGATGTGCGCAACATGAACAGCGTCGCTCAAACAGCGAGAACAGACTCTTTAGTATCGATTTCTCGAGCGAACGAGTCCAACTGCAACAAAAATACGTCCAGCGATGCGCGCAACATGAACAGCGTCGCTCAAAGAGTGACAGCCGCCGCTTTAGTATCGAGTTCGTGAGCGAAAGATTCCAACTGCATCAAAAATACGTCCAGCGATGCGCGAAACATGAACAGCGTCTCTCAAAGAGCGACAACCGCCGCTTTAGTATCGAGTTCCTGAGCAAACGATTCCAACTGCAACAAAAATACGTCCACCGATGCGCGCAACATGAACAGCGTCGCTCAAACAGCGAGAACAGACTAGTATCGATTTCGTGAGCGAACGAGTCGAACTGCAACAAAAAATACGCCCAGCGATGCGCGCAACATGAGCAGCGTCGCTCAAACAGCGACAACCGCCGCTTTATTATCGAATTTTGTGAGCGAACGAGTCCAACTGCAACAAAAATACGTCCAGCGATGATATCAACATGAACAACGTCGCTCAAACAGTGAGAACCGACCATTTCATATGAGGTTCGTGAGCGAATGCCTCCATCTGCAGCAAAAATATGCCCTGCGATGCGCGCAACATAAACAGCGTCGCTCAAACAACGAGAACCGCCTCTTTATTATCGAGTTCTTGAGCGAACGAGTCCAACTGCAACAAAAATACGTCCAGCAATGCGCGCAACATGAGCAGCGTCGCTCAAACAGCGACAACCGCCGCTTTAGTATCGAGTTCGTGAGCCAACGAGTCCAACTGCCACAAAAATACGTCCAGCGATGATATCAACATGAACAACGTCGCTCAAACAGTGATAACCGACTATTTAATATCAGGTTCGTGAGCGAATGCGTCCATCTGCAGCAAAAATACGCCCAGCGATGCGCGCAACATGAACAGCATCGCTCAAGGAGCGAGAAGCGCCTCTTTAGTATCGAATTCTTGAGCGAAAGAGTCCAACTGCAACAAAAATACGTCAAGCGATGCGCGCAACATAAACAGCGTCGCTCAAACAGCGAGATCCGCCTCTTTAGTATCGAATTCTTGAGCGAAAGAGTCCAACTGCAACAAAAATACGTCAAGCGATGCGCGCAACATGAACACCGTCGCAAAAAAAGAAAGAACCGCCTCTTTAGTGTCGAATTCGTGAGCGAACGAGTCCAACTGCAACAAAAATACGTCACGCGATGCAACAACATGAGCAGCGTCGCAAAAACAGCCACAACCGCCTCTTTAGTATCGAGTTTTTGAGCGAAGGAGTCCACCTGCAACAAAAATACGCCCAGCGATGCACGCAACGTGAACAGCGTCGCTCAAATAGCGAGAACCGCCTTTTTGGTATCGAGTTCGTGAGCGAAGGAGTTAATCTGCAACAAAAATACGCCCAGCGATGCGCGCAACATGAACAGCGTCGCTGACAGAGCGACAACCGCCGCTTTAGTATCGAGTTCGTGAGCGAACGATTCCAACTGCAACACAAATACGTCCAGCGATGCGCGCAACATGAACAGCGTCGCTCAAACAGCGACAATTTAGCCGCCGCCTTAGTATCCGTTCTTAAGCGAACGAGTCCAACTGTAATAAAAATACGTCTAGCGATGCGCGCAACATGAACAGGGTCGCTCAAAGAGCTAGAACCGACTCTTTAATATCGAGTCCGGGAGCGAATGCGTCCATATGCATCAAAAATAGCCCAGCGAAGCGCGCAACCTGATCAGCGTCGCTCAAACAGCGACAGCCGCCGCTTAATTATCGTGTTTGTGAGCGAACGATTCCAACTGCAACACAAATACGTCCAGCGATGCGCGCAACATGAACACCGTCGCTCAAACAGCGACAGCCGCTGCTTTAGTATCGAGTTTGTGAGCGAACGATTCCAACTGGAACAAAAATACGTCCAGCAATGCGCGCAACATGAACAGGGTCGCTCAAAGAGCGAGAACCGACTCTTTAATATCGAGTCCGTGAGCGAATGCGTCCATCTGCATCAAAAATACGCCCAGCGATGTGCGCCACATGAACAACGTCGCTCAAACAACGACAACAGACTCTTTAGTATCGATTTCTCAAGCGAACGAGTCCAGCTGCAACAAAAATACATCCAGAGTAGCGCGCAACATGAACAGCGTCGCTCAATGAGCGTCAACCGCCGCTTTAGTATCGAGTTCGTGAGCGAACAATTCCAACTGAATCAAAAATACCTCCAGCGAAGCGCGAAACGTGAACAGCGTCTCTCAAAGAGCGACAACCGCCGCTTTATTATCGAGTGCGTGAGCGAACGATTCCAACTGCAACAAAAATACACCCAGCGATGCGCGCAACATGAACAGCGTCGCTCAAACAGCGACAACTTAACCGCCGCTTTAGCATCGACTTTGTACGCGAACGATTCCAACTGCAACAAAAATACGTCCAGCGATGCGCGCAACATGAACAGGGCTGCTCAAGGAGCCAGAACCGACTCTTTAATACCGATTCCGTAAGCGAATGCGTCCATCTGCATCAAAAATACGCCCAGCGATGCGCGCAACATGAGCAGCGTCGCTCAAACAGCGACAACCGCCGCTTTATTATCGAGTTCGTGAGCGAATGCGCCCATCTGCATCAAAAATAGGCCCAGGGATGCGCGCAACATGAACAGCGTCGCTCAAAGTGCGAGAACCGACTCTTTAATATCGAGTCCGTGAGCGAATGCGTCCATCTGCATCAAAAATACGCCCAGCGAAGCGCGCAACCTGATCGGCGTCGCTCAAACAGCCACAGCCGCCACTTTAGTATCGAGTTTGTAAGCGAACGATTCCAACTGCAACACAAATACGTCCAGCGATGCGCGCAACATGAACAGCGTCGCTCAAACAGCGACAATTTAACCGCCCCATTAGTATCGAGTTCTTAAGCGAACGAGTCCAACTGCAACAAAAATACATCCAGCGATGCGCGCAACATGAACAACGTCGCTCAAACAGCGACAGCCGCCGCTTTAGTATCGAGTTTGTGAGCGAACGATTCCAACTGCAACAAAAATACGTCCAGTAAAGCGCGCAACATGAACAGGGTCGATCAAAGAGCGAGAACCGACTCTTTAATATCGAGTCCGTGAGCGAATGCGTCCATCTGCATCAAAAATATGCCCAGCGAAGTGCGCAACCTGATCAGCGTCCCTCAAACAGCGACAGCCGCCGCTTTAGTATCGAGTTTGTGAGCGAACGATTCCAACTGCAACAAAAATACGTCCAGCGATGCGCTCAACATGAACAGCGTCGCCCAAAGAGCGAGAACCGACTCTTTAATATCGAGGCCGTGAGCGAATGCGTGAATCTGCATCAAAAATACGTCCAGCGATGTGCGCAACATGAACAGCGTCGCTCAAACAGCGAGAACAGACTCTTTAGTATCGATTTCTCGAGCGAACGAGTCCAACTGCAACAAAAATACGTCCAGCGATGCGCGCAACATGAACAGCGTCGCTCAAAGAGTGACAGCCGCCGCTTTAGTATCGAGTTCGTGAGCGAAAGATTCCAACTGCATCAAAAATACGTCCAGCGATGCGCGAAACATGAACAGCGTCTCTCAAAGAGCGACAACCGCCGCTTTAGTATCGAGTTCCTGAGCAAACGATTCCAACTGCAACAAAAATACGTCCACCGATGCGCGCAACATGAACAGCGTCGCTCAAACAGCGAGAACAGACTAGTATCGATTTCGTGAGCGAACGAGTCCAACTGCAACAAAAATACATCCAGCGATGCGCGCAACATGAACAACGTCGCTCAAACAGCGACAGCCGCCGCTTTAGTATCGAGTTTGTGAGCGAACAATTCCAACTGCAACCAAAACACGTCCAGCGATGCGCTCAACATGAACAGCGTCGTTAAAACAGCGAGAACAGACTCTTTAGTATCGATTTCTAGAGCGAACAATTCCAACTGCAACAAAAATACGTCCAGCGATGCGCACAACATGAACAGCGTCGCTCTAAGAGCGACAATTGCCGCTTTAGTATCGATTTCTCTAGCGAACGAGTCCAACTGCAACAAAAATACGTCCAGCGATGCGCGCAACATGAACACCGTCGCTCTAACTGCAACAACAGACTCTTTAGTATCGATTCGTGAGCGAACATTTCCAACTGCAACAAAAATACGTCCAGCGATGCGCGCAACATGAACAGGGCTGCTCAAAGAGCCAGAACCGACTCTTTAATACTGAGTCCGTGAGCGAATGCCTCCATCTGCATCAAAAATACGCCCAGCGATGCGCGCATCCTGATCAGCGTCGCTCAAAAAGCGACAGCCGCCGCTTTAGTATCGAGTCTGTGAAAGAACGATTCCAACGGCAACACAAATACGTGCAGCGATGCGCGCAACATGAACAGCGTCGCAAAAACAGCGACAATTTAACCGCCGCATTAGTGTCGAGTTCTTAAGCGAACCAGTCCAACTGCAACAAAAATACGTCCAGCGATGCGCGCAACATGAACAGCGTCGCTCAAACAGCGACACCCGCCGCTTTAGTATCGTGTTTGTGAGCGAACGATTCCAACTGCAATAAAAATACATCCAGCGATGCGCCCAACATGAACAGGGTCGCTCAAAGAGCGAGAACCGACTCTTTAATATCGAGTCCGTGAGCGAATGAGTCCATCTGCATCAAAAATGCGCCCAGTGATGTGCGCAACATGAACAGCGTCGCTCAAACAGCGAGAACAGACTCTTTAGTATCGATTTCTCGAACGAACGATTCCAACTTTAACAAAAATACGCCCAGCGATGCGCGCAACATTAACAGCGTCGCTCTAAGAGCAACAATTGCCGCTTTAGTATCGATTTCTCTAGAGAACGAGTCCGACTGCAACAAAAATACGTCCAGCGATGCGCGCAACATGAACAGCGTCGCTCTAACAGCGACACCCGCCGCTTTAGTATCGTGTTTTTGAGCGAACGATTCCAACTGCAGCACAAATACGTCCAGCGATGCGCGCAACATGAACAGCGTCGCTCAAACAGCGACAATTTAACCGCCGCATTAGTATCGAGTTCTTAAGCGAACGAGTCCAACTGCAACAAAAATACATCCAGCGATGCGCGCAACATGAACAACGTCGCTCAAACAGCGACAACCGCCGCTTTATTATCGAGTTCGTGAGCGAACGATTCCAACTGAATCAAAAATACCTCCAGCGATGCGCGAAACGTGAACAGCGTCTCTCAGAGCGACAACCGCCGCTTTATTATCGAGTTCGTGAGCGAACGATTCACACTGCAACAAAAATACACCCAGCGATGTGCGCAACATGAACAGCGCCGCTCTAAGAGCGACAATTGCCGCTTTAGTATCGATTTCTATAGCGAACGACTCCAACTGCAACAAAAATACGTCCAGCGATGCGCGCAACATGAACAGCGTCGCTCTAACAGCAACAACAGACTCTTTAGAATCGAGTTCGTGAGCAAACATTTCCAACTGCAACAAAAATACGTCCAGCGATGCGCGCAACATGAACAGCGTCGCTCAAACAGCGACAACTTAACCGCCGCTTTAGTATCGACTTTGTGAGCGAACGATTCCATCTGCAACAAAAATACGTCCAGCGATGCGCGCAACATGAAGAGGGCTGCTCAAGGAGCCAGAACCGACTCTTTAATACCGAGTCCGTAAGCGAATGCGTCCATCTGCATCAAAAATACGCCCAGCGATGCGCGCAACATGAGCAGCGTCGCTCAAACAGCGACAACCGCCGCTTTATTATCAAGTTCGTGAGCGAATGCGTCCATCTGCATCAAAAATACGCCCAGCGATGCGCGCAACATGAACAGCGTCGCTCAAACAGCGAGACCCGCCTCTTTATTATCAAGTTCGTGAGCGAACGATTCCATCTGCAACACAAATACGTCCAGCGATGCGCACAACATCAACAGCGTCGCTCAAACAGCGACAATTTAACCGCCGCATTAGTATCGAGTTCTTAAGCGAACGAGTCCAACTGCAACAAAAATACGTCCAGCGATGCGCGAAACATGAACAGGGTCGCTCAAAGTGCGAGAACCGACTCTTTAATATCGAGTCCGTGAGCGAATGCGTCCATCTGCATCAAAAATACGCCCAGCTAAGCGCGCAACCTGATCGGCGTCGCTCAAACAGCCACAGCCGCCACTTTAGTATCGAGTTTGTAAGCGAACGATTCCAACTGAATCAAAAATACCTCCAGCGATGCGCGAAACGTGAACAGCGTCTCTCAAAGAGCGACAACCGCCGCTTTATTATCGAGTTCGTGAGCGAACGATTCCAACTGCAACAAAAATACACCCAGCGATGTGCGCAACATGAACAGCGCCGCTCTAAGAGCGACAATTGCCGCTTTAGTATCGATTTCTATAGCGAACGACTCCAACTGCAACAAAAATACGTCCAGCGATGCGCGCAACATGAACAGCGTCGCTCAAACAGCGACAACTTAACCGCCGCTTTAGTATCGACTTTGTGAGCGAACGATTCCAACTGCAACAAAAATACGTCCAGCGATGCGCGCAACATGAACAGGGCTGCTCAAGGAGCCAGAACCGACTCTTTAATACCGAGTCCGTAAGCGAATGCGTCCATCTGCATCAAAAATACGCCCAGCGATGCGCGCAACATGAGCAGCGTCGCTCAAACAGCGACAACCGCCGCTTTATTATCGAGTTCGTGAGCGAATGCGTCCATCTGCATCAAAACTACGCCCAGCGATGCGCGCAACATGAACAGCGTCGCTCAAACAGCGAGAACCGCCTCTTTATTATCAAGTTCGTGAGCGAACGATTCCATCTGCAACACAAATACGTCCAGCGATGCGCACAACATGAACAGCGTCGCTCAAACAGCGACAATTTAACCGCCGCATTAGTATCGAGTTCTTAAGCGAACGAGTCCAACTGCAACAAAAATACGTCCAGCGATGCGCGAAACATGAACAGGGTCGCTCAAAGTGCGAGAACCGACTCTTTAATATCGAGTCCGTGAGCGAATGCGTCCATCTGCATCAAAAATACGCCCAGCGAAGCGCGCAACCTGATCGGCGTCGCTCAAACAGCCACAGCCGCCACTTTAGTATCGAGTTTGTAAGCGAACGATTCCAACTGCAACACAAATACGTCCAGCGATGCGCGCAACATGAACAGCGTCGCTCAAACAGCGACAATTTAACCGCCGCATTAGTATCGAGTTCTTAAGCGAACGAGTCCAACTGCAACAAAAATACATCCAGCGATGCGCGCAACATGAACAACGTCGCTCAAACAGCGACAGCCGCCGCTTTAGTATCGAGTTTGTGAGCGAACAATTCCAACTGCAACCAAAACACGTCCAGCGATGCGCTCAACATGAACAGCGTCGTTAAAACAGCGAGAACAGACTCTTTAGTATCGATTTCTAGAGCGAACAATTCCAACTGCAACAAAAATACGTCCAGCGATGCGCGCAACATGAACAGCGTCGCTCTAAGAGCGACAATTGCCGCTTTAGTATCGATTTCTCTAGCGAACGAGTCCAACTGCAACAAAAATACGTCCAGCGATGCGCGCAACATGAACACCGTCGCTCTAACTGCAACAACAGACTCTTTAGTATCGATTCGTGAGCGAACATTTCCAACTGCAACAAAAATACGTCCAGCGATGCGCGCAACATGAACAGGGCTGCTCAAAGAGCCAGAACCGACTCTTTAATACTGAGTCCGTGAGCGAATGCCTCCATCTGCATCAAAAATACGCCCAGCGATGCGCGCATCCTGATCAGCGTCGCTCAAACAGCGACAGCCGCCGCTTTAGTATCGAGTCTGTGAAAGAACGATTCCAACGGCAACACAAATACGTGCAGCGATGCGCGCAACATGAACAGCGTCGCAAAAACAGCGACAATTTAACCGCCGCATTAGTGTCGAGTTCTTAAGCGAACCAGTCCAACTGCAACAAAAATACGTCCAGCGATGCGCGCAACATGAACAGCGTCGCTCAAACAGCGACACCCGCCGCTTTAGTATCGTGTTTGTGAGCGAACGATTCCAACTGCAATAAAAATACATCCAGCGATGCGCCCAACATGAACAGGGTCGCTCAAAGAGCGAGAACCGACTCTTTAATATCGAGTCCGTGAGCGAATGAGTCCATCTGCATCAAAAATGCGCCCAGTGATGTGCGCAACATGAACAGCGTCGCTCAAACAGCGAGAACAGACTCTTTAGTATCGATTTCTCGAACGAACGATTCCAACTTTAACAAAAATACGCCCAGCGATGCGCGCTACATTAACAGCGTCGCTCTAAGAGCAACAATTGCCGCTTTAGTATCGATTTCTCTAGAGAACGAGTCCAACTGCAACAAAAATACGTCCAGCGATGCGCGCAACTTGAACAGCGTCGCTCAAACAGCAACAACAGACTCTTTAGTATCGAGTTCGTGAGCGAACATTTCCAACTGCAACACAAATACGTCCAGCGATGCGCGCAACATGAACAGCGTCGCTCAAACAGCGACAATTTAACCGCCGCATTAGTATCGAGATCTTAAGCGAACGAGTCCAACTGCAACAAAAATACGTCCAGCGATGCGCGCAACATGAACAGCGTCGCTCAAACAGCGACACCCGCCGCTTTAGTATCGTGTTTTTGAGCGAACGATTCCAACTGCAGCACAAATACGTCCAGCGATGCGCGCAACATGAACAGCGTCGCTCAAACAGCGACAATTTAACCGCCGCATTAGTATCGAGTTCTTAAGCGAACGAGTCCAACTGCAACAAAAATACATCCAGCGATGCGCGCAACATGAACAACGTCGCTCAAACAGCGTCAACCGCCGCTTTAGTATCGAGTTCGTGAGCGAACGATTCCAACTGAATCAAAAATACCTCCAGCGATGCGCGAAACGTGAACAGCGTCTCTCAAAGAGCGACAACCGCCGCTTTATTATCGAGTTCGTGAGCGAACGATTCCAACTGCAACAAAAATACACCCAGCGATGTGCGCAACATGAACAGCGCCGCTCTAAGAGCGACAATTGCCGCTTTAGTATCGATTTCTATAGCGAACGACTCCAACTGCAACAAAAATACGTCCAGCGATGCGCGCAACATGAACAGCGGCGCTCTAACAGCAACAACAGACTCTTTAGAATCGAGTTCGTGAGCGAACATTTCCAACTGCAACAAAAATACGTCCAGCGATGCGCGCAACTTGAACAGCGTCGCTCAAACAGCGACAACTTAACCGCCGCTTTAGTATCGACTTTGTGAGCGAACGATTCCAACTGCAACAAAAATACGTCCAGCGATGCGCGCAACATGAACAGCGTCGCTCTAAGAGCGACAATTGCCGCTTTAGTATCGATTTCTCTAGCGAACGAGTCCAACTGCAACAAAAATACGTCCAGCGATGCGCGCAACATGAACACCGTCGCTCTAACTGCAACAACAGACTCTTTAGTATCGATTCGTGAGCGAACATTTCCAACTGCAACAAAAATACGTCCAGCGATGCGCGCAACATGAACAGGGCTGCTCAAAGAGCCAGAACCGACTCTTTAATACTGAGTCCGTGAGCGAATGCCTCCATCTGCATCAAAAATACGCCCAGCGATGCGCGCATCCTGATCAGCGTCGCTCAAACAGCGACAGCCGCCGCTTTAGTATCGAGTCTGTGAAAGAACGATTCCAACGGCAACACAAATACGTGCAGCGATGCGCGCAACATGAACAGCGTCGCAAAAACAGCGACAATTTAACCGCCGCATTAGTGTCGAGTTCTTAAGCGAACCAGTCCAACTGCAACAAAAATACGTCCAGCGATGCGCGCAACATGAACAGCGTCGCTCAAACAGCGACACCCGCCGCTTTAGTATCGTGTTTGTGAGCGAACGATTCCAACTGCAATAAAAATACATCCAGCGATGCGCCCAACATGAACAGGGTCGCTCAAAGAGCGAGAACCGACTCTTTAATATCGAGTCCGTGAGCGAATGAGTCCATCTGCATCAAAAATGCGCCCAGTGATGTGCGCAACATGAACAGCGTCGCTCAAACAGCGAGAACAGACTCTTTAGTATCGATTTCTCGAACGAACGATTCCAACTTTAACAAAAATACGCCCAGCGATGCGCGCTACATTAACAGCGTCGCTCTAAGAGCAACAATTGCCGCTTTAGTATCGATTTCTCTAGAGAACGAGTCCAACTGCAACAAAAATACGTCCAGCGATGCGCGCAACTTGAACAGCGTCGCTCAAACAGCAACAACAGACTCTTTAGTATCGAGTTCGTGAGCGAACATTTCCAACTGCAACACAAATACGTCCAGCGATGCGCGCAACATGAACAGCGTCGCTCAAACAGCGACAATTTAACCGCCGCATTAGTATCGAGATCTTAAGCGAACGAGTCCAACTGCAACAAAAATACGTCCAGCGATGCGCGCAACATGAACAGCGTCGCTCAAACAGCGACACCCGCCGCTTTAGTATCGTGTTTTTGACCGAACGATTCCAACTGCAGCACAAATACGTCCAGCGATGCGCGCAACATGAACAGCGTCGCTCAAACAGCGACAATTTAACCGCCGCATTAGTATCGCGTTCTTAAGCGAACGAGTCCAACTGCAACAAAAATACATCCAGCGATGCGCGCAACATGAACAACGTCGCTCAAACAGCGTCAACCGCCGCTTTAGTATCGAGTTCGTGAGCGAACGATTCCAACTGAATCAAAAATACCTCCAGCGATGCGCGAAACGTGAACAGCGTCTCTCAGGGCGACAACCGCCGCTTTATTATCGAGTTCGTGAGCGAACGATTCCAACTGCAACAAAAATACACCCAGCGATGTGCGCAACATGAACAGCGCCGCTCTAAGAGCGACAATTGCCGCTTTAGTATCGATTTCTATAGCGAACGACTCCAACTGCAACAAAAATACGTCCAGCGATGCGCGCAACATGAACAGCGTCGCTCTAACAGCAACAACAGACTCTTTAGAATCGAGTTCGTGAGCAAACATTTCCAACTGCAACAAAAATACGTCCAGCGATGCGCGCAACATGAACAGCGTCGCTCAAACAGCGACAACTTAACCGCCGCTTTAGTATCGACTTTGTGAGCGAACGATTCCAACTGCAACAAAAATACGTCCAGCGATGCGCGCAACATGAAGAGGGCTGCTCAAGGAGCCAGAACCGACTCTTTAATACCGAGTCCGTAAGCGAATGCGTCCATCTGCATCAAAAATACGCCCAGCGATGCGCGCAACATGAGCAGCGTCGCTCAAACAGCGACAACCGCCGCTTTATTATCAAGTTCGTGAGCGAATGCGTCCATCTGCATCAAAAATACGCCCAGCGATGCGCGCAACATGAACAGCGTCGCTCAAACAGCGAGACCCGCCTCTTTATTATCAAGTTCGTGAGCGAACGATTCCATCTGCAACACAAATACGTCCAGCGATGCGCACAACATCAACAGCGTCGCTCAAACAGCGACAATTTAACCGCCGCATTAGTATCGAGTTCTTAAGCGAACGAGTCCAACTGCAACAAAAATACGTCCAGCGATGCGCGAAACATGAACAGGGTCGCTCAAAGTGCGAGAACCGACTCTTTAATATCGAGTCCGTGAGCGAATGCGTCCATCTGCATCAAAAATACGCCCAGCTAAGCGCGCAACCTGATCGGCGTCGCTCAAACAGCCACAGCCGCCACTTTAGTATCGAGTTTGTAAGCGAACGATTCCAACTGAATCAAAAATACCTCCAGCGATGCGCGAAACGTGAACAGCGTCTCTCAAAGAGCGACAACCGCCGCTTTATTATCGAGTTCGTGAGCGAACGATTCCAACTGCAACAAAAATACACCCAGCGATGTGCGCAACATGAACAGCGCCGCTCTAAGAGCGACAATTGCCGCTTTAGTATCGATTTCTATAGCGAACGACTCCAACTGCAACAAAAATACGTCCAGCGATGCGCGCAACATGAACAGCGTCGCTCAAACAGCGACAACTTAACCGCCGCTTTAGTATCGACTTTGTGAGCGAACGATTCCAACTGCAACAAAAATACGTCCAGCGATGCGCGCAACATGAACAGGGCTGCTCAAGGAGCCAGAACCGACTCTTTAATACCGAGTCCGTAAGCGAATGCGTCCATCTGCATCAAAAATACGCCCAGCGATGCGCGCAACATGAGCAGCGTCGCTCAAACAGCGACAACCGCCGCTTTATTATCGAGTTCGTGAGCGAATGCGTCCATCTGCATCAAAACTACGCCCAGCGATGCGCGCAACATGAACAGCGTCGCTCAAACAGCGAGAACCGCCTCTTTATTATCAAGTTCGTGAGCGAACGATTCCATCTGCAACACAAATACGTCCAGCGATGCGCACAACATGAACAGCGTCGCTCAAACAGCGACAATTTAACCGCCGCATTAGTATCGAGTTCTTAAGCGAACGAGTCCAACTGCAACAAAAATACGTCCAGCGATGCGCGAAACATGAACAGGGTCGCTCAAAGTGCGAGAACCGACTCTTTAATATCGAGTCCGTGAGCGAATGCGTCCATCTGCATCAAAAATACGCCCAGCGAAGCGCGCAACCTGATCGGCGTCGCTCAAACAGCCACAGCCGCCACTTTAGTATCGAGTTTGTAAGCGAACGATTCCAACTGCAACACAAATACGTCCAGCGATGCGCGCAACATGAACAGCGTCGCTCAAACAGCGACAATTTAACCGCCGCATTAGTATCGAGTTCTTAAGCGAACGAGTCCAACTGCAACAAAAATACATCCAGCGATGCGCGCAACATGAACAACGTCGCTCAAACAGCGACAGCCGCCGCTTTAGTATCGAGTTTGTGAGCGAACAATTCCAACTGCAACCAAAACACGTCCAGCGATGCGCTCAACATGAACAGCGTCGTTAAAACAGCGAGAACAGATTGTTTAGTATCGATTTCTAGAGCGAACAATTCCAACTGCAACAAAAATACGTCCAGCGATGCGCGCAACATGAACAGCGTCGCTCTAAGAGCGACAATTGCCGCTTTAGTATCGATTTCTCTAGCGAACGAGTCCAACTGCAACAAAAATACGTCCAGCGATGCGCGCAACATGAACACCGTCGCTCTAACTGCAACAACAGACTCTTTAGTATCGATTCGTGAGCGAACATTTCCAACTGCAACAAAAATACGTCCAGCGATGCGCGCAACATGAACAGGGCTGCTCAAAGAGCCAGAACCGACTCTTTAATACTGAGTCCGTGAGGGAATGCCTCCATCTGCATCAAAAATACGCCCAGCGATGCGCGCATCCTGATCAGCGTCGCTCAAACAGCGACAGCCGCCGCTTTAGTATCGAGTCTGTGAAAGAACGATTCCAACGGCAACACAAATACGTGCAGCGATGCGCGCAACATGAACAGCGTCGCAAAAACAGCGACAATTTAACCGCCGCATTAGTGTCGAGTTCTTAAGCGAACCAGTCCAACTGCAACAAAAATACGTCCAGCGATGCGCGCAACATGAACAGCGTCGCTCAAACAGCGACACCCGCCGCTTTAGTATCGTGTTTGTGAGCGAACGATTCCAACTGCAATAAAAATACATCCAGCGATGCGCCCAACATGAACAGGGTCGCTCAAAGAGCGAGAACCGACTCTTTAATATCGAGTCCGTGAGCGAATGAGTCCATCTGCATCAAAAATGCGCCCAGTGATGTGCGCAACATGAACAGCGTCGCTCAAACAGCGAGAACAGACTCTTTAGTATCGATTTCTCGAACGAACGATTCCAACTTTAACAAAAATACGCCCAGCGATGCGCGCTACATTAACAGCGTCGCTCTAAGAGCAACAATTGCCGCTTTAGTATCGATTTCTCTAGAGAACGAGTCCAACTGCAACAAAAATACGTCCAGCGATGCGCGCAACTTGAACAGCGTCGCTCAAACAGCAACAACAGACTCTTTAGTATCGAGTTCGTGAGCGAACATTTCCAACTGCAACACAAATACGTCCAGCGATGCGCGCAACATGAACAGCGTCGCTCAAACAGCGACAATTTAACCGCCGCATTAGTATCGAGATCTTAAGCGAACGAGTCCAACTGCAACAAAAATACGTCCAGCGATGCGCGCAACATGAACAGCGTCGCTCAAACAGCGACACCCGCCGCTTTAGTATCGTGTTTTTGAGCGAACGATTCCAACTGCAGCACAAATACGTCCAGCGATGCGCGCAACATGAACAGCGTCGCTCAAACAGCGACAATTTAACCGCCGCATTAGTATCGAGTTCTTAAGCGAACGAGTCCAACTGCAACAAAAATACATCCAGCGATGCGCGCAACATGAACAACGTCGCTCAAACAGCGTCAACCGCCGCTTTAGTATCGAGTTCGTGAGCGAACGATTCCAACTGAATCAAAAATACCTCCAGCGATGCGCGAAACGTGAACAGCGTCTCTCAAAGAGCGACAACCGCCGCTTTATTATCGAGTTCGTGAGCGAACGATTCCAACTGCAACAAAAATACACCCAGCGATGTGCGCAACATGAACAGCGCCGCTCTAAGAGCGACAATTGCCGCTTTAGTATCGATTTCTATAGCGAACGACTCCAACTGCAACAAAAATACGTCCAGCGATGCGCGCAACATGAACAGCGGCGCTCTAACAGCAACAACAGACTCTTTAGAATCGAGTTCGTGAGCGAACATTTCCAACTGCAACAAAAATACGTCCAGCGATGCGCGCAACATGAACAGCGTCGCTCAAACAGCGACAACTTAACCGCCGCTTTAGTATCGACTTTGTGAGCGAACGATTCCAACTGCAACAAAAATACGTCCAGCGATGCGCGCAACATGAAGAGGGCTGCTCAAGGAGCCAGAACCGACTCTTTAATACCGAGTCCGTAAGCGAATGCGTCCATCTGCATCAAAAATACGCCCAGCGATGCGCGCAACATGACCAGCGTCGCTCAAACAGCGACAACCGCCGCTTTATTATCGAGTTCGTGAGCGAATGCGTCCATCTGCATCAAAAATACGCCCAGCGATGCGCGCAACATGAACAGCGTCGCTCAAACAGCGAGAACCGCCTCTTTATTATCAAGTTCGTGAGCGAACGATTCCATCTGCAACACAAATACGTCCAGCGATGCGCACAACATGAACAGCGTCGCTCAAACAGCGACAATTTAACCGCCGCATTAGTATCGAGTTCTTAAGCGAACGAGTCCAACTGCAACAAAAATACGTCCAGCGATGCGCGAAACATGAACAGGGTCGCTCAAAGTGCGAGAACCGACTCTTTAATATCGAGTCCGTGAGCGAATGCGTCCATCTGCATCAAAAATACGCCCAGCTAAGCGCGCAACCTGATCGGCGTCGCTCAAGCAGCCACAGCCGCCACTTTAGTATCGAGTTTGTAAGCGAACGATTCCAACTGCAACACAAATACGTCCAGCGATGCGCGCAACATGAACAGCGTCGCTCAAACAGCGACAACAGCGCTCAAAAGCGCTCGTCCCTGTCTACTTCTATGTCCGTGTGTTTTTGTTGCGCCCCTGCGTCCACCTGAAGCGACAATTTAACCGCCGCATTAGTATCGAGTTCTTAAGCGAACGAGTCCAACTGCAACAAAAATACATCCAGCGATGCGCGCAACATGAACAACGTCGCTCAAACAGCGACAGCCGCCGCTTTAGTATCGAGTTTGTGAGCGAACGATTCCAACTGCAACAAAAATACGTCCAGTAAAGCGCGCAACATGAACAGGGTCGATCAAAGAGCGAGAGCCGACTCTTTAATATCGACTCCGTGAGCGAATGCGTCCATCTGCATCAAAAATATGCCCAGCGAAGTGCGCAACCTGATTAGCGTCGCTCAAACAGCGACAGCCGCCGCTTTAGAATCGAGTTTGTGAGCGAACGATTCCAACTGCAACAAAAATACGTCCAGCGATGATATCAACATGAACAACGTCGCTCAAACAGTGAGAACCGACCATTTCATATCAGGTTCTTGAGCGAATGCCTCCATCTGCAGCAAAAATATGCCCTGCGATGCGCGCAACATAAACAGCGTCGGTCAAACAACGAGAACCGCCTCTTTATTATCGAGTTCTTGAGCGAACGAGTCCAACTGCAACAAAAATACGTCCAGCCATGCGCGCAAAATGAGCAGCGTCGCTCAAACAGCGACAACCGCCGCTTTAGTATCGAGTTCGTGAGCCAACGAGTCCAACTGCCACAAAAATACGTCCAGCGATGATATCAACATGAACAACGTCGCTCAAACAGTGATAACCGACTATTTAATATCAGGTTCGTGAGCGAATGCGTCCATCTGCAGCAAAAATACGCCCAGCGATGCGCGCAACATGAACACCATCGCTCAAGGAGCGAGAACCGCCTCTTTAGTACCGAATTCTTGAGCGAAAGAGTCCAACTGCAACAAAAATACGTCAAGCGATGCGCGCAACATGAACAGCGTCGCAAAAAAAGAAAGAACCGCCTCTTTAGTGTCGAATTCGTGAGCGAACGAGTCCAACTGCAACAAAAATACGTCACGCGATGCAACAACATGAGCAGCGTCGCAAAAACAGCCACAACCGCCTCTTTAGTATCGAGTTTTTGAGCGAAGGAGTCCACCTGCAACAAAAATACGCCCAGCGATGCACGCAACGTGAACAGCATCGCTCAAATAGCGAGAACCGCCTTTTTGGTATCGAGTTCGTGAGCGAAGGAGTTAATCTGCAACAAAAATACGCCCAGCGATGCGCGCAACATGAACAGCGTCGCTGAAAGAGCGACAACCGCCGCTTTAGTATCGAATTCGTGAGCGAACGATTCCAACTGCAACACAAATACGTCCAGCGATGCGCGCAACATGAACAGCGTCGCTCAAACAGCGACAATTTAGCCGCCGCCTTAGTATCCGTTCTTAAGCGAACGAGTCCAACTGTAATAAAAATACGTCTAGCGATGCGCGCAACATGAACAGGGTCGCTCAAAGAGCGAGAACCGACTCTTTAATATCGAGTCCGTGAGCGAATGCGTCCATCTGCATCAAAAATAGCCCAGCGAAGCGCGCAACCTGATCAGCGTCGCTCAAACAGCGACAGCCGCCGCTTTATTGTCGTGTTTGTGAGCGAACGATTCCAACTGCCACACAAATACGTCCAGCGATGCGCGCAATATGAACACCGTCGCTGAAACAGCGAAAATTTAACCGCCGCATTAGTTTCGAGTTCTTAAGCGAACGAGTCCAACTGCGACAAAAATACGTCCAGCGATGCGCGCAACATGAACAGCGTCGCTCAAACAGCGACAGCCGCCGCTTTAGTATAGAGTTTGTGAGCGAACGATTCCAACTGCAACCAAAACACGTCCAGCGATGCGCTCAACATGAACAGCGTCGTTAAAACAGCGAGAACAGACTCTTTAGTATCGATTTCTAGAGCGAACGAGTCGAACTGCAACAAAAATACGTCCACCGATGCGCGCAATATGAACAGCGTCGCTCAAAGAGCGACAACCGCCGCAATAGCATCATGTTCGTGAGCGAACGATTCCAACTGCAACAGAAATACGTCCAGCGATGCGCGCAACAAGAACAGGGCCGCTCAAAGAGCCAGAACCGACTCTTTAATATCGAATTCATGAGCGAACGAGTCCAACTGCAACAAAAACACGTTACGCGATGCAACAACATGAGCAGCGTCGCAAAAACAGCCACAACCGCCTCTTTAGTATCGAGTTTTTGAGCGAAGGAGTCCATCTGCAACAAAAATACGCCCAGCGATGCGCGCAACATGA